>LDPL01000122.1:2796884-3321421 GCA_001305505.1 Neonectria ditissima | reverse complement strand
GTCTTTAAGATAAGCTTACTAATATTATAGTTAGGGGTATACTATATATTTATATTATATTTATAGTAAGTTTACTTTATAGGTTATAGTTTATAATTAGGGTTAAAGTTAAAGGTAATTCTAGTATTAGTTAGCTTAAGCTAGTATCTCTTATAGCTAATTTACTATAAGGCCTATAGGTTCTTAATATAAAGGTTTAGCTTTATCTCTTCTATAAGAGTATTATTATACTTAGAGAGAAGGTTAAGATTATAGTTAAATAGAGGGTTTAATAGTAATATCTAACTCTTAGGTTACCTATCTTAGGTCTATAAAATCATAGGGTCTCTACTACTTATTAGGTATAAACCTAAAGAGGTAGATAGTATACTAAGAGGATTATTAGTAGTAGTTATCTTTCTTAATAGTCTACTATATCTATAGGTTTAGAGAGATTAACTTATTATAGATAGTATTTATAGTAGGGAGTAAAGAGGTAAAATAGACTATTAGATTACTATAAGGTTACTATAGTAAAGGTATAATAGTACTATAATATATATTAATCTCTAATCTCTCTATTCTTCCTAGTTATCTAAGCTCCTTTTATCCCTTTCTACTCTAGTTGTCTAAAGTAGGGTAATATATACTAGTAATACTTAATTAGTATAGTTACTCTAAGACTATAGTAGCTCTATTACTTCTACTCTAAGACTATAGTACCTTATAGCTCTACTTCTAGTATTATAGTATTAATAATACTTTAGTATATAATAGTAGCTCTAAAAGACTAAATTAGATAGACTTAGTAGCTTTAGGTCTAGTTAAGCTAATTTAATTAGTACTATTAAAAAGATATATTTAACTATCTTTAGCTATAATTTACTTATTATAAATATAGCTATAGATATTAATAACCTAAGCTTTATTACTAAGGAAAGAGAGCTTCTAAAGAAACTTATAAATAAGCTAAAGCTTAAGTCTTATCCTAAAGTTACTAGGGACTAAGATAAAGATATTAACTTAAGCTAAAATCTTATTAGTAAGTTATTTAATATAATATATAATATCTAGTTTATAGAGCTACTAAGATATATTAAGCTAGTATAAATAGTAAGCTAGAGTAAATATAGTTAGGGGAAAATAACTAATAAGGTTACTAGAAATAGATAGGGTTAGAAAAGCTAGAATAGGATAAAAAAAGGTAGATAAGTTCTAGGTAGATATAAAGGTTAATAAATAAACTTTAAAACTAATAAGGCTAAAGATAAAGAAATTAATATATAATATAGTATTAATTATACATTATATCCCTTCATAAAGGGAATATAGATAGGTATATAATTAAAAGTACTCAGAGAGGAGAAGAGCTTACTCTAAGACTCGGCAGGTTGTACGAAAAGATCAAGGGAGTGGTGACTATAGTGTCGGCGTGTTCTACGTATCCCTGGCTACTGCATGTAGCGAAGACAAGTTTGATAAAATGATCCTACAAGTAAGTATCGTACTATACTGAGAGGAACCAGCTTAGAGAATTGCAAAACATTGCTGTAACTTTGCATCAAGTTAAAAGGATTTGCTAAGGCCGAAATGGTACTTGGCCAGGGAGGGCTATGAGATAGGGGTCAGAAAAGAGGTGTGCAATTGGTGTCTCCGCAGTGCAGCTAAGTTTTAGCGCTGTTAGGAATCGAACCTAACCTTCACCACGTACCTCAATCTCACGACTGCTACTACAAGAAAGTGGGCTCAGAGAAGCGTAGTCTGATGAAGATGTAGATGTGTCAGGACTTGATGTCCCAGATGACAGTTACTGGCAAACTCTGCCAACGTTGGCTCCCTCTAGGTTAGGGCTAGGTGTCGTGGCTAACGCCACTGCTGCAGCGACAACTAGGGGATGGGTGACTTCGGTGCAATAATTCTAAGGAAAAGTTCAAAGGGGGTAATTGACAACCAACAGCTTCCAGGCGGGCAGGACTGGTCGAGGAAAATAGTACTATCGCCACAAGATAGGGGTCAGAAACCAGGTGTGTAGTTAGTATTTTCGTCGCATAGCTCAGTCGCCTACCTTACGTTGGGTTCCCAGTTTAATCAATTTCTGGACAGCCCTCACATCAAGAATACCTTCTATAACAAGAGGGCTTAAAGGTTCATAAAACAGATTAAATGAGGGACTCATTGTAGTATTACTTAGTTCTGAACAATGCCCCGATACCTCTCGGCAACACGGCAAAGTCTCAATATCTAGTAACCGGGCAGGGCAATAGTTGAGCCAACAGCTGAGCCACTGACCTTTCCGAGCTCCAGGGCGGCGTTGACCACACCTGCCAAACCTTCTCCGGCAATCAGACCGGCAGCCACAGCGAAGCCGTACATCTCCCAGTGGTTGTTGAACCACTTCTGCCACCACCACGCAGTGATAGCACCGAACATGATCGCATTGGCTAGAAACAATGTTAGTAATTGATCGAACTGATATTTTTGAAGCGGGGATTAAGGTTTGGGGTGGGGTTTGGTGGTGATGTTGCGTTTTGGGGTTGTGGTCGAGTTTTGGCGTTGAGGACAAAGATGAAGTTTGAGGCCGCGAATAATTCTGGGAAAATGAGAACAATAAGAAATCTAGCTTACCGTATCCAGAATCAACTCCAATAACCCAGGCAACACCAACAGACATCCAGTTGGGCAGCCAGTCCCTGTATTTCTCTCGGGGGCCGACCAGGTAGAAGTTTTTGAAGAGGGCCTGGAAAGCGCACAAGATACCCATGGCGATGGCAAAGTAACCAGATGACTTAGGAATAGGAATATGGTCAAGAGTGACGGCCTCTGCAACTGCCTTCCAAGCGGCAACGGAAGGTGCGGAAAATTGGCAGACCTGGAGAGGGTCGTCGCTCGGCTTCCAGACACAGGGGTAAGCGGCCATGAAGAGGACGAAAACACCAGGAGCAAGGAACACGGAGACAAAGGTACCGATGGCTTGTGCGTAGAACTGAAGGTGGGGGGGAGTCTTGAGGAGGAATCCCACGCGGAAGTCGCTGACGAGGGAAGTGGCCACGTCGGCGGTTCCGGAGGCGATGTTACCGGCGATCAGGTTGACCTTTTGGGCGTGCTTGGCCTCCTGGCCCCGGGTGATGCCACCGAATACCAGTTGCGAAGCCTTGGCTGAGGCAGTGAGAGGGGTGCAATCTGTGACGGCGCCTCCGTAGATGGACAGGAAAGCAAAGACGAGACCGAGGAGACAGGCCAGAATGGCGAGGCCGGCGTTGACTTGGAACTGGAGCTCGGCAACGATGCAGGCCACGCCAACAAAGACGGCGGTTCCAACCATCCAGACCCAGAAGGGCACCTGCTGCTCAGGGGGAGCAAAGTCCTCAACGAGGCCGTCGTCTATTTGTGTTAGGTTTTGAGTCGTAAGCAAAAGCAGGGATACTCACCTAGGTCGGCCTTGGCGGCTTGCTTCTCGATCCAGGGGTTGCTCTTGCCCTTGGACTGCATGGAGTTGTTGATGGAGCGGCAGGTCGTTCGGATGGCAAACTTGGCGCCGTCGTAGATGACGCGGAAGTGGATGAAGAACTCGATCAGGCTGTAGACGATGAGGACCATGACACCGGGCCAGAGGAACCAGAATCGCGGAGACGGAACGTAGTCGGGGTCAGTCGTACCAGAAAGACTGCCGAAACTGGTGAGTCTCTCCCATCGGGGGTCCTCGGAGGCCTGGAGTCCGATGCACTCTCCGTAGTGGACGAGGAGAGGCCCGGCAAAGGCCCAAGCGAAGACGGTGCCTCCCCACCACGAGAAGGCGGCGTTCAAGCCGACCAGCATGCCGGAGCCGAAGAAGGCCGGGGTCAGCTGGATGTACCAGCCCCAGTTCTCGGGGTCGAGCAGGGCCGGGTTGCTGTAGCCGCTCCAGATGTAGAACCAGGTGAAGATGTGCCAGTTGTGCAGGATGCCGTCCGCGTATTGGCCCACAACGATGAGCAGGAAAGCTCCGACGAAGGCGTATCCGAGAGCCTTGATCTTTCGGAGCGCGTCGGCAGCGCCGGACCCGACGGCGTGCATGGATCGAATCGTCATGGCCGTGGCCGTCGGGGTGGGGAAGACGAGGTTCAGCTCGCGCGCGACGTTGATGATGAAGAACTTGCGCAGCGGCACGGCGGCGAAGAGGCCGAAGAAGGCGCACACGAAGGTGATGGTCAGGATGCGGCCGAAGTCGCTCTTGGGGTCGTCGGAGAGGAGGTCCAGCCGGTACATGGCGGGCAGACCGGCCACGAAGACGCCCGACATGCCGCCGGCTCCCGTGGCGGCGGCCTGGATGATGGAGTTTTCCTGGGGTCCGAACTTCTGGCCGATGTAGGGGATGCCGGGCAGGAGCTTGGTCAACATGAGGATGAAGCCGTAGCCGAAGATGGCGCCGAACATGGTTGCGGGGAAAGTGAAGCCCGTCTTGAGACCTGTTTTGATGCGTGTTAGTGGCTAGGGTCTGGAGTTGGGTTTACATGCTCGGCACTCACCAAGATAGACGTTGGACGCGTTGACGAGAGAACCCAGGACAATGCCGACGACGACGGCACGCACAGTCAAGGGGTTCTCCTCGTGCTCAACCCCCTTGGCAGTTGGAAAGCTGGTAAAGAGATCGGTGATGGTGTCGTCCTCGGAGGAAACAGACTTGGAGTCCTCATCGTGGGGGCTCTTCTCGTCAAAGACCTCCGGGGCGGTTTCCCGAATGATCTGAGGGGCCCTCGTGTCAATGGCCGGCGGATCCATGGCTGAGATGGGGGGATTGTTGAGCTCGGAGTTGAGAGTCTTGGTGTTGCTCGAGAGGAGACAGGGCTGAGGGGTTCCTGGAGCGAAACAATCGGGGTCGGACGACTGTGATATTTATCTCTGGACCCAAACAAACCCGCCCGTCGCACAAAGCCCACATCGGTCACTCCCGCGGCGGCGATGGCACACTGGAAGTCAACTCAACCCCCCTGCCCACTGCACAAAGGGACCTTTTTGCCCCCCAGGGACCTTTTTTTCGTCCACGGTCGCACGAGAAGGGCAGGCGACGGTTTGGGGCCAACCAACAGGTGCCCGCTTGGGTCGGCCTACGCATCGAACGAACTGGCCACTGAACGGAGGACGTGGACATGGTTGGCGATTTCCAGAAGTTCCCAGCTGGCTTTAGACTTAGATTCCGCACCTTATCTGTTAGCTGCTGGCGAATGGGAGGGCCGCACGGCTTGCCAGCTTCCCAAACGGGGGTTGGGCGGCGCGGCGATCCCTCTGTTGCACTTTTGTGCCTCGTCGCGGTTGCGTGATGTGAGTGGACGGTGATGGACGAGGATCCACCCCCAGACATACTATGTAGGTTGGACGGGAGGCGCTGCGGGAGTGATGGTCTACTGTACGGATACGCCACAGCTGTCGCTATCTTGCGGCTGGATTGGAGGATGAGCCACGATGGTGATATCAACGGTGATTTGCGTTGTGATTTGCATTGCAATGTACACCCCGTAGATCGCATTTGTTTCGGGGCCCTGCCTCCGGTGGTGGTTGTCGCCGTGTGCCATCGACACGACACCTCAACGGGTGGTTGGCAATTCAGACCGTCCACTCAAAGTGGCTCCAAGACGATGGAAAGGCCCTGGACGGCCCAAACCATCTGGACGGCGATGCCATCACCACTCATACGACGTCGTTATCCGCTGCGAGTCCCCCCCCCCCCCCNCCCCCCCCCCCCCGTTCGGCCGCAATCGCCATCTTGGCCCTAGTATACCTAGGCCGTCGCCGCGCGACGCCACACGCGGGGCCTTGCTCCGGGAACCTTTGCAAGTCTTGGCACCCCTGCGCCGGGAACCTTTGCGGAAACACCAGATAGATTTGCGACTGGGGGCTGTGGCTGATAGCGTGCGCGCGCAACAACCAGCAGGAATCCACTTATGAAAACTCACGTCTTTTACTCTGTACTCCTTGCTTTTTGGTCTGGCAAGCTGCTCCGTATACTGCTGCTAGCATCGCTCGGGCCTCAAAATATCCCATATTTCCAAGCCAAAACTCACTAACAATGCAAAAAACAATATGCTTAACAGACTCTGAGTTTCGCTTCTCCTCAAGCGCCGGGCGGAAGCCTTCCATCCCCAGACTTTCTAAAAACAGCCATTTTCTTCACACGCGCGGAACGAAGCCATCCTTGACGGTCCTTTTTACCCTCTCAACTACCTACAATAGGCAAGTCTCGTGTAGCTTGTCGCCCTCAAGACACTCGCAGTCTTGGCACCTCCGTTGTCATCGAGTCTAGATGGCTCGCCTCGCACACTTTAGGCATTTTGCTCTGATCCCGTTTCGGTACTCGCCGAATGGGCCATCCGCATAAAGGGCCCGAGATAGTGGCTCAGGCGGATTCCAAATCTGCCTCCCCGGGATGGGATCCCACCGTTGCTTTCCGGGGTGTTGCTTTCGCTCAACGCCCATTCCCTCGGATCCGACAGTGGCAATGTTGCCGGACTTTCCGATCGTCTAGACATCTGGATTGCAACTTCTCCAGACCAAAGAGCTGCATGTGTAGGGCTGGCTTGCGGATACACGTCCTTGGTTGCCAGTCATGCTTTATTCTTTTCCAGTTCCGCACCCAACATGGCTCAGAAAGCAGTAGAGCCATGCCCAAGCTCCAAGTTGAGGAAACACGAAAAGTCGACTTGACACAGATGCCAGCTCCAAAGACCAACACGAACCCACCTCTCCATTACACTCACGGTTCTAGACTCGAGCCTTGGAGATCACCGTCCAGATCTGCATGCTACCCAACTACACGACGCCTTTGAAATCGCCCGCCCATGCAAGCGGCCACGACCCTTGTACATTCCTGCAGCGAACCGGGCCTATCTGCTTGTGGGATCCGAGACGGCAAAATGCTACCCACCGCTCCATCGAGCAAGATATGTCCCAGGGCTCTGGATCGGGTAGATACCTGCGGGCGGCGCCCAGGCGTGCGGCCGCTGTCGCGTGGTCCGTACTGATCCAAACTGTACCTGTCACTTGCAGTCCATGGGATGCGGCAAGGTTTGTATCCCGGATTCGAGTCTCTCGGATTGTGCAGGCGAATCCTTCGCCCCAGCTACTTCCATTTCTCGCGATATCAACACTGGATGTAGTCGTCTAAGTCGAGCTTACTGACCCATTACCCACGCCCTCAGCTGACACGTGAGACGGTGAGACTGGGCTAGGACAGCGTAAGTCATCCAATGACGGCCTTCCTTCACCACGAACCATACGCGACAAGCGCTTGTTATTCCCAAATCAACAGCATCGTCTAGCTGAAGCTCAAAGTTCCCCAGCTCGAACCCGGTAGTAGATGGATATTTGCGCGACCCTGGCCCTCCAAAGGTCCCGTGCATCTGGAGCTTCCATTTCTGGATGCAGCCAAAGATGCCGCTAGAGAGCACGTTACAAAATCTCCCCACAGTCGAGCTGCCACAACCCCTGGTGTTCGTAGTCCTATCGATATCGCCGTGGTCTTGGCTGGGGTCCCATTTCCGTCAAATCCCCACCGGATCGATCCTGTGGCTTATCGCTGTACCAAAGGCCCGGAGGACGCTGCTGACGATATCACCCAGTTCACCTAAAAGCAAGAGTTCTCACTGCAGTCTAGCATGAGAATGCCTTCCTGTGCCCTCACTATGATAGGACAGGCGCACTTATCCGCCACTTGATGCCCTCCGGGTATCTGTTTTCCTGCTCTGGGTCTCGGCGCCCGTCGTGAGCTTAAGGTATCCAGCGTTTCGTAAACCCAAAGTCAACAACGAATCGGCGATCCAAGTCTAAGCTGACATGCATGATCCTTGCCAGCATGTCGTATCTCGGGCTGCATGCGCCGAGATCTAGGTAGCATCACCCAGTCGTGAACTGTTTGTCATTGATTAGTGGACAAGTATGGCACCACTTTGGTTGGTGGGTTCTACTGAAGGTTCCGTTTCTCCGTTCAGTGATAAAGCTGTGACCTTGGGCAGTTTCAATTTGTAGTCTCTTCACTGCTCAAAGTTATCATTCGATGTACCTTGATCGACTTCCATCCCTGACGCTTTTTAGGCTGTAGTGAGGAAAGACGAGCGCTCTCTTGGAATTTCTTTGTGGCGGTTGGTTCTATCAAAGGCACGCGCGGTTGCTGCTATCACGAGTTCAAAAACACAAAAACGGTTGCCTTTATGGAACTATGTATCAGTAGGTGCTTTCTTCCGAGGTGACAAGATGATGAATTTCACTTCAGCTCCAGGTCTACAAACTGTAAGGGAAGCCATGGCAGAGCGTGTCGCATGCATACCAATAGAGGTTGGATTTTCATGCTCTTGGATAACAAGTATACCTAGCCATAATCTACCTATTTCTCCAGACCCAAGTACATAAATGTCAAGTCATTAAACATAGTTGTCTCCTCTAAGCGTCATCGTACTATTCAGCACTAGTAGGCAGGATCAACTTGCTACCGCCTGATGAATACTGAACGGTATGACACGCTGGCTTAGCAATGGATCCCATCACCCTATTGCCCTCGGCGCCCAGGCTGCGCGCGTACTGTGGGAATGAACCGCCAGCCACGATGAGGCGGATTCGCATGCCCTTGCGGAAGCGGTGGGCACAGTCCCGCATCTCGACGCGAATTGGTGTGGCCCCGTCACGCTTAGGGTCGAGAGCCTGGAAGCTCTCGGTGATGTTGTGTGAGACGCCGGCGCGGTCGACCTCGCTCAGCCTCACCCAGAGGTCAACGTAGGGCGTATCGCTCGAGTGTGTCATCTCCACGGCCGGCCTGCCCAAGATCTCGACGTCGGCCTCGAGACGGCTGCTCGTGTACACAAGCATGTCGGACCGGGAGGCGTACGCGCTGTCGTTGACACGGCCACCGCCTGCGAGGAGCGGCCCGCCAATGGTCGGAGACGGGCTAGAGGGATCAAAGGTAAACGAGGACGAGGAGGGCGTTGTATCTATCGAGGACGCCTCCGTCTTCAGCGTCTTATCCCCCTGGAGATACCACACCCGCGGCTTGGTCGACGGGGGCCAGCTGGGCATAGAGCGCCACTCGTCGGCGCCCATGACGTAGACGCGAACCGGGTCCCGGCGCCGGTTGCCCTTGCGCCCGGCGACGTGCTCATCGAGGAACTGCAGCATATCGGGCAAGGGCTCCAGGCCAGCGGCGCCGTAGTGCGACCACGGGCCGACGGTCAGGGCGACGGGACAGCCGCGGTCGCGCAGGCGGGCGTACTGGTGCATGGTCTGCGCGGCGAACAGGTCGTGCCAGCCGCTGGCCAAGAAGACGGGCTTGTCGACGCGCTCCAGGGCGGCGGCGTGGCGCGTCGGCTCCCAGTAGGCGTCGTCCGGGTCCGGGTGGGCCAGCACGTCGGCGACCCACGGCGCGCTGCCGGCCAGGTACGTGTGCAGCCCGTGGTGCAGCGGCAGGCCGGTGAAGACGGCGTGGGCGAGCGCCTTGTCCTTGGCCAGCCGGCCCGACGGCGGCAGCAGCCGGGCGCGCATCCGGGCGCCGTCGCCGTCCTCCTGGTGGGCCACCGTGTCGCTCCACGTGATGCGGTCGAGCCGCAGCGCGCCGGAGCCCCAGTGGTTGTCGGCGTAGTCGTGCGCGGCCGCGGGCACGCCGGCGCCCACCCAGTCGGCCGGCGGGTCGTGCAGCAGCGCCCACTGCGCGTAGCCCAGGTACGACGACCCGGCCGTGGCGAAGGATCCCGGGTACCACGCCTGGCGGCGCATCCAGCCCACGATGTCCTGGCTGTCGCGCTGCTCGTCGCGGCCGGGCTGGAACGCGCCGCCGGAGCCAAAGGTGCCGCGGCAGCTGACGAAGAGCACGAGGTAGCCGCGCGCCGCGTACAGCCGCGCGTTGATCAGGCTCATAGCCAGGCCGCGCCCGTAGCAGCCCTGCACCAGCAGCATCGGCGGCGAGGAGGCCGAGGACGAGGCGGCTTCTGTGGCCGACACCTTCGGCTGGTACAGGTCCGCGATAAGATCGACGCCGTCCTGCATGGGGATGGCGACATGGTGGGTTACAGTGTAGTTGCACGTCTCGGCAGGCAGGCCGATGTACCAGGCTGCGCAGCGGTCAAACGTGCTCCCCAGGAAGCCGCGCAGGGATGCCCCCAGCGCCATATCAGACATGTTAAGAGGAGGTGGCGGTTGTCAGATATACATGCATGGCTCCTCAGCGAGGCTTTTCTCCTTAGCATGGGAGAATTGCGTAGCGCAACACCGAGTGAGCTTGGACAATGTCCAGCCACTTACAATGCCGTCCATCTACGCCTCTTTTGACCTTGCTTTTCTCACGGCGCTCTTAGTAATGGCTTTTTGACGGATTTCTTGTGGTTTACCGTGCTCGACGCCTTGATTAGACCGTCTACAACCATCTTGTCCATTCACACCTATTGCAGGCTGAAATGACCCTCCTCGGTTTGCGGTGGGTCCCATTTAAATCTAATGTCCACCTGTCTCATGCGGGCCGCGTTTTTCCGGTTGAGGCTGAATTATACACATAGTGTAAGTTGCTCGAACCTTGGGGTTGTTGATCCCGTATTTCCCGCCTACAATGGGGTCCAGCATGGTGGTGCTGCTGAGGAAGGCGGCGGCCACATTTTCTTGGACTGTCTCATATTCTAAGATAGCCACGACTGCGCAGAAGAGCCTCACAGGAGCTACATATGCTACGACGCTACTTGATCGTTATTTTCTGCCATGCAGACATGAGTAATTTCTAAAGACGTTGCTGACTTCGAAAATGGGATCGGCAAATACAAAGTTCAACAACCTACAGTGCTTTAATGATTATTATGCCATTGCCTAATAGATGACAAGGCGTCGGAAGGAAGATACTTCAGCGCAGGCCTCAGTCCACGCCAGAGCGTCTCTGACAGTCCTTAGGTCTCTTCACTTCCTGGGCCTCACCTCTCGTGACGAGCCTGTCTTATCTGCGAGTTAGGGATTCGTCTCTGTCGATGAGTGCAAGATTAGGAAACTTGGACAGCAAGTATGCAGCCCAGCATCGATATTCCTATACCAGGCGAAACCCATCAGCCCTGGGTGTGACGGACCCTTACCTTTTCACGTTTGGTCTTGATATTATCCGGCCAACGCCCACGTCTCCAGTGAGCTACGTCGGATGCCTGTGCCATGTTATTTAAGACACATCTGCATCGCCGCCGTCTCTGAGTCGTCGTTGCTACTGCCACGAGTTCAGAGATGCACAGTTCTCTTCTGTGTTCATTGACCGCACTCCCAAATATAACACCGGTTTGTCGCGCTCCCATCTAAAAATCAACACCAAGCAAAAGAACCCCACGTCAACTCCCAAAAACACCACCCACTCTCCCACACTCAGTCCAGGTCCATCTTCCATGCCTCATCCTCCGAGTCTGGGATGGTCACGTCACTGGGATAGCAACCCTTCTTGTCTAGTGGGGCAGCGCTGCTCTTCGGAGTAGCTAGCTCTTCCTCCACCAATGTTGACTCGTCGGTTGACGGAGCCGAGAACACAATCTTGAATCTGGACCTAGGACCCGACGCCGGTGGAGGGGATTGTGCCACGGGGTGTAATGCTCCCTGTAAGCAGTTCCTCCGCTGGGGCCCTTTAGGCATGTGACAGCTGGTTGGATCTTGGAGTCGACAAGTCGAACTCCTGCGAGCTTCTCTTCGAGGGGGTGCCAGAGGACACCAAGTTTGACGCGATTCCTTGGGAAACTTTCTGGGACTTGTTAGTACATCCGCCTTTCCAGGAGTTATCGGATTACTCCAGACTTGGGCACTCACCACCCGGCGCGACCCCAGCACGGAAGAGCTCGGTCCAGTTCAGGCCCCGTTCTGCCTCACATAGATCATCTCTGCTCTCGAGCAACTGGAGAAGACCGTTGGCGTGCGAAAGTGTCTTGTCGCGAATAATCTCCAGCACGTCACTCGCCACGTTGTCAGACTACCGCAGTGCTATCGCTTCCATGGCGCGCGACCTTCGGGCTATGATCCCAGGCTGTTGAGACGATATTCGCCGCGCAGAATCGGACAAGTCCACCACGATGTACTGGAAACCGCCAACCAGCCAGCATGAGGACTCTCGAATGATGCAGGTATGGCATCGCGAGGGAAGACACTTACCTCGAGGTGTAAAGGGACGCAAAAGAGCGAAATAATAAGAACCGCGCAGTGGTCCTTCGTGGAGAAATGGGCGACACAGCCGAGAGGAATGAATGACGAGAAGGAAAGAAAAGGAAGCTAAAGGTCATTCAGGCGAGAATTTACGTGAGAGAGACAGACAGGCAGCAGTCTTCGTCTGTCAGTCATTCACTGCGATTTCTTTGCCAACAATGAAATAAAAAGATGCCTTGAGTTTAAGGCTGAGTGGTCCATTGTCGACCATGCCGGAGCATTCGCTGTCTTGCAAATGGATCAGATGGACCAACAAGCTGACTTTTGTTTGAGACGACGGTAGCGGCGCTGTGTGAATTCCTTTGTTGCTCCTCGTGCCAGTCAATGACATTATAGATACTGCGACAGATCTCTCATTGAGTTTAGGTCAAACTTATCATTTTCTCTTATACAATAATATAGGATTATTTGTCAAGGTTCGATAAATTGATATGACTGGGAACTGAAGTCGTGGACAGCCCTGCTTGCTACCTCATCGTTTCTCCGGTGAGCCACCCAAGACTAAACGAGGCATACACATGTCTATAAGAAGGAAAGACTATGATTTTACAAGACATCAATGCATCGCTTACTGCCACTATTATATCGGGTTTGCCTGTGCTTTGGTGTCGCTCAAACTAATTTAACTGATGCTTCGTGCGGTTGCAATCCGTAGTCAAGTTAGATCCATCCCTCAACCTAAATTTGCCTCAAACTTCCCTCAGAAATACTACAGATGTATTTTGCAGGGCCACCTAAACTATAAATATGCAATCGTTGCAGTGTATTATCATAAAAGAAGCAGATTTCAGTTCAAACTTTAACTTTCTTTGTTCCGGAAAGTCGGGAACGCGCCCTCAAAGAAAATACAATACAACAGTCCGCTCACGGCCGCGCCTATGTAAGTAAAAATAACAATCCCGTGGCTTTACTTCTCAGTGTTGATTGCAGCGACCAGGTATAAGAAGAATCTCAGAAGGAGTCCCATGATGGCCGACGACAAGCCAGCCCAAGAAACCACTTTTCTGTAGCTCATTTCGCTGAAGGACAGGTATAACCACGAAACAAAAAGACGCCTTGCGTCTGAGGCTGAAGTGGTCCGTTGATAGCCATATTGAAGCCGTGCTTTGAACTGCTCTCAGCTCTTTTATCATCTAACCAATATGTTATTTCAACTGACAAGCTGCCTTCTGCTGGAGATGAGGGCGACGTCTTGTTGTTTACTGGTTTGCCATTGCTCCCGGTCAGTTATATCACGAATACTACGACAGGTTTTTCGTTGAACCCAAATACATAAAACTTGAGAGCTCTCTTTCACAAGAAGGATAAAATCGTTGGCTAGATTTTGAGTGATTAATGCGATAGAACTGAAAGCATCGCAGACGGGGAAGCCCTCCTCCAAGACCCCTTCCCAAGGCTAAACAAGCTCTTTGCATTTTTATCACAATGAGACAACAGGACTGCAACATACCAAGGTATCACTTGCTGCCATTGAGATGCCATTCTGTGCCTTTTTCTCGCCCAGACTGGTATGTCTGGTGTTTTGCGTCGTCGCAATCTAGGAATGTGACTTCGAACAGCACACCGTTTGCTACAGGGCGGCGAGTTCTTGCACAGCATCTTCGAATTCCAGCTCTGATTCGTCCTCTTCTTCGTCCTTATCTCGCACCTCCAGGTATTTGACTTCTTCTAGTTCTACTACTTGATCTTCGTCAATCTCTGACAGCAACTCCACGACACTAGGCGATAGTTCACCAGCAGAACGCTCAGCCACGTAGTCGATGGGAAACCGGCCACTGCTGTCTGCTTCTTTGGGTGGGAGGTGGCGTTTGTACAGGGTGAGTAGTCTTAGAGTAGGTTCAGTCCCACGCATTGCTGCATGATGCCAGACCGATTTGCCTGATGCGCCGACTCCGAGGCAGTTTGCGCCCAACTCCAGTAGTCTGCGAAGGCTCCGCACTGCATTGTTCTTGACGGCTGCGACAACAGCCTTTGTATGCTTCGAAGCTGGCGTGGCATCAAAAAGGGCTTCCACCGTCGCCAAAAAATCACGAGAGGCCGCAAATTCCAAGGGCGAGTCCCGCAGTCGGGAGCTGGCTGACGCGTCAGCATTATACTCTAGCAGTACAGGAACCTGGCAGTGAAATCTTTCTTCGTGGCAAGCGATGTGTATTGCACGATCTAGCCAGATCCTGCTGGCATGGTTCGGATCCGCCCTGGCCTCAAGCAGCTTTCTGGTCACGTCGGGGTTGGCTGAATCGATGCCCCATATCAACGGGGTCGAACCGCCGCGCTCAACAATGTGCACGTCGGCCTTGTGTTCCAGCAAGGTGGAGATGGATTTCACGTCGCCTCGAGTTGCTGCCCAGTGGAGAGGTGTCAGGCCATACGCATCTTGCTGATTGGTCAGGTGCGGTAGGTCTCGTAGCATCTGGTCGAGATTTGACTTGCTCTGGCCGAAGATGATCTTGTGAATGACTGTGAATCCACCGTCCTCGATGAACGGAGAAGACAACCAGCAGTTGGCCTACTAGTCGCTCCAAGTTGGCGGGCAATGACAAATGCTTCGGCGAAGAATGACAGGCACAGGTACACCACAAGGCGCACTTTGATGGCTGGGGGGCTTGTTGCCAATCCGGGGTCGAAGAAGTTGTCAGTGTATTGGGTTTGGACTCTGTGATGTCATAAGCTATCGCAGGCCCAGGTTTCTTTTGCGAGTCCCTGCTACCCTGCGCGGGCAGCTTGAGATTGAGCTCGTCAATCCCGATTTGCACACGCTGCATCAGCTGCATCATCTCGGCCAATTGTGTCGAGGAAATCTGGATGCTGTTGATGGGGCCAAGACACTGGCTGATGCGAGCCACAATGTCTTGGTAGTTCTGATGCTGTGATTTTTGGATACCCCCAAGAACGATACTCATTTGGGTCGCTTGAAGCCCCAAGCGTCCTGTTATTGAGTTGTTGAGGAGCTGGAAGGCATCGAACAGGCGTTCCTTGCCCACACGCAGGCCCTCTCGCTCCCCATTAATCTTTCTGCGAAAGACTGCCCAAGTGACGTGGTTCAGTTTGAGCTTCGACCCTCGGGAATGCTTAGCCAGGTAGTCTTGCAGAGATCGCAGTCGCGCCTGGATAACGCCCTCTAGCACACGACTGGCTTCGTCAACGGTGGCTTGATGATCTTCGGGCCACGGCTCCTGGCACAGGCGTTCCAGTTGTTTAGTGAGCGACTTCACGCCCTCTAGTTCACCCTCCAGAGCCAAGGCTTCGTCGGAAGCATGCAGTGTGTGTTTGACAAGTTTTGAAACCTGGACAGCCAACGTACTGACAGCAATCAGGGATGCTGTGAACGACAGGGGATCAGCCATCTCCTCGACTGGCGTAGGGCGATTCAAAAGCGCAAAGTCTCCAGTACTACTGCCTTCAATGAGTCTGTCAGGCGCGCTGTGTGCCGTTAACCTCCCGCTATCCAGACCTGTTGGTCAAGTAACAGACCAGAGTGGGTGCCGTACCTGGAAGGTGTCTCACCACGATTACAGAGACAGTTGCCACGCCGGGGATTGTGTGCCCAAATCAAGAGTCTCGGCGGAGCTGTGCAAGTTGAGTCCCGCCAGCTAAATGAGGAAAGCAAACGCTGGGTTTGTGAGTACGGGGTACTACTCTTGCTTTTAAACCTGCCGGCGAAGCATCTACACCAGGTTTGGCTGGTTCGCCGGTCACTTGCCGCCTCGTATGGGAAGGCACTTGGCATGACGGGCCGGCCCAATACTGGTAACACAATGGCTGTAGGAAATCCGCCTGATGGGCCATGCCGTTACCAACTTGGCACGGGTGTGATGAATGCAAGAGCCGGACCCCAACATGGGTTGAGGCTGGGAAAAGCAACCAGATGCCCACGTTCGCCAGCCACATTGCAAGGCAACCAAGCGTTCAACAAAAGTACAGGGGTGGTTAATTGTACTGTAAGAATACATATCACATGCATTCTCTAGCATATGCGCGGTAATGAGCAGACCGGTGAGCATGCACGCCGCCGAGTACATCCCATCAAGTGTCGCAAGCCACCGCCCATGTCTTAGGTCTAGGCCATCAGTGAGCGAATGGGCGGGCTGCAGTTGCAGAGTTGGTGGAACGGCCTGGCTCTATTGGAAGTTCGTACAGCAGAGACATTACTACGTGGCCGGAGGCACTGTGGCATCCGTAGGGTGATTAGCCTAACCAATCCAATCCCTGCCTCAAGCTACATAGAGTTACCTCACGCCTTCCCTAAGAAATTCACCGAGCATGTCCTGCAGAGCCCTGGGGGTTGCAGATATGCAATCTATAGAGTCTAGTTTCATAAAAGAAGCAGGTTCGGGATCGAAACCTCCGTCTTCTTCCCTCCCCAGAATCGAAAACACGCTCCACAAAAGCGCTAGCAATTCACTCAAGACCACTGCTGTGACGTTGCTCTCAAGATTGACCACACCAACCAGGCGCCAACGGAACCTCAGGAGTCCCATCATGGCCGACGATAAGCCAGCCGAAGAAACCACCTTTTTGCAGCTCGTTTCACTGAACGACAGGTATGGTCAGCCGGGAACTCGACTCCCGCCGTTGCAATAATAACGCCCCATCGTGCTCATAGCTATCCCTACGACGCTTCGGCTTTCGACTTCCTCTACCGCTTCTACCTACCCAGCGATGACCGACCTCATGGCTTTCTGCTGCCCGAGGTTGTAGAGAAGATGCCGTGGACAAGCGACTTCAAGATCACACACGAAAACCCAAGGAGAGTGGATGTTTTGGACAGCTCCGACGGCAAAGATACGTCCGCCGCTTGCAACAAGGCCTTGGCAAAGGTGGTTGCGGCCTGCCAAGAGAAAGATCTCTTCAATTTGACGGGCGAGGAGTACGAGGAGTTTGCCATCGTCGGCGTCAAGTATCCCGTCCGCCTCTTCAGATATGCTGCACCACTGTTCGGAATTGTCAGTCAGGGCGCCCATCTGACCACATACATCCGTACACCCAACGGTCTGAAGATATGGGTCCCTCGTCGGAGCCCTACGATAAGCACATTCCCCAACAAGCTGGACAGCACTGTCGCTGGTGGAATCTCTGCCGAGGACACCCCGTTCGAGACCATCATTCGAGAAGCAGATGAGGAAGCGTCTCTGTCGGAGCATCTCACCCGACGACATGTTCGGTCGGCGGGAGTGCTGACTTACATTACTTTGCTCGAAGAGGGGCAGGGCGAGGTTGGAGGTCTTGTCAAGCCTGACATGGTTCACGTGTACGACATGGAGGTCACCGACGATGTCATCCCAAAGCCTCACGATGACGAGGTCAAGGAGTTTTACCTCATGACGCCTGACGAGATCAAGGCCGCGTTGCTTCGCAACGAGTTCAAGACCAACTCCGCTGCTGTCATGATCGACTTCTTCATTAGGCATGGGATTATCACCGCCGATAATGAGCGCGATTACCCTGAGATGAGCATGCGTCTTCACCGCACTCTTCCATTTGCCACGGCACCCCGACTATGAAGGTATGCAAGATGCGATGCAGGGATGGCTGCTTTGTGATGTGGACTGTCCACGGGTTATCGTTGTGACGTGCCTAAAGGGCTACAGCGGAGGAGCTGCTTACAGGGAGCGATACACGTACTGTCACGTTATGGGCTACAGTAGGATGCGAGTAAATTACATAGTAAATTTACCTTAATCTCTTTATAAAGGAAAAGAGGGTATAAGCCCCCTTTTATATATAAGGCTTTCTTAGCTTAAAAAGCTTATTAGGGCTTTTTAGGCTTTTATAATAGCTTATAATAACCTTAGTTATACTTATAAATCTAGGATCTAGGGTTTAGTACTTAGGAATAGTACTTATACTATTACTATAACTATATCTAAGGCTGAGCCCTTCTAAGCTAATCTCCTATTATCATATAACTACTATCTTTAGGAATTGTAACACATACAATAGCTGTAAACGAAAGTATCCTAAAATAAGTATCAACCTCTGAATGCCTTGCTTCGCTAGGTGCTTGGGCAGCAGGGATCCTCACATTCGACAAAGGTGTAACAGAAAAGATACGCAATGCTGGTGGGCAGTAAGCGAGCATGCAGGAAGCCTTGCAGGCTCTCCCTCATCTTGCACTTTTGCCCGCAACGCTGCTTGGTACAGCAGAGTCGTGCCTGCACATCGACGTTGCATGGCGCAGCAACGCCATGTTTCAACAGTGTGACCAATTACTGTTCGCTTCTGGCTCACCGAGAATGCAGAGAGCTGGAAATGGATTGTCTTGCTGCATTCTTCAGCATACATGACGTTTGCAGATGACGTTGCCGATACTGGCGAGACCAAGCAAGAAACCCACCACATGCTGCCATGGTACACGAGTCAATTTGAGCCGCAACTATTACTTGAGTAGTCTTGAGGCTAGAGCCACGGATGCCCATTGCTGTCCATCTACTTGTGCCTTAGTGGTTACTTTACTGCAATGGATCCAACACCAGCGATTGTGGATTCCATCATATTACCACATGGGGCTTTTCACAAGGGGCGGGCCGGGTCTTCGGTTGACGCCGGTGCCGGTGTATCATGGTCTGAGAGCATCCTGAACCCGAAGAACCGCATTCAGAGCCTAGATCTATCTGGATCGGAGCTTTGGGACGTCGACGGGGGCGAGCC
Source organism: Neonectria ditissima (assembly GCA_001305505.1). Taxonomy (NCBI): domain Eukaryota; kingdom Fungi; phylum Ascomycota; class Sordariomycetes; order Hypocreales; family Nectriaceae; genus Neonectria; species Neonectria ditissima. The sequence goes on along the minus strand of LDPL01000122.1, from coordinate 3,302,629 downwards.
TGACCGCGGATTCTTTTGCACGGTGCCGAAATTTGCTCGGCGAAAGCCTCCTCTTCGAATCACGACTACTGTGCCGTGGGGCCAGGTGCAATACGGCCGTGTGCTGGGTGAAAGCCTTGAGCTCGACGCCTTCTTCAGAGCCGGCAAATGGAGAATCCATCATCTGCCGCTCACCAGGCATCTTCGCAAAGCGCTCACGCATTGGTCCAATCAACGACCGGGTTTCGAGCGCGAATACGAGTCGTTGCCCTTTGGATCCGTCATTGTCGTGGAGTCGCTGCATACAGATTTCACACAATGCAAGATCCGTCTCCTTCCGAACTTTGCGACTGAGCGATCGTGGTTATCCTTGGACGCTTTCGCCAATGAGTCGTCGATACCTGTTCAACGTCTTTCCGCGATGACTGTGGCATGGGAATCCTTGGAGCTCGTGTCTCACCCACACGAGAACATCAGCATCGTTCGCATCAGTGGGCAGCCAGACAACACCTCGTTTGTATTCAAAGCCTTGATGCAGGATACGCACTACATGTATCACGAACTGAGGTTATTGCTTTCAATGGAAAGCCACCCAAACATCATCGCGCGCCCGCATGCGCTCGTGCTGAAGCGCCGCTTGGGTGGTGAGCCCGGTATTGCTGGGTTCCTGCTGAAGCTGTACCCGGGACTTACGCTTCAGCAACGGCTGCAAACTGATGGACACTTGATCTCGATGGACGAAAAAGTGGCGTGGTCATGCCAGTTGACGTCGGCACTATTACACGTGCAAACTCAAGCGCCCGGGTACTTTCCAGATTTCAAGCCGAACAACATTGTTTTCGCAAGTCGTGGTCGTCAAAGCGCTCGCGCTGCGAGACCTGTGCTTTTGGATTTTGAGCAAAGAGGCACTTGGTACACGTGGGCACCTCCGGAGGTGCGGTACGTTGAGTATCTAGAACTTCTAGCCTCGACGTCTGCCGAGGAGAAGGTTCGCGAGCGATACGCATTGTTCATGGAAGCAGTATTCCCTCAATGGACGCCGGCGTACAAGAGTCGCTCGCTTGAAAGTGCAAAAGACGGCTACAACCTTGCATGGACTTTGCTGAAAAGAGGCGGTCGCGCGAAAGCCCAAATGTACGCTCTGGGCAAAGTGCTCTGGTGCATATTCGAAGGTCTTCCCTTGCCAGACGGGCCGCGAAGTGTGGAATCGTTTCTCGAGGATTTCAACCAGGACCAGCAGTTTCCAGAGTTCCACAAAAGCCCTCCAGTAATCCAGCGACTGGTTCGCTGCTGCACTGCGGGAGCGCCGGAGTGGGGGGAGAGGCGCCCTGGTGTTGTTCGAGATGGGAATCGGATCGTCCCCTGGGGCAAGCGATTCCACGAGGCATCAGCCACGGAAACCCAAGAGGCTGCTACGCGGTGGTGGCGCGAAGAGTTGCTTCTGGCTGAAGAGTTTGTGCGGTACGAGCACGTGCGTGGCGAGCACGACGACGAGGTGCCGTGGCATATCACACGGCTCATGAGAGACATCGAAGAGCGGCCGTCTCTCGAAGAGGCCATGGAAGTCCTCCTGACTTTGCAAGCCGAGCTGGTACGAGGTTGAATTCACGGCAAACGACCCGTATCAATCGACAAGACATCGTACCGCGTAGATAGCAAAATGAAGCCAGTACAGCGAAGCATCTTTTCGGCCAACGCACCACAAGACAGCGCCACAGCCTGGAGTAGAGAGACTCGGTGTTGCTCAGCAGAAATAAGTTGTTAAGCTTGGCCGTAGAACATGTAATCCATCACCTCGCCACGTACTCACCACGATAACGACCTTTCATATAGATGGCTGACTTCCAGTACCGGGCCATACTGCTCATCTTCAAGCCAGCCCGGATTCCTGCACAAGACCACGCAGTATTCTCCAGCGGAAAGCAGTGACCTTTCAGTTAGCTGAACGTTGCCGTGGTACACAGGCCCCCGGCACAGTGCATGGCCAACCTGTCACCGGTCCGCCACCGTGTCTGCACTCTGGATTGTCATCTGGCTTGTAGTTTTGTACCCGGGCCACTGCGGGGCAGGGGATGACTGCATGTTCCCATGTGAAAGGTGCAGAGATGGGTTAAAGGCTCGGCATCGCCCGCGGAGACAGAAAACCGGATTATCGACTGACTATAAACTCGGGTTTCGTCTACCTTGGGTATCATGTCAGCCCCGACCGCCGCCAAAATGTAAGTCTGACTAAAAAGTCAGCACAGAAGTCATCCCATACTGAACCTGTCCAAGGGCCGAGAATCAAGTCTACACGTCGTACCTTTCCAAGGCTCTCTCCCCACGACAGAGACCTCCCGGTCGCCGCGTAATAACGTACGGCACCTTCGACCTCCTCCACGACGCCCACCTCGACCAGCTCCGCCGCGCCCGCGCCCTCGGCACCTACCTCATCGTCGCCGTGCTGTCAGACACGTTCGACGCCGGCCGCGGCAAGCGCTTCCTGGCCCAAGACGTCGTGCAGCGCATCGAAAACGTCCGCCAGACAAGCCTCGCCGACTTGGTGGTGCTGGAGGAGTGCGACGACAAGATCAACAACGTGCTCAAGTACCATGTTGACGTCGTGGCTGTGTTTGACAGCTGGGAGGGTCCGGAGGCGTACGTGGAGAATCTGAGGAGGTATTGTGAGGTTGTATTCATCCCGGAGGAGGCAGCGTGCGTTTCGAGCACCGCGTTGCGTGGCGTCGTGGCTATGGGCGTCATCGAGTTAAACGATGCCGTGGGAAGTCTCGTAGCAGGCGCAGCAGCCACGACGGGAATCGACGTCGTCGTCGCGCTGCAGACCGAGTCGCGGGGTCCAGTACATCTCGTTGCCAGCGGAGGAAGGGAAATCCGGGTTTGCAAGACACTCAAGCAGCTGTACGAGAGCACCGACGCCGTGTACGCCTGCAGCAATCCCTCGTTCCAAACGGCCAGCATACGCCACGCCCTCCAGGCTGGCAAGCACGTCGTTTGCGCGAGCCCCCTCAGCCTATCGAAAGCGGAAACCGAGGCGTGTCTGAAGCTGGCTGCCGACAACAACGTTGTGCTTTTCGAGTCGATCCCCTCTGCCTTCACGCCGGCACTGGAACGGATGACAGCCGTCGCGCAGAATGGCAAAATCGGCCGGGTTCTCTCCCTGTCCGTCAATCTGAGCGCTCCACTGGCGGAAGATGCGGCTCAGAGATGCTGTCCTCTCACGTCAGATGGTGGGAAACTCTGCGTTGGCCTTGTCGGCGAGGCTCTGGTGCCTGTCGTCCGCGTACTACACGGCCACGGCGTCATCATCCCCGAGACTCTCACAGTCATCGGCACCGAAGGCTATCTAACTGTGTCCGCACCCTGGCGCCAAGCATCGAGCTTCCACCTCCAGTTCAACAAGGTCAACTTTGAAGAAGCGTCGGATGAGCAGCACTTCCACTTTGCAACTAGGCGCGGCGGGTACAGGTTTGACTTGGCTGAGTTTGTAACTGTCATCAAGCTTGGACGTCGACAAAGCCACATGATGACCAATGCCAATCATGTGCAGATTGCAGCCATCGTTGAGCAAGCTCTAGCTTAGTACGGGTCACAATACTGCGAGACGAATGGGAGCAGGTGTATCAAGGGTGCTTCAAGGTTGCAAAAAGGTTGACTTGCGTTGAGATTACGTGCTTGCCAGCAAAGTGCGAAACAGTCTAAAAACGGCCAGCGAGAGAAACCGGAGCTGGGATTTGATTCCAGCCCCCCAGACTAGTGCACAAATTCACTCCGCTAGGCAGGTCTGGGTAGGTAGGTAGGTAGGTAGCCTGTTTTTTCGAGGGCTGTTTGACAGTACAATGACTTGTTACAGGAGCGGTCATGGTGATTTTATGTTAGATTCCAAGCCAAGCCGCTTCAAAGAAGCACAAACGTCTTCTTTTTTAAACAAACTTGTCGCGGGTGATGCAAGCCTTGGCGTACTCGTGGATGACTGGCCAGGCTCCATGTCAACTTGCGCGGGTACTCTCTCCGATGAGAGCTTGAAATGTGAGCTTTCAGAGCTTCCTGACCCAAATTCGACACGAGAGGGCCCTGGTCCGTACCGCTGTTCCCTGTGATATCATCAGTACTAGGGCGTAAATCACGTTGAGAACCACTAACTTCGTCTTCTTTTTCGGATCCAAGTCCTCGGCTTTCACGACCCCTTCGGCATCGAGAACCGCCGAAACTAAAGTATCCCGAGCCCTCAAGATACTCTTGACAAGACTGACAGCGAGCTCGTCGATTCTCCCCTCCCCAGAGATGGGGTCGGCCATCATCCAGCTCACCAAGCGACGCGGCAGCCTCGATATAAGAGAAAATTCCTGGGCCTCTTCGTCACGAGGCATGTAAATGCTCAACTGATCGTCACTTTCTTCAATGTGTAGATCGGTTTCAATCTTGTCGACCGCAAGAACAGACTTGCTTGTTTTCAAAGTGAGTCGTAGATATATTCCGTCTGTCTGGAGGAATTGAGATTGCTCGAGCTTCGCGAGGACAGCCCGTCTCTCTCCAGGAGTGTTGACTCTAGGACTCCGGAAATGACTCGCAATACTGCCAGAACTCGTCAGTATGGTCTCAGTGAATAGCCAGACTTTCTTCAAAGACAAACCGGAGAATCCCGAGAGCCCGGGCTGCTGAGATGTTGGCCACTGGCTCAGGAGTAGCGTCACTTAAATAAGTGGCTACCCCAACGTTCCAGGACAAGTACAGGTGCTCGATACTGGCCCACACTATCAATGGCTCGAGAAGCCAGATCTCGTGAGGAGTAAAATCAAGCATTCGGACCTGAATGGAAAACTGCTGATGGAGAAATTCCCGGTCGGGGATGAAGTATTCCGTCTCGGCAGAGCAAAGATTGACCTGGCCATTCGTTTCCTTGACTGGCAAGACTGGCCTTTTCCTGAACTTTTCTGGGTCCATGAAATGTCCGTACTTGGGCAGCGCTGAGTTTAATGACCACAACATATCTTTCACTGTGTTCACTGGTATCTCTTTCGGATCCAGGTTGACCAGTTCTTTGTAAACCATACCACTGGTGTGTTTTGGGATTTTCAGCAACCCAACGAAGAGCATTTCAAGCTGTGGATAGTGTTCGCTCAGGTCGAGCTTCCCTGGGACATTGAACCCCGGTGCCCAAACGCAGTCGACTGGCTTGTACCAGGTGACTGCTGAACCAGATGCCAAGCCGATGTACGGCTTGTTGTCGAACGACGACCTGAAACTTGGGTTAACATCGATCTCTCAAAACAGCTCATTGTGCTTACCTTAGGTCGTTGGTATCCTGATCGGATAGATGGGGTATCATCTCGTCAAGGGCCTTGTAGTATTTTGGTGTGTTTGACAGTATGGTGGGTTTATACTGGAGGTTGGTTTTACACTGATCCCTTTGTATCTGATTCAGTATATCAATCCACGAATACGTGGTGGGAATTCCCAATATATCGCGGTAGAACTTGGTCAAATCTGCACTCTCAGTATCGCTGGCTTCCCAAGCCTTTTGCGGTGGGAGGACGACCACTTTCGATGTCATGTGGATTGAACCTTTCTGCAGACATATGCTAGGTTTGGCCCACGAATGGACTCTTAAGATGAGTTCGTGGTCTTCGAAAAATGTCCTGTACTCGCATCAGCATCCATAGGGATTAGCGGTGCCATTACGAACAGCTGCTTACCTCACTTTCTGTTGAGCTTCTTGGGGATTACTTGAAGAACTGCATGCTGCGTAGATGCGGAGGTACAGCTCCAAAATTCGACGGGGAAACTCCAATTCCTTGAAAAACATGGAACTGTGCCGTCGGATAAAGTAAACGAGCTGCAGATAGAAATCCAAGTCATCGTTTGCCTTGACTTCAAAGTGTGATTGGAGAAACCCCCACGGACCGAACCCCTCGCTGCTTTGCAGTGGCTTCTCGAGCTCGAGAAAAGGGAACTTTTCGTCCTCCAGCATGTATCTCTTACACAGGAACTGGAGCTTTGCTGTGGGTAGGTACGACTCGGAGAGTGGCCATCGCATATCTCGCTGACAGAGGACTCGGACTTTCTTCAGCTCTGATAGCTGAGACAGGACGTCGGTCGCTTGGATCACATCCCGGTTCCGCAAAGTTTGCAGGTAGGGCAGCATGGATTTGGGATCGTCTTCGGCCAGCGCGAGACATTTCGTGAGCAGCGACGTGCTCGTTCCTCTGGCCGGTGGCGTCTGAGGCGTGGAAGTCATGTCTGGTGCACAGCTTGCTCCCTAGGGAGGATTTGGAGAATATTGGCAAGTGATGGAGCAGTGCGACAAGATTTTAACTGGGAGCAGTTTTTCGCGGGGTTCGATACAGTGGTGCAGCAACCTTGAGCGTTTCGTGGTGGCTGTGTCATGTGCGTGTTGGTTCGACCTGCAGGTGTTTGGCCTCAGGCGGCTAGGTTGCGGCTGTGGTTGGCGACGGAAGCGTGGGATTAGATGGTCCAGATGTAATCCTTGTCGGGCGGCTACACTGCGGGCTTGGCCTCGACACTTGGCTAATTTATGGAGTTTTCTAGAGTAGGTCACTGATACTAAAATGTTCAAGCTCTTACTTGAGTGATACTAGTTGTATTACAGGATCAGGAAGTAGAAGTATCGCCTGTAAGTCACTCAATGATACTGAGATGAGGCCGCGAACATGGATGGGTCTTCATCTTCATCTCACAACAACATCCCATCATCACCTTCAAGTATACAACGGAACGCGAATATAAGAGCAAGAGCATAGATTACCAACTAATAAACCAACCCAGACAACCACCAATCCCCATTCCAACCCCTACTCAGCATGATCAGTGCTCACCGTCACCTCCTTCCACTCATCCAGAATCTTGATCGTATCACTACACTTGGCCCGAATGAAAGCATCGCAATCACTCCCCAGCAGAATCCGCACCGGCACCTCCCTCCCCTCAGCAACACCACTCCCCGTCAACACATCCACGATAACCGCACACCCCTTCTTCACATCCCCCAGCTGCCGCCCATCCGTCACCTCCAGCGCCGCGCGCACCCGGCCCGTCGGCGTCGTCTCGTCATACGCCGCCAACGGCTCCGTGTCCACCTTGGCCCCCGGGTTGAGAAACCCCGTGCGGAAGTACCCCGGCTCCACGACCGTCGCGGCAATCTTGAACGGCGCCAGCTCCTCGCTCAGCGACTCGGCCAGCGACGACATGCACGCCTTGGTCATGGCGTAGGCCGGGAACCCCGCGCCGCCGCGCCAGCTGCCGATGCTGCCAAACGTCACCACCGTCCCGCGCCTGTCCCCCGCGCCGACGGCTTGCGCGCGCATCCCCGGGAGAAAGGCCTGCACCGTGTGCACCGTGCCGAAGACGTTGGTGTCGAAGCTGGCGCGCATCTGCTCCGGCGTCGCCTCCTCCACCGCGCCGGCGAGGATGAAGCCCGCGGCGTTGATCAGGTAGTCGACGCGGCCGAACTGCGCAAACACCGACTGCGCCACGGCCTTGATGTCTTCCGGCGGCGACGTCACGTCGAAGGACAAGGTGTGCGCGCCCGCGTCGGCGAGGTCCTGGATCCGCGAGGCCTGGCGCGCCGTCGCCACGACCGTGTGGCCGCGCTTGAGCGCGATGAGAGCGATTTCGTGGCCGAAGCCCGACGAGGCGGCCGTGATGAACCAGACGGGGGTGGGGGTGGACATGGTTGTGGTTGTGGTGTAACTGAGCTATAGATTGAAAGGCAAGTGATTTATGTCAAGGACAATGTTGAAAGGCAGTGATTTATGTCAAGGCAATGTATTCGATGGCTGGGTTGAACAAACTATCACGGTCATCGCCAGACGCCGTTTATATACCTTTTCTTCTTCATCACAAGCCTCACTCATGGCTGCTTACCGACGCCTCCTCACCCCAGCTCCAGACCAGCAACGAATTATCGCCGAAACGGACAACCACAACAAGTCCGACGCTGGCGAGTAAAATCCCAGCACGGAAGAACCGTTGCAAATCGGCGTAGCTCGCCGACTTGCATCAGTAAGCCCGCAGAAGACGGGGTGGGGAAGGCCATGTCCTAACGCCGAAACACGGCGCAGCACCGCGACGCTGCGGCGAAGACGGTTTCGGCGTTAGGACACTACCATCACACCAACGAGGTTCGACGCCTCAATCCTTCAAAAGTGGCCGATTGGTTTTTCTCACTCACATGGAACTGACATCACAACTGGCAGAATGCTTCCCAACCATGACACTGTTGCAATACAGGCGCAACAGACAGACAATACAAATTGGGTTTACAAATCCATGCATCAAAAGGTCCTATGCAACCCTCCAAGTCCAGAACTCCCTGCCGAAACTCCAGGCTCAAAGCAACACGAATCATTCCCCTGAGGCCATTCCTCGCATGTCCATCTCATCGCCATGTGTTCCCCCGGCTGTCCTGTCTGCGGTGGCCGGCGCCTCCCCCGGCACCAATAGTGATCCTGCGGGCCTTCTCGCCGGCGAGGCCCTGAGGACTTCCCATGTTCTCAACCCTCACGCTCGACCCCATGTTCATTCGCCGGGCCTGGCCCTGCGTCAAGGACCGGTCGCCCTTCCAGTCGGGCGGAGAGCACGTCAACGGAGGGCTCCTCCGTCGCTCAGCACTACCGCGCCGGAGTCGAGAGATGCCGTTGGTGCTGCTTGCCAGTGCAGGCAGACTAGGCCTGGGTCCGGGTCTGTCACCGGTCAATGAGCCCATCGACGAGATTCGCCGCGCCGTTGACGTCGGCGCTCCCGTCATGAGGCTCGCCCTACGAGCCTTGTCCTTCATGGCCGAGTGCAACGCGGTGCGCAGCTTGCGGGCGTCCATGTTGGTATCCGAGTCCGACCCAGAAAAGGACGCGTTGAGCGGGCTGTTCTCGTCGATGATGGATGGCCGCGACCGGAGAGATCGAATGGGAATTGCTAGCCCCGAAGGCGATGGCGACAGGTTGCCGGTCTTACCGACATCCAGTGATCGCAGCGGTGGTGTGCGCTGGATATCGGGGCTCGAGGCCAGGTTGAGGCTGAATGACGGAGCTCGAGGAATTGGCGATCCCCCACCAGGAGAGCCTCTGGCCTTGGACAGGAACCCGGCCTGGAATCTGCTTGGCTTGGGGCCGGTCAAACTCGAAGCCTTGGGAATCTCCAGACTTGGGCTCGACTCGTTGTTGATAGTCTTCTCCTTTGGTTTCTCCTTTGGTTCCTCCCTCGGTTCCTCCTTCAGCTTCTGCACGACTTCCTCTTCCACTTCCTCCTCCTTCTCCTCTTCTTCTTCGAGATAGGCCGGAACAGGAGGAGCGACGATAGGCCTCTCAGGGGACTGCTCAAGCGGCGGCGGCGGCGAGCCCTTGAACTTTTGCGGCGTCTTCTCAAAATCCGCCAGCGTGCCCTCCTCCGTCTCGTCGTCGCGCCATCGCACTCCCCGGTTCTTGACCTTCTTCACTGGCGTGAAACTGATGCCTTTCTTGGTCGCTCCCAACACCTTACGTCGTCGTGGCGACCCCTTCATCGGGCTCATGTGGGGCTCGGGAGTGGGCGCCAGAGCGGGGGCCGCGATGGGTTTGCCGTAGGCGTACACGGATACCATCTTCTTGCGCTTGGGCGTGCCTCGGCGAGTGGGAGGGAAGATCTCGGTGACGGGAAGGGAGCCATCGGGCTTGACGACCTGTGAGGCGGCCGTGAAGCCAGTCTGGAGAAGGCGGTTGATAATCTCCTTGGCGTGTTCCACGGCGGATTCCTCGTCCATGCTGATGGTGTCGGAAAGAGACGTCAGAATGTCAAACTGCGCAGTCAGAAGCATTTGCACTATGGCAGCATCGCCAGCCTTGTCCTGCTCAAGAACATCTCGGAAGCACTCGCGACTAAAGCTAGACTTGAGAAGCTCTGCCTCGCGAGTCAGACTGGCGACCTCACCGGTGTCGGCGCTGGCGCTCCCCTCAAGCTGCTGCAGACTGTGACTGAGGGCCGTGTCGATGGATCGTTCCCAGTTGCACTTGTCCAGCTTCTGGTGAATGTGCTGCCGGCTGTTTTCCAACTCGACAAGAATGCCGTGGGCCGTCTTTCGAATGCTGATCAGGTTCTGGGGCATCGCGTCCTCGTCGCCGTGCTTCTCGCAGACAGTGTCAAACGCCGCAATCCACCCCGAGAGCATGCCAATCCGACGCTCAAAAGCCCTCAGCTTCTTCATATTGACGACGCGGTCCTTGCGCTCCGTGGCACAGTTGTCGTAGGCGGCTCGAAGCCTCTGGATGCCTTCGCGGGCCGTCGTGTCGCGCTTCTCGCACTGCTTCCGGAACTTGATGAAGAATGTGTTCTCGGCGTCCTTTTGCTGCGCTTTGAGCTCGTTGATAAGGGCCATCTGCTCGTCAATCTTGACCAGAAAGTCCTTGACATGGCGGTTCACATTGAAGACGTTGCGGGTCACCTTGGTTTGGATGTTCTTGGCGCGGTTGGCGTATCGCAGCGTGTTTTGGGACTCGTCGAAGTGGGCGCTGGATGGCGAGACACAGACAATCATGACCGTCTTGCAGTTTCCGCCCAGAGAGAACTTGAGGAGACGGGTCAGTTTGCTGTTGCGGTAGGGCACGTGGGCCTTTTGGCGACGGTCACACAACGCGTTGATGCAGCTTCCGAGAGCCAGCAGCGACTTGTTGATGTTGGCGCCCTCGGTCAGACGCACGCCACGGTTCTTGGTGACGGACGCTCGCTCGGAACCCGCCAAGTCGATGATGCTGAGGGTGGCCATGGTGTGAGGCTCGCTGACGTCGGCGTTTCGGTCCTTCTGGGCAATGTTGATCTGGAGCACGGCGTGGGATCGCGAGGACGTGGCGTTGGCCTCGGTGGGCGACACGGTCCGGTACTCGTTTCCTTGCACAATCATGTCCATGACTTCCTGCACGTCCCTGGGGTGGTGGCTCGTCAGTCCCGAGACGGTGACGGTCTGGTTACTGTCCTCGCGGAGCATCAAGCCGCCCTTGGGAGCCGCCCCGCCGCCGCCTGGGACCAACAAATCCCGGATCGTCTCGTTGTAAATCTCCAGGTAGCTGAGGCTGAGCTCGGTGCTCTTGTCCTGGCTGCGCTCGTCGATCTTCTCGAACAACTCCTGCATGGTCATGAAGATGATGCCTGGCTGTTGGGACGTGCCGGTAATGGTGTGCGTCTTGCCACACCCGGTGGCGCCGTAGGCAAACACGGTCGCATTGTAGCCGTCCAGGACGCTGTCGAGGAGATTTCTGGTGGTGCCTTCGTACACCTCGGACTGCGTCGTGTTCTCGTCAAAGACGCGGTCAAAGGCAAAGACCTGGTCCTTGACCTTTTTCGAATTGGGCGCAACGGATCGGCCGAACTTGTGCACGGGGTTTTCCTCGGGGGGATCGAAGACTCTGCGAACTGGTGAGTGGTTGTCCAAGACGGGGAGGAGGGCGCACGCACAAACACCGGTCATCGACGACCTTGATGACGTTTCGGATGCCACGCTGGTGCAGCTTCGGCGTGGGAACGGCGGCCAGGGAGCCGTCGCCGAGAAAGACTGTGCCATCGTCGTTCTTTTGTCTGTGTGCTGTCAGCGGTGAAGTCGTGGCGGCGAAGAGGGATCGTACAGTTGTGCAGCTTCTCGGATCGTGAACGGCCGAACTCGGACTAGGACAGGTCAGCACGCGCAACGTCGAGGGGCAGGATTGCGCCCGACGTACTGGCAACAGAGATGGAAGACTGCCCCGTGTTCGCAGCCATGGTGTATTCGTGGCTTCTCTCTGCCGCCTCGTCGCCTCGAAGCTCCGGCACTCGCCTTGCTGCGGCGTGTAAAGTAAACAAGAATTACTGGCAAAGAATGAAATGCGCGCGCCTCCGCAGACGTTCTGTCATGAGAACAATGCTCGGAATCGGGTGAGGTCGAGGGAAAGATGGAAGCCGCCCGGAATTCGTCGTCGTCGCGGGAGGCCGTGGTAGTTGAAGTCGTGGTCGTAGTCGTGCTCGTGGCAGTCTTTAGTTGGCACTACCGAGCATGGTGCAGGGCCCTTGAACGGGGTTTGTTGTTCGAGGCCCGGGGAAACGCGTTGCTCTGGCAACTTAGCGCGGCAGGGGCCGTTCAGGGATGACAGGGGGGTTGGTGCTTCAATTTGCTACCCTACAGCGTCGACCTGAATCGTTTGAGGGTTCCGAACGGTGCGCAACTGTTCATTTATTCCGGGTGTTGACGTCTTTTTATCCTTTTGTTATTGCTTTCCTTCCATGCCTGTTGAGTTTCCTCATATTTATGGCTGGTGTGGACCACTTCCATTTGTAGTCGCTGATCTTTGTCTACTTTGGTAATCGCAAAAACATCCATCGCCACGTGAAACAAACCGCCATGCAGAACCACCAAGTCTGATCTTAGATCCAACCACAGACAAACACGCAGATTACCACTGCTACGCTGTTGACCGTCGACTCTTGACCCATTGATGCGGGGTGGCCTATACACACCATTTAGTTCAGCGAAAGTAACACGACATCAAATGCCCATTCTAAATGAACAACTTCACCAACGTCCGGTCACTCATGCTTCAAGAACAGTTTAGGTGATCAAATAACATCACATTATTCCCTAAATTACACTACCATGACGCCAACCATGCAATAAAAGGCCCCGGTCCAACGAGTATCCCATCAGCCTGCCCTCGGCGTCGGGAGCTCAGGCAGCGGCGATCTCGGAGAACACGTATCGGGGCAGTGCGGCCATTCTCTCCTCTGGACTGATCTCGGCGTCGTCGTACAGCATCCTGGTTTTCTTCTCCTTCTTGGCCGCCTTCTTGTCGCCGTCGTCGGCTTCGGGCTTCTGTGGGGGCTTGATGCCGGCCTCCGCCATGCGTATCAGCTGGTCAATATCATCGCCGGATGCAGCTCCAGGCGCCGCACCGGGAGGACCACTCCAGCTCCCGCCTTGGGTCGGTCGCTGAGGCAGTCCGGGCGCCGGAGCCAGGTTCCCTGATGGACGTGCAGGCAGCGCGCTCGTTGGGTAGCCGTAGGATGCCGGAGGCGCTTGGCCAGGGTAGGCGGGCTGGCCACTGTGTTGCTCGTACGGCGGTTGGGGAGTCTGGTAAGGGGGATTCTGCACTTGTTAGCTCGTGAAAGGTCGGACGGAAGGGAAAACCCACGAAATTGCCTGGGCTCGCGGAAGAGGGGTTCGCAGATTCAGGTGGGTTGGATCCTGCGGTCTTGCGCCGTGTGCGAAACTCTTCGAGTCGCCTCTTGAGATCATCCGCCGTTTCGACCTTGAGCTTCTTCCGGGAGTCCTGACCCGCCTGGCCGGGCAAGGGGTTTCCGGTCGCGACCCGTCTATCCTCTTGCGCCTGGTAGAAGTTCTGGATGATGCGATTGCGGTGCTGGTCGAGAATTTCCTGCGGGATGCCCTCCATGCCGAAAATCTCCACCTCGAGGCCTTGCCGGTTCGGGAGCGCATTCTCGACCTGGGAGAGGTTCTCTTTGTGGACTTGGTTCAGATGGACGGAAAGACCTAACAGTTCACCGGGTCAGCTCGATGTCGCCAAAGATTCGCGCCGGATGGACCAACCTCCCGCCGTGTTCAGCCGGCGACCACATCGATCACACTTGAAGTGCTTTGCCTTTTGATGGGAGATGAGCAGCTTCAAGTCTTCAAAGTCACGCTCGCCTGTGGGATACAGTCAGTCTGGGTTGGTCTCGAGGGTAGGCGCAAGCTTCGCACAGTAGTAGCACCAGGGACGGCCGAGGATCTCCTCGACGTCGGGGTGACCGCGTCGCTTCTTGCCCATAGTTTCGCCGGTCGCGGGAATTGCCCACGGGTGATAGAGGATCGGATAAGGCGCGATGCACAGGGAGTGAGATTGCGCTGGGATGTTACAACTTGTATGCTCTGGAGTTGAGCTGGTTGAACGCGACAAGAAGGCTGGGTGGATAGCTCTGTCGGTTAAAGGCCGGCTGTGGCAAGCTCCCGCGGTACTTTGTACTTGGCTTAAGGTTGTGTCGTCACCCACAATAGTGGGCAAATTCCATTGCGGGCCTGGATAGTAACAACTTTACAAAGGCGTGTGAGCAAGCAATGAGCATAAAATACTGGCGTCCACTGTGTGGATGTTGGCATTATTCTATAAGGGCTCAAACACTTCATCTGTTCGTAACCGCCACCTTCTCCCATTTCCAGCTCCTTCTCCAACCAGAGGGCTTATACACCGTGCATACAACTGTTTGTCTTTCATCAAGCATCCGCTCAGCCGGCGGCTCATACTCGTGTCTAAATATCAAAGCCTGCGGCTGATTCCTATACGTATGCCTTGGGTATCGCCTTCCATAACGCCGCATTTTATGTTACAGGTTGCGCCGTCAGATCCGTTCACTAGTCCGTCAATATACCGACAAATGAAATCAAGGCCCATTAGGTGTGTCGAAAAGCGTCAGCGGCCATTGGCCTCCATGCTGCACGCCGTTCATGCTGTTTGCCGCCAGAGATGCTACCTCTGGGGCGACTGTGACTGGCGCTGAGTCTCGGGGGCCACCCCCGAGCGTTAAAAGAGCGGTTGCACTGTATCGCTCTTGGTTATCGGCGAGGGCGGCTGTCCAGTCATGCCATGTGTTGTTGCCACGGCCTTGCCATATCATCTCCGGCGTGGGCTGGGTGGAAACGTGTTGAGTTGCCTGGGAGGCAAACGCAATCAGTGGGTTCGACTGTGCCCCTGAGACGCCCTGAACTGTCGTCGCCGCAGCAGCGGCAGCTTGGGCCGACGTGTTGAAGAACATGGCAGCGGCGGCTTCGTAGCCCGAAGGCGCGATGCTGCCCTGTGATTGTTCGTTGTATGCGATTGACTGATACGAAGCCTGCCCGTTCAAGCTCGGCTCCTGGTAGAACCCCTTGAGTGGCATGTCAGGAGCCGGCCCATTCGGAGCTCCTACTTGCGTGGGTGGTGGTGGCACTTCGGTCACCTGGTAGGTAAGAGGTTGAGACTGCTCCTGCTTGACTTCCGCAACTGGAGTTGGCAGACCGGGTTTGCGATTCTTGGCTTGCATGTCGTGTTCAATCCACGCCATGGTGCGGTCAATAATCTGCGCAATCTCGGTGCTGATTTCGGGTCCCGAGCCTGTAGGTACGTTAGCTGAGGAAACTTGACAAAACAAAGAAATACTGACCCAGTAGAGACCCCGTCTCCTCGAGGATGCCGACCCAGCTATCCATTTCCCCTCTCAAAGAGGCGATGGCCTCGGGAGTTGTTTCAAACCGCCTCTCCCAATGGGCGACGAGCATCGAAAATATGGAGGCTGCGTACAGTGACAGCTGATACCATGTGGTATCAAGGCACTTGAGTTTTTGAATCTCCAGCTGACAGTGTAGCATCTCTCGGGCAACGTCTTCGCAGATGCGAGTGTTGTCGGCGTTCATCTTCCTGTCTGTCGTCATACCCACAGAAGGATGGCGCAGTAATAAACGGATCTCGAGAAGAAATGACCTGATGTATAGGGCGTTCATGTGAGTGTTCTCCGTCTGCTCGGCGTGACCAAGCTTCAAGTATCCTGGAAGCGCGTCATCCCACGCCCTGATCTGATCTTCCAGGGCGTTGACAATGTTGACGTAGTTCTTGGTATCTCGGCGGACGCTGTAAATGTTGGAGAACATCTCCATCAAAATAGGCACAATCCTAAAACTTGAAATTCCTACTTGATAGGTGCACGGTATGTCGCGGGATGTGTCCACGCCGTCGTCACTGAGTAGCTCATCGGCGATGGGCTCGGGAAACCCAACGTCAAACTCCTCAACGGTGATAGGCATTGGAAGTCCACGGCGACCGTTGATGGCAATGTAGATGGTGAGAATAACCCACCATGCTCTCTTGCGCAGCTCGTGATTAAGGTTCGTTCCCTCTCCCGGCTTTCTTGACTCTCGGTGAAGATTCAGCTCCAGGGCACGGTGCAGGGCGTGGTTGACAATGATGGACGCACTCCCAGGCTTGGGAAATGCACGCGTATGCACACAGATCATAGCCATAGCCTGAACTGAGGTCAGGCTCGGCGAGCATGTAAGCTCAAAGAATTTGCTGAGGGCGAAATGGTAGTGTTTGTTGGAGGCATCGTTGAGGTGGGCGCGCTGGTCCGCCTTTTGCCAGTTGCGGACACCGTACTGAAAGAGGATGATGGCGAACACCATGTGTACAATGACCAGTTCGGCTACCGAGGGCTGGAAGTCCGGCTCGTCGTACATTCTCGTCAACTGTTCAAGTCAGTAGGCATTCAGTAGTTGCATCGGAGGTTGGGTTCGTACTAGTTGCATGAACGACGGCTTGTGGAGGAGCGGGAGGAAGCTCGAAATGGTCATGAAATACCATTCGGAGTAGGTGAATGCATCTTCTCGAGACGGAAGGTCGACTTGTAAGGGGGGGTTCCTGTTCATGGTTGACTGAAGCAAAGCCTGGATGGACTTGTTATATAGAGGCCCTGAGACCTTGGCATCGGGCAGGGGCTCGTCCATATCAGGGGCATCGAAGGAGGCGAGGTCGACGGTGGTTCCTAGGATGGACAACTGGGTGCCTTTGATGGAGCTCAATGGTGCGCTGTCGTCGCCTCTCACTCCAATATGGCCCTCTCCCGGCCGGGACTCGAGCAGGGTGCGGGGGAAGCTGCTGTGGATGGAGGGGGGCTTCGCCGAGGAACTGGCCGAGGAGGTCGAGCCGTTCTTGATCCAGGCGGTGCCGAATTGGGTCCAGGTGTCTGTCGAATTCGGATCCTGAATGGGGTTGCCCATGTTGTCAAAAGTCACGCCAGGAGGATACTGGCCATAGGGCGTCCACTGCCAGGGCTTGACCTCGACGCCGTTGTCGGCGAGCAGGCGCTCGAGATGGCGGATATGGTTCAACATGTCGGTCTTCTCCCTCTCGAGCTCCTGCATGTAGCCTCTGCGCTCGGTGCGGCCGGTGACGCGGTCCGTCACGTAGCACTCGAGGTTCTGGTTGGTGCAGTGGGAGCATCCTTCGGGGAGGGCGTCGCATCGAATCTTGCGGACCTGGACAGGACGGCGCGGTCAGTATTTCCCACGGGACGGACGGGCTGGGAGGCCATGGTTACCTTGCATCTGTCGCAAGCTTGGCCGGTGCGCGTGTACGACTGGAGGCGGTTCTTGACGACGCTGGAGAAGTCGTCCGGGCCGCGCTCCAGGCGAGGCAGCTTGACCTTGCTTGCGGCGTGGCCAGGGCTCTCTTCGTCGCCGCTGTCGGCCGGCCGCTTGACCGGCCGTCCAGGCATCTTGGGCTTGGAGCGCGAGCGCGGCGAGAGGTCCCTGGAGGAGACGGAGTCGGAGGGCGAGGGCGAGGCAGAGGCGGAGGACGAGGTGGAGGAGGAGGGCGAGCTCGGCGTGTTGAAGCTGGAGGACGCGGGCTTCGGCTTTGGCGCCGTCTTTGGCGCTCTCGCTGTCGCTGTCGCTGGGATGGAGGAGCCTGGGGAGGGCAGCTGGCGCGGGCGCCGCCCAGAGGGTCGGGTCGCAGGCGTAGTGGACGCTTTGGCAGTAGGTGCTTTGATGCTATTTAACGCTTTGATGCGAGAGTCCGGGGTCCATGCAACGCAACGGGATTGGGGAAAGACGGGCCAGGAGCAGGGGAGGGACGGGAGCGAGGACGACGATTGCCAGCCGGGGAAGGGCGAGTGCGAGTGCGAGTGCGTGTGCGAGTGTGTCGATAGCTGCGACAGCTGGGAATGGGATTGGGACTGCGAATGGGACTGTGACTGGGACTGTGGCTGTAACTGCGACTGCGACACCTGCAGCGTCGGGTTGGCGGCGATGGGAAAGTTGAGGCTGCGCTGGGCGGCGATGGCTTCCATCATGGAAGCGTCGCTGGCGGGCCGGCTGCTGCTGTCAAGGGAGCTCCCTGTCGTCGCCCTACCGTAGCAGGCGGGTAGTGGGGGCACTGTGTGCGAGCAGGGGGTATTTGCAGGCGCAGCGGGGAATGGGCTTTGCATTAGTGGCCTGGCAGTGCCCTCTCAGCTGCGCTCCGTTGGGTGAGTGCTCGACGGGATGGGCCTCGAACGCCAGACAGATGCGACAGTGTTTCTTGGCTGTGCGCAACGACGAGTCTTGGACGGTCTGGACCCGGGGGAGGAAAGGTAGGGGGAATCGTACAAGGAAAAGACAAATCTAGGAGCGTGAAATAAAAATAAAAATGGACAAGGTCTAATAATGCAAGTTCTAATCGCACGAGTGATGGGACTAGGATGAAGAATGAATGATGGGATCCCTGGTTTTGCCATCTCGCCTTCTCCAACCTATATACATGCCGGCCATCGATCGGGGCCGGCCACGGAAACACAAGTCCAGCTTCCTACCCATTCACGTCGAACTTGCTCATCGGTACGTCTGCCATCCGAGACCTTCTGCAAGGAGCGGCAGAGACACGGATTCGCTGCCAAAGTTACCAAGTGCCAAGTGCCAAGTGTCAAGCGCCCTGCATGTCGCATTCTGCAAATGAAGCCACAGGACCAGGCGGCGATGGCTTCGAGAAGCGCCGAAGAAGGGGAGAGAGAGCGAACGCCCCGATGCAATGCGAGAGTCTCTTGCGCAGGACGGGCAGGTAAGGGACGGAGACGCGGAGGGACAGAGACGATCAGGAACCCGACGGCCAACGACACGTGTGCAAGCAGACAAGACACGCGCAGGAACTCGCAGACTTTCGCAACGAGACGGGAAGCATGAACTGTGTGTGTGTTGGCCAAACGAGGGCACTTTTTTTCCCTCCCTGCCTACCAAGTCGGAGAGGGCGAATCCATGCCATGCAGCCGGCTGGAGCAAAAGCATCTGGAACATTTTCATGCAAGGCGAGAAGAGAGAGACAAGCCACACCCAGAAATTGCAAAAGTGTCGGGCCTAAAGTTGTACGTACATGGTAGGCACCATGACCTCGTGGCGTCGGGTTTGACGAGCCCCCGATGCTTCCGTTGTTGAACTCTCTGCGACGGAAGGGTTGGCAAAAGCTGGAAACCAATCAGGGTGCGCTGTGATCCGAGATGGCTGACATGGCTGACATGGAACGTTCTTTGGAGGAGCACGACATGTTCGCAGACACGGAGTCCCAAGAGTCCCAACAGTCGGTCGGGATTGAGGGGATCCGCCTTTTCAGATCGAGAGATCGTTAGACTGCATAAGCAATGTGACCCTCCTCCCAGGCTTGTTCCCCCTTGCATTTGTCGGCAGTTGCTCATACGCTTATGCGAGCTGGGGAGGAAGATGGCGGTGACCTGGGCTCTGCGCCTCTTGCTTGCTGGTCCAACCAGATGCCGTCCAGTACGGCGGCGCGGGTGGTGCATGCTCAGCCCTACTACGTACCTCTAGTCGTGCTTTACCACTACGAAAATCTCCCGCCGGCGTGGCCTGGACTCTCTTAATGACTTGCCTTGGTTGGCTTCCATGCCCTCCCTGGCCTGCCTTGCCGAATGCCGAATGCCGATCGCGGATCCCGTTCCCGTTCCCGCTCGCTGGAAAGCTACAGCTCCAGCCGCATCCATCTTCCCAAAGCTACAACTGGACCATGATGTGTATTGTTCGTCATCGAGCTCGCTAATCAGCCCACGCTGCCTCTGAGCCGTCTCTTGGCCCTCATCGCCATCGCCCAGCAGCAAGCCGCTTTTCCAGATATAGGAGGTAACGCGCAAGCCCTTGAGTCAAATGTCTCTGCAACGTAACCTGCCTCGCCCAGACTGGGGACAGGACGTGCAGGCTGCGACGAGCATCTGCACTAGCGGCTGGATCTGTTGACTGGCAATGGCGACAGAACACCCGAGATCATGCCAGTGTACGTTTCTGTACCGATGGTACCTGAGCAAGTTTCTCACCGCATCGAATCATGGACTCGCAATTGATATCGGTCGTCGCCAAAACGTAACGATACAGACAAGGGTTCCACGGGGAGCTCAAGCTTAGATGGGCTTGGTTCGGCACAGTGTTGAGCATGTGACATTTCGACTGTACGACCCAAGCCGATGCCCCGCCGAAGCCGTCCGCCAAGTCCATCTTACCCCTCCACACCACTCAACTGTGCGACGGCTTCAACGACTCCAAGACTTCGACTGCCTGCGACGACTTGCGACGACTTGCGACGACAGACACAGACAGACTACAGCATACCCACGGCCAAAACCCCGTCCCCGTCTCTATCCGCGCATATCTGCGTCCTCGTCTGAGCTCCCTGCCTGCATTCCAAGTCGCGCCCGGCGCCGACCTCTCATCCATCATGTTCCTCGAAACCATCACCCTCGACCACCTGCCCTCGTCGCACAAAATCCACGCCGTACTCTTCCGTGACGTAAAGAACGCGCCGTTCCTCCACCAGCAGCTCCTCGCCCGGAATGCCGATTTCGAGTACGCCTTTGTGGATGCCTCCGTTGTATGTTCCACTCCGAGTCGCAAGCTGTAGACTTCGAATGTGTGTTGACCCGATGGCTTCGTAGGTCGTTTCACGGCTTCAGATCCTCTCGGCCGTCTTCAAGGCGACCCTGAATGCTGTAAACGGTGCACTCAAGACCCCAAACGTTCACTCGGAGATTGTGATATCCCTAAGCTCCTCAAACAACGTAACATTGCCGCTCTCAGTTCCCCCGTGACCACTAGGCTGACTGGCGATTTTAGATCGCTGATGCCTATCGACGGTACGGCATCTCCCCTTCCACAAAAGACCTCATCGTCGTCAAGGTCACATTCCCGGCCGAGGATGGCACCCCGCCAATCGACAGCGAGCGGATCTGGGAGCACCTCAAAACCAACGTCGAGGGTGAAGCTCTGGCTCTCACAGACGATCACATTTTCGCCGCCACAGACCTTCCCAAAGTACGCAAGTACTACAAGCTCAACGGTCTCAAATGGTTAGAAGACATCAAGGACGAAAAGGTGAAGAGGAAGGAGATGGAAACGCTAGTCCTGGGTGGCATGGCGTTGCGTGGAGTGTGAGGAGCCGGGAAATACTGCTTACAACAGCATCCAGGCACGGAAAGTTTGATCAAGGATTAAATGTAAGCCGTGTCTTCATCTATGCATCCTGCTCTACCGTTTGGTCCTAAACCCTAAATCACCCCAGACTCCCAAAATCGCTGCCCATGATGAAATTCATTATCGTCAATGCCTTTTTCCTTTTGCCCCTGAAACCCTCACGCCATGCCGACCACACTCTTGCACCGTCGGACCAACTCCGTCCACATGGCGTCGCGGCTGTCCCGCGTTCGCTGAACGGCATCCTTGTTCTCCTGCGCCCGGCGGAGCAGATACTTCATGCACTCGCCGGTGGTGCCCCAAACGAGGTACTTGTAAGCGGGCAGGGCAGGCGCCTTGTTGCCCTTCTCCTTGCGGGCAGTTTGGCCAGCCTCAACCAGCTCGCAGCTGACCTCGTCGGCCATGCCCTGAAGCTGGGCAAACGACACGTCGGACTTGGCTGCACCAGCATCGCAGATGGCGCGGGCGCGGCGAACGGACTCGGCGTTGTGCGAGGCAATCATCAGGCTGGAGGGGGGGTACTCGCCCTCGCCCTTGACGCTGCTGCTCCACTTGCGGGACAGGACGCTGGCGGCGAGGGTGTCGTAGCACTTGTCCGTGTCCTCCTTGGTGTCGTGGAAGAGGTGGCGGGGGTCGGAGCCGAGGTAGGCGCCGCGCACCAGCTTGACGCCCAGGGAGAACTTGTCCTTTTGGGCCAGGGCGAGGTGGTTGGAGAGCACCTCGGGGCAGGCCTTCTTGTAGGCCTGGTAGGTGCCGTATATGACGGGGTCGTTGACGCCGCTGTTGTACTTGCGGGCGAACTCGATGGTCCAGTCGTCGATGCCGTCCTGGAGCATGTCCTGCTCGGCGTCGAAGAGCAGGCGCACGCCTCGCTGCTGGGCGAGCTGGCAGATGTCGTCGATGCACTTGTAGAGGGTGGGAGTTGCGGGGAGACGAGCCTTGAGCTGGGCGAGGGCCAAGCTGCCGGCACCGGTGAACCTGGATCGTGTTAGTCTCGAACGGAGCAAAGAGGTTGACGTTTGTTGACGGGTCTACTTACTTGAGAGCAACGTAGTCACCGGGCTGGACCAGGCGGACCGTCTCCAGCGTGCCCTCAGCCCAGGGCAGAATCTCGTTCTTCAGGGCATCGTCCGTCTCCTTGGCCGGCTCGCCGAGCGACTTGGCCTGGTCGCTGGTGAGGACGACCTCCTTGGCATAGCACAGGATGACGCCGGTGAAGCCAATGTTCTTGAGCCCGGAAATGGTGCGGTGGACCTCGACGGCGTTCTCGCCGGCGCAGAACTGGGCGTAGAAGGTCTTCTTGAGGAAGAAGCGCAGCAGCGGGTTGCGGTCGGGGTTGAGCACGGGGTTGTGCGAGTTGGCCAGGGCGGCCATGATGCGCAGCGACGGCGGCAGCAGCACGGGCGACGACGACACGATGGTGGTGGCGAGCGAGCGCAGGACCATGGTCAGCGAGAGCACCGACAGCGGCGCGCGGACGGCGACGTTCACGTTGGGCGGCAGCGGGTCGGGCATCGGGTGGCCGGCGAGCGTCGAGGTGCGCTTCTCCGAGGAGTGGATTCGCCGCCGGGACGCCGCGAGGAGGCATGGTCGGAGGATGTTGGAGATGGGGGCGGGCGAGGCGGCGAGTCGCGCGTAGCAGGAGGGGGAGGCTGTCCAGCGGAGGGGTCGGCACGAGCCTCGCCCACGGGCCAAGCTCATGATGTCTTAGGGGGGTGGAGTGTGGATGGATGGAGGTGTTTAGGTGAGGTTGGTGGGAGGGTGTGCTTTGTGGTGTTGAGGTGTGGGATGCGTGATTGGGTGTTGTGTTGTGTTTGTTGTGTTTGCTGTGTTGATGAGATAAGTCGATGTGGTGGGAGGGTGTAAGCTGGCAAAGGAGTGCTACACCACAGGCAATGGAAGGGATGGATGAGAATGTAGGAGGCAGAGATATCAAGGGACACACGGCGATAGATGAGGAAGCAGATAGGCGTCGGGAAGGTTTGCATTGGCGAAGGGGGAGCAGCTTGTTATACCTATCTATCAACGCTGCGGTGGCGCTATCGTCCACCTCCGAGCAAGCAAGCAACCATTCATTCCCCTTCACCCAAGGGGCATTCTCCGCCATCCGCTAAGCCGCTGCGCGCAGACAAGCCATTGATCCCACCGACTAAAAGCTGCCACTTGCGAATCTCTCCCCCCCGCCTCCCGCAATGGCCGACGCCAAACGACCCGCGTGGTCCCTTCCCAGCGATGCTAATGCTTGAGGGGGCAAATGGGAAATGGCAATTGGGAGCTTATCAGCCGTCACGTGGCTACCCTGGCAAGCAGGAAGCGGGCTGGGCTGCCAAGGGCCGAGTGTAGCCGCCGTGGGGGGAAGACGCTGAAGGCGCTGGCGTCTGTCTGCTTTTTGTTATCCCCCCACAGCCAGGCCAAGCCTAGCAGATGAACCACTGAGGAATGGGCCGTGGCCGGGAGGCGGCTCGGCCGGTTGCATGGCGTCCGATTGCGCAGGGCCGAGCTTGGTCCTGTCACGGCATTGGCATCGGCCGTGATTCGACGCTGGGCTGTGGTGAGGTTGGGGTACGCTGTGGGGATGGCTGCGACGCTGCGACGCCTGGCCAGGCTTTTGCGGCTCGTTGCAAGCAGCAAACCCGGCAGATGGGGACGCGCTGTGGCTTGTGCCGAGATGGGGCTCTGCAGTCTGCTGCACTGCACCTGGATCTCACTCACAGGCGTGGGATAATTTGGACGGGGGGGGTGGATTGGACGGATTGGACTGGGACGGACGGACTGGGCCGGGCTCAACTCGACTAGACGGACCCCTTTGCTGGAGCCATCGCCGCCGCCGGCCGCGGGGTGTTGACTGAGGAGAAGAAGAAACAACAAAAAAAAGAGGACCGCTGCCGGTCGCAAGCAGCAGCCAACATGGCGCCAGTCTCAGTGCCAGTGCCAGTCAGTCAGTCAGTCACGAACTGGACCCGTGGAGCGCGGATGGCATCGGCGCCGCGGGAGAGGCGTGCAACCCCGTTCCCCACCGCCGCCGGCCGCCTCACAGTGCTGGTTGGCTGGCGTCGTCGTCGCTGTGGGACGGAGCTGTCCGGCCGCTGCGGCGCTTGATAAAACCGACGTAACCGATCGGTCTGCCTCGGGCTAAGCCCACGAAGTCCTGCACGCCGCCGTACGCAAGCCCAAACATGAGCCCGAGACGAGCGGTCCGGGCTGCGGCCGTCATGGAGAGACGATCTGGTACGCGAGGCCGAACATCGGCGCTTGTTAGCTGGTCGGTCCACTCGCTGGTAATATCTAGCCGTTGATTTCCATTCACGGCCCCCCAGACAGATAGATGATGGATCCATCCCCTAGGGAGCCATGGAATAGAAACGAGAAACGAGACCCCGTAACAGAACATGACTTACGCCAAAGGGAGAATGCGCCGGCCACGGTCAAGGTGGCAATCGTCGTGGAAAACATGTCGCTGGCGCCGCGACACCGGTCTACGGTGCTCTCTAGCGATAGGGCCACAAAGGTCCAGAACCCCGTCTTGAAGCCCATGTGGAAGCCCTCGCGGATGCCGCCCTGCATGGCGTGGTAGTTCTTGCTCTTGTGGTAAAAGTACCAGCCGGCCGTGGTGTCGGGCATCTTGTGGGCGTGCTCGGCGCGGAAGCGCAGCTGGGCCATCTGGCCGCCCTGCGTGGCGCCGAGCGAGAGGCCCAGCAGCGCCGACGAGATGGTGCCTAGCAGGAGCCGGCTCGGCGTCGCCACGGACAGGCGAGGGTGGGCGTCGGGGAATGCGGCCATCGTGACCATGGGGTTGGCAGAGGGAGCCGGGCCGGTCGCGGTAGGGGGAGCGTTGGTTGTTACGGCCATCGTGGACCGGACGGACGAGCTGTCTTTGGTGGGGTTGTCTTTGTTCGTCACGCGGACGGGAGTGTGGCCGGGGGCGCTTCGGGTTTGCGTCGGACTTGCGAAGGCCTTGGGTGCCGGAGATGGTGTGGTTAGCGAAACTCGGGCGTCGCGGGCGGCTGAGCTCGTAATATATCTGGTCGATCCGGGGAGCCCATGTCGCCGTGGAAAAAGCTGTCCCCGGTCGTGGGATCTTGAGACGGTGCGTAGGATGAGATGCACTGGTTATTCGCACGGTCCACTCTGGTGTACTTGCTGCTCTGCTTGCTGCTTGACTAACAACAACGGCAATGACATGTGAGTGAGTGCGCCTAACGACACCAGTCGCCAGGGGTTAAAGAAGGGCATTAACAAAGGATCGAGTTAGAATAGAAGCTATGCCAATCCCATCCATCTCTCGTCCACATCCCATCAAGCACTGGGTCCCTTGCTCGTTTACGCGCTGTCACGTGATGTCGTGAAACCCTCTCGCGACCTCTAGGTGATTGCCCCTCCAAGACTCAGGTGCGCAGTGGCATTCCGACTCACTACCAAGCATACCCAGATTGTCACAATGGTGAGACTCCAATTCTCATATTACCATACTTAAACTGACCGAATTTGTCGATGTCCAGGCTGATCTCGACGACACTCACATTTCGGTGCGCTTCAAGCACGGCATCCACACCATCTACCTCTTTGTCGACGCCCTCGCGCCCTTCAGATCCATCACCGCCCAGCTTCTCGAGGTGCTGCAGGAGAGATACCCTAAGGGCCTGACGACGTCGCTGGACCCGCCCAGCACCACGCCGGTCCCCGAGGGAGCCGACGCATCGCTGGCTTATGCGGTTCTCAGCGTCCCCAATGACCCAAGCCGGGGCTGGAAGCAGCTCAGCCCAAGCAAATTCGACAGCACGCCGACGAAGCTGGGCCTGAAGAACAACAGCCTGGTGGCCTTTACGTTTGTGGAAGACGAGGACGACGAGCCCGCATTTGAGGTGGAGTGGCCGCGGGAGGACGAGGAGATGTACGAGCAAGGGCAGTGAGATGTGTTGCGTGGGCCATTGGGGCGGAGCTGTTGCTTCACAGCAGCGCAGTGCTTGGGCTGAGGGCTTGTAGACGTTGGGCGGTGTGATTGTCTTGCCCGGTGGGATTATTACTTGGGAAACAAATTAGAAGGGAGCATACCATTGAGATTTGTGAGACCGCTTGTCTAATCAAGGGAGAGATTCGATGAATGCAAAGAGTACACTCTGTTATTCTCAACGCTCACCCTCAGTCAACCACAGGACCTGGGCTGGTATGAAGTGCAAAAAAGGACCCCACTATTTTAACCCTTGCTTGAACGCCCCTGCAGCAGGCCCACTCGAAGTCTTGCGATAACAGCGGCATCAGCCTCAATCATTGTGTTTGCTCTGGGGAAAATATTTTGAAAAACAGTCAACTTAAGTGCGTTAGATTGTCCTGCTATTACAATGTAATTGTTCATTAATTTTGATAGATAGATCATATCAGAGATATAATAGTCTGCCATATAAATGACCCTCTTGTTAAGCTGGGACTGCCCGATGACCTCGATGCATCCGTTAGGTCTGGCGCGTTCAGGGTTCAGGGTGGCCCTCGATGCAAGGACTAAGGAGACGGGTCTTTTTGGCGATCGCTTCACGGATCAACCCCTTTCTCCCTTTCCTCCTCCGCCGTCGACAATCCCCCGCCGCAAGAACATCCAAAGCTCACGACTCCTCTCGCAAACTGCTGCTCGCGTGTTCCTGCACATGCAGTCGGCTACATGTCAGTCGTGGCCTTCCTCCGCCATGGCCTGCGCCTAGTGGCGCCGCTGGCGGTAGCCATCACCATCTACCTGTACCTGTTCCCCCTCTTCCAGGGCTGCGCGTTCCCCGTGGGCGACGGCACCAGCCAGGACGCCTTTGAGTTGACCAAGAAGCTGCACTGGCCGGCGTCGAGAACCAACCTGACGCCCGAGGACCGCGCGAAGCTGGCGCCCTTCCGGCTACTGGCCCTCGGCGATCCGCAGCTCGAGGGCGACACGTCCATCCCGACAAACTACCTGGGCATTTTCCCCCACGTCAAGGCCATCGCCAGGCACTTGACGTTCCAGACGAGACACGACTCGCTGCGCGAGCGGGTGCGCAGGATCTGCCACGACGCCGTCGACGTCGTCTTCGAAGACATCTACTACCTCCTCGAGTCCCTGCGCAAGCGTTTCGACCTGTTCGGCAACGACTTTTACCTGGCGCACATCTACCGCACCCTGCACTGGTGGGCGGTGCCGACGCACGTCACCGTCCTGGGCGACCTGCTCGGCAGCCAGTGGATCGACGACGCCGAGTTCAACCGGCGGAGCAAGCGGTTCTGGAACCGGTCCTTCAGGGGGGCCGAGAGGCTGCCCGACGACGTGGCCCAGTTCCCGTCGTACGACTGGACCGTCACGGGCGTCCTGGACGATAGCGAAGAGGAGAAGATCTGGACCAAGAGGTTGCTGAACGTGGCCGGGAACCACGACATTGGATACGCGGGGGACCTGACCGAGGAGCGGCTGGAGAGGTTCGAACGGGAGTTTGGCAAGGCCAACTACGAGCTCCGGTTCGAGCTGCCCATGGCGGATGCCGCGCAGAGGGCCACCATCATCGACGCCGACTCGAACCCCGATTCGGACCGTCTGGTGCCGCAGGTCAGGATCGTCGTGGTCAACGACATGAACCTGGACACGCCGGCCAACTCGAGCGCGCTCCAGGACGCCACGTACAACTTCATCAACAACGTGATCCAGACGTCCAGCCACGTCGACATGAAGGGCATGTTCACCGTCGTCCTGACGCACGTGCCGCTGTACAAGCCCGCGGGCGTGTGCGTCGACGCGCCCTTCTTCGACTTCCACCCCAAGGCCGAGGGCGGCGGCCTCAAGGAGCAGAACCAGCTGAGCGCCGACGCCAGCAAGGGCTTCCTCGAGGGCATCTGGGGCATGGCGGCCAAGGACACGGCGCCGGGAGGGGGTCTCGGGCGGCCCGGCGTCATGCTCAACGGCCACGACCACGAGGGCTGCGACACGTTCCACTTCATCAACCAGACCAACGGCACCGAGCCCGGCGACCGGTCCTGGGAGGTGGCGCGGTGGGCCGACGCGCAGGCCAGGGGCATCCCCGGCGCCCACGGCGTGCCCGGCCGCCGCGAGATCACGGTGCGCAGCATGATGGGCGACTTTGGCGGCAACGCGGGCCTGCTGAGCCTGTGGTTCGACCACGACGCCTGGGAGTGGCGCTTCGAGTACGCCGTGTGTCCGCTGGGCACCCAGGTCTTCTGGTGGGTCGTGCACATTGTCGACTTTGTCGTGCTGCTGTGGGCCGCCGTGTATACCCTGGTCGTCGTGCTGGTCGCCAGGGGCGTCGACGTCGATGCCGAGTTCTGGCGGGCCGCGTCTCGTGCTCGGGACTGGGTGCAGCAGCAGCGGAGGTCGCGTGACGGCGAGGTCGCGGTGAATGACAAGCCTCGGGTTGGACGGCAATGAGCAATTGGATAACGAATAGAGGAGTCACCGGAAAGAATTCTGTATTTCTTTTTTGTTTGTTCTTACTGCATACGTCTGGCGTTGTTGGTGAAGGGATATATATATGGCTGGTGTCTCGGGGCGTGGAGAGGGGTCGCTCGTCATGACTCCATCGCCACTTACATACCAACAGACGAACCTCGTCGGAAGCCTTTTCTCTCTCGACTCCAACCGTCCAGACTTGAGCCACGTCCCCGAAAAGAAGAAAATGACCACCCCACGTGTCGACGACGTCTCGCCTACAGAAGACCCTTTCCCCGTAACACCCGTCCGTCCACCAGCCCAGTCGCACGGGACAGAACCTCGCAACCCGCTCCCCAGGCGAGGGAAAGCAAAGAAGAAGAAGCGAGGCTGGTGCAACTTTGCAAGGAAAAAAAGGGCACGTGGTTTTGATCGCCTTCTTTTTCCCTCGTGGTTTCCTCTCGTGCCATGGCCTCCTCCAGTGGTTAAGGTTCGCAGAGGGTTGGCTAGGCCGGATACTTATATGCCATGAATCAGACGTCGGTGGCCGGAATCGTCGATGATTTTGCACATCAGTGGTCTGGAACTGACGATCCCGAGTCTTTGATCTTGTCCGTTGCAGCATCCAACCCATTGCCTCGCCTTCTTCCCTCCATTCTTCTACCTCTATTCCCATATCTCCATCCTCACCATGCAACTCCTCTTCCTCCTCCTCTTGAGCCTCGCCGCCTTCGCCGCGGCAGCACCATCGTGGGCCCGCAGCGACGACGTCGAGCAGCGCGACCCCCTCAAGGACGGCCCGCTCATCGACCCGGCCGAGATGACGTCGTCCCCCGTCCCCGTCGCGACCGACTACGCCACCATGCCCGTCGGCACATACACTTCGACCGCGGGCCGCTCCGTCGTCGTCATCGTCGTCTTGAGCCCGACTACTACCGCCGCCGACGACGACCCGGAGAGTACCCTGGAGCCTTGTCCGCCCGAGTGCGACTGCTCGTGGATCCAGGACAAGGAGGGTGAAGAGTAAGTCAGGATGCTCTTTTTCCTTATTTTTGCTAGTTTGACTTACACCTTCTCTTTTTTGCAGCTATTTCCAGTGCATCACGAACCCGGACTGCCGGTTCTGTCTGGCCCGAGAAGCGAGGGCGCTGTGAGACGGGTGACTTCATCATGATGGAATACGACGATGATTTTGCGAACGGGAATGACGCGTGGTTATAAGCGATGAATTCAGGAGTTGTGATGATTTGAGAGTGGGACTGCCGACGATTCAAACATGTATAATCAATGCCCTCTACAAGTTGGATACTACCACAACTCAAGCGTTACTGCACCGTGTCATGCCATGCAATGTGCCGTGTTATTTGTTTTACACCCTCAGGCCATAGTTACACCTAATATACAAGCCCATCTTGGCTGGCTTACACATCGTTTACATGTCAAAATGCATCCAACCCCAGCCCAATAAACCCCCCCCTAACCCCCTCCCGTTGCAAATGCTTAGTCTATACGTGGAGCCGTCTCAATCTGAGTTGATGTCCGTCGTCCGAAGCCCGCTGGTACAATTACAAAACATTAATTAGTGGAGATTTGTGCCCCTGCGTCGCCTCACGGCCGCTTCTCAGCCGTCTCGGAGCCGCCGCCGCCGGAGCCGAAGATGCCCGAGAAGGAGCCCATCATCGAGTTCATGGCCTCCTTCTGGGCCTTTTCCATCATCTCCGCCTCCTCCTTGAGCCACTTCTCGCCGTTCTCGCGAATCTCCCTCTCGAGCAGCTCGTAGTTCCTCTGGCCGCGCTCGCGCGCAATGTCCTGCAGCATCTTGCCCTGCGCAAAGGCCTCGCTGGGGTTCTGCTCGCCATCGGGGTTCACCGTCATGCTCATGTTGCTGGGGTTGAGGCCGAGCATGCTGCCCAGGGCGCCCACGCCCGACGAGTGCTTCCTCGACTTGTCGTTGATGAGCTGGCGGGCGTGGAACTCTTTGCGAGCAATGGCCTCGCGCCGGGCGAATTCGGTGGGGATGTGCTGGCCGTCAAAGGACTTGAGCACCTTGCGGACGTCCGAGTATTGCATGGTGTGGATGTACTCGAGGAACGGGATGAGACCAACCAGGTCCTTGTCGTCGGGAGATCCCTTCCAGGGCTTGAGGACAATGGCGTTTTCGGGCTGGTTGCGGACGTGCTTGGGGTTGGTGTCGATGATGATGACTTTGGAGAGGTCGCGGTTAAGGTATGAGAGATCCTGACAGCATTAGCCCGGTACTGATTCCAGCTCATCTGAGCAACTTACCTTGACAACCTCGCCGTCCTGGAACTTGGTGGCCTCCCTGTACAGGGGCCACATGATGAAGCGGAAGGGATCCAGCTTCCTCACCAAGGGCTCGGCGGTACCAAAAGGGACGGTGGTGAAGAGAACCAGCTCGTAGTACTGGCTGAGGTAGCGAATGAAGTAATCGACACCGGGTCGCTTGGCCAGCCTCCAGCCATGATCACGGGTCCACTCGCTGTGGACGAGGAGATCGTCCAGGCTGATGCACAGAGTGTAGGGGCGCTCGAAGCTGGGATCGGGGTCGGGCAGCAGCTTCTCGAATGCGGGCTCCTGGTAGTAGGAGACCGATTCGGTCATTCGGGTCTTGACGCGAGTCCACAGGCCAGCGGGTCCAGGAGTATTGGGGACGTTGACATATCGCTCTGCCTCGACGGGATCCCAATCTCGGCCCATGTAGAAGAAGCCTCCGGTGGCGCCGGCAACCGAGGCGCCCAGCATAAACTTGGTCCACCACGAGCGGTTGCGCTCGCTGGTCGAGACGTACGAGTCGGGGCGTTCACGGCGTTCACGGCCGCCAGACGTGGACTCGGTCAGGTCGGTTTCCTGGATGGTCGACTGTGACTTCTTTTCCTTCTTGCTCGTCTTTTCCATTTCATACTCCAGAGTCGACGGGATGCCCTGGGTAAGGTCGGGGAGTTTGTCGAAGGCGATCTGTTCTTCATCCTTGGTGGCGGGGTCCTTTTGCTCGGCGGCCTCTCCCTCGGTTGGGCGGAGGTTATCTTTTTGCTGGGCGTCGGACGAGGGCTTATCGGTGCTGGGCTTCGGTTGCGACTGCTGGGACCGATCCGAGCGGTTCTTTTTGCTTGCGTAGGATCGAATCCAGGGTGAGAGGGCCGCGGGTGCTGGCGCGGGGCGGGCTCGCAGCGTTGGAGATGCGACGGGCCGTGACATGCGAGCCACCAAGCTCAAGCGCGAGGCCTGAGCCATTCTAGACAGCATGATGGTGTGANGGGGGGGGGGGGGGGGGGGGGGGGGGGGGGGACGGTGCAAAGAAAGAAACAGCGCGGCCGCAGACTCGACGGCTGGACGTGGGATCTGCGTCGCTGGTAATGGACCGAGATTGGAGACTCAATGGCGGGAAAGTCGGCGCTGCAAAGAGCTCTGTTTCAAAGTGGTGGCGGTGGTGGTGTCGTGGAGGAGCCAACTTTTGGCCTGATGCTCCGCCATCGCTTTGCGCCGCCGCTCGAAAAAATCGGATGGTTCCGTGTGGACTGGGGGTGGGATGGACGTGGATGGTCCCGCGGATTAGCCGGGCGTGGACGGATTTTCAGATTTGCCGATGGCGTCATGATCAGTGGCGACAGCCCGTGGGAGACGGACGGAATGGAGGGGCATCTTCACGTGCCCTTGCACGCTGAAGAATCATGATCCGTGTAATGCCAGCAGTCAGGCACTGCAAGACACAATGACGAGCGCGAAGAAGAGTTCCAATAGTAGTAACAGTATAATTAGACATGGCATTAAATACATGATGATTTGTAATTCTCATCCATTGTCTTTCCGGACCCAATCTCGGAATCTCGGCCTCTGTCTGTACTTTGTAGATCGCCCTAACAAACCCTCGGAACCTCGTCAACCTCGCCCCTTCTCCATCCCGCCTTCAACATCTCACCTCCTATAAACCACATCCTTACAAACCACGCTTGGCTGAGCCCGGAAATCCCATCAGCGACCATGTTCACCGCGCGCGCTGCCTTCTAGAGGGTGGTCCTCCGTCGTTCGCAATGGCATTATCCTTCGTGATCACCCTCGTCCCTCGAGACCGACCGCAACGACCCCGTCGACAAATCCGCATCAACTCACCTTGAATCTACGAAATTTGAGCAACATTGGCAACGGCCTGCAGTTGTCTGATACTCTTTAGTTTCGATACATTTCCACTCAAATCCTCTTCCTGAGGCGATTCTCCGATCCTCGACGATCCCGTCTATATCGATATCCGCCTCGAGTCATAGCCTGTTGGATTTCTCCCCCCCATCTTCGATATGGCTCGACGCACCTCTAAAACCACGGGCCCTCGACCCTCCATATCTCGCCCCGTGCGCTCGCTGCGCATCACTGCGCCGACAGCACCGGCCAGAACGTCGTCGTCCGACCCCACCACCTCCGGGCCCGTCCCCGAGACCTCCGGCGACAAGCCCGTCACCGAAGACGACGTCAACCACCTCTCCATCGCCTCCCTCACCCTCGACACGCCGCTGATCCCCCTCACGCGCAAGAAGCGCCGTGTCCCCGCCACGCCGCTGCCCTTCCTCTCGCTCCCCTCGGAGCTCCGCATCAAGATCTACGCCTACTTCTACTTCGACGAGGAGGACGTGGACACGCTCGCCACCCCCGACCCCAACAACGTCATCGACCTCGACCCGGGCAACTACAAGCGCTTCCACCGCAAGCTCGGCCTCCTGCGCGTCTGCAAGCAGGTCCACGCCGAGGCCTGCTTCCTGTTCTACAGCACCCGCACGTTCCGCATCTTCCCAACCTACCCCGGCCGCCACTTCAAGACCAAGAAGCCGCTCTTGGCCAGGATGAAGCCTCACCAGCGCCAGACCATCACCTCGCTGGAGTTGCGCCTGGGGCCGGGATGGGGGGCGCCGCCTAGGGGATGGGTCGTTAACCCTGCGCTGGGACTCCAGGACTGCGTCGATGTTGAGATTCTCAAGGTCTACGTCGAGTGCGACCCCAGCGATAGCACCTTCAACGGCTTCCGTCGATCCGACGGTTTCTACGAGGACTTCTGCATGGATCTTCTTTCCGACATACTCGACGGATTGCCTTCGGTTCAGATCGTTGAGTTCGACGCACGACGCCACGTAAAAAAGTCCGGCAAAATGATGAAGGGCCTCATTGATGCTGCAACAGAGGCTGAGCGGCTCATCGAATGGGGCCCTAGGCGAGGATGGACAGATGACGATGAGGATGACAGTTATGTTATCGGACCCGGTCAGTTCCCGCAGCAAGTTCCAATTTCCGGATCA
The DNA here is from genome assembly GCA_001305505.1 of Neonectria ditissima. Lineage (NCBI taxonomy): Eukaryota > Fungi > Ascomycota > Sordariomycetes > Hypocreales > Nectriaceae > Neonectria > Neonectria ditissima. The sequence continues at coordinate 3,268,986 of LDPL01000122.1, read as the reverse complement.
GAGACTGGACCTCACGATATCATGGCGGTGGCGTAGTGTACGAGCGAGACAACAGCATACGCTTTTAGACAATGATTTATGACGGCCATGAGCGCATTGGCGCAAGGAGCTTATCGAGACGCGAAATAGTATGACAAATATAACCTGCTGAACTAGACAACCACCCTCTCGTGAGCACGTAAATGATATCGCCCGCCTTCTTCTAGATGCCAATTCCTCACCATGTCTTATCACAATACCCCCAAACCTAACGCTTCTCACTGTGCGCCCAGCATTGCCAGCGCATTGCGCAGCTCCTTGACTGCAGTTGGCACATCATCAAAGTTCAACGCCGATATGGCCCACTTGGCATGTTTCTGTGCTTGGTTCAGGTCTTTTTGATCTGGAGTAAAGCCAGTTTGTGGTGCAGGTGCGGGGACAGGTGCAGGAACGGGAGTGTAGACAGGAGGTGTCGCAGCGTAACTGGGCGCAAGCGGTTGAGGCACCACAGGAGGAGGATTCGTCGCGGCTGGATGGGGGATGCTAGGCGTCGTGGACCAGGATGGAGGCGCAGATGGATCTGACCCAGCGTAGGGAGCAAGAGGAGGCGGGGCGAACTGGGGAGACGGCCTGTTGGAGATGTTGGGCGACTGCTGCGGCGGGACTTGAGGCGCAGAGAAGCCTCCTGGTTGAAACGAGTTTTGAGGAGGACCCCCAAATGCGGGAGTAGAGGCTTGGCTGCCTGGTTGGAAGGGAGGAGGCGGCGCCGAGGGACCAGATGGAGGCGGGCTTTGGCTCATGGGCGAAGGGACAAACGGCTCAGGAGACACCCTGCCCACAGGAGGCGGAGGAAAGTAGCCTTGATCGACGGGAGCTTGCGGCGGCTGGTCGATAAAGGCAGGCAACCCGGAAGGCTCGCCGTCGTCGGGCGCATCCTCGATAACCACGGGGCGGCCCGCGGTACCGGAGATCTGCTGGACGTCAGGGTCGTTGGGGTCGAGCTCTGGAGGTGCGTTGGCCTCCTGCTCGGCGGGCTTGGGGTTCGACTCGTTGGGGTCCTTGCCCTCGCGGATGGCCTTGAGGATGCGCGCGGCGTTCCACTTGGCGAACTTGATCTTCTGCAGCACGTCGGGGTCGGGCGTGCCCCACTCGCGCGTGAGGTCGAAGAAGGTCGCCGCGGCGTCGAAGGTGTCGGCGGTTTGTCTGGGCGGTTTAGCATGGGTGGTCGGTTGGGAACATTGATCGGAGGGGGGGGGGGGTTACCTCGTTACTTTGTCGGCGCGGAGAGTCCGCTCGGCGCGGTCAAACGTCTGCTGAGCGAACTGCTCGACGTAGGCCTGGCCAGCGGTGTTATCGACAATGGCGTCGTCGTCTGCGCGCTCCGTCTTGGTCTCCTCGAGACGCTCCAGCAGCGTCTTGGTGTAGTTGAAGGTGTCGTCGTCGGTGGTGTGGAGGCCCTTGCCTACGATTTGGTTGACGGCATGGTACTCGCCTGCAAGGTCAGCGACTTGGTTGCTAGCTGAAGAGGCATGCTGACTTACACCAGTAGGCAATGGCTGGCTTGATGGACCGGAGCTGGTTCGCGCGGTTGATGAAGCGGGAGACCTCGGGGATCTTGAGCGCGGCGGGGAGAGGCTCGGCCATCTTGTCGCAGTGGCGGGCGATGAAGGAGCTGAGTGTGAGAAAATGCAGGTATGTTGGTTCAGAGCGTATATGGCAATGGTGCTGCCTATCGAGGTGTAAAGCAGTGTGCCTGGAGAGTTGTGTAGGCGCAGAGGTGTCTCCTGGTCTAGTCGTCTACCCCCACATCAGCCTTGTTGACGTACGGTCGTTCAGCGGCTGAAGCAGACTGCTGCGCCACATTTCTTCCCCAGATTCCACCCAGCGCCAACACCTTCCGCCGCCACAGAACGGGGCCAGGTAGCAGTGGGCAGCTCGCGCCACGTGTGGCTCAAGCTCCCCTTGTCGCGGCCGAATGTCACAGCGTGGCTTTTTCCCTTCCATTCCTTTTGGGACATCAGAAGATGCCACTTTGCATCCTCGGAATCCCTGGCATCTTGACACGACAGATGGCATTTTGCCGGAAAGCATAAGAATCTCTTTTCCGTCTCTTGTCTACGCAATTTCACTCCTCCCCTTTGCCTTTGCTCGTTCATCCTTTCAAACGCTCATCATGCATAACCCCACCAGCGTCTTGGTGACGTTGACGGCGGCGTTGGCTGCCATGCCCGCCGCCCACGCCGGCTTGTACGCCAAGAACTCGCCGGTGATGCAGCTCAACGCTGCATCGTACGAGAAGCTCATTGCGCAGTCCAACTACACCTCGGTAAGTGTTTCTCTCTCCTTTTATTCCGTCCCGGCCACTAACATGGCTGTCCCCAGATCGTCGAGTTCTACGCCCCGTGGTGTGGTCACTGCAAGAATCTTCAGCCGGCGTATGAAAAGGTCGCCAAGAGCCTCGACGGCCTGGCCAAGGTTGCCGCCATCGACTGCGATGACGAGAAGAACAAGAATTTCTGTGGCATGCAGGGTGTCCAGGGATTCCCTACCCTGAAGATTGTCAGGCCTGGCAAGTTGTCCAGCCGTCCCGTTGTCGAGGACTACAATGGCGAACGAACCGCCAGCGCAATTAGCCAGGCCGTCGCCAGCAAGATCAACAACCACGTCACCCGTGTCACGTCCGCGGAGCTCGACGGCTTCCTGGAGGGAGACAAGCCCAAGGCTATCCTATACAGTCCCAAGGGCACTACCAGTCCCCTCCTGAGAAGTATCGCCATTGATTTCCTCGATGTCATCTCCATTGCACAGATCAGGGACAAAGAGGAGGCCGCTGTTAAAAGGTTCAGCATTGAAAAGTTTCCCTCGCTGGTTCTCATCCCCGGCCCTGGCCAGGAGGCTATCCTCTACGACGGAGCAATGGAGAAGAAGGAAATTGTCAAATTCCTCTCCCAGGCCGGCGAGCCGAACCCGGATCCCGCCCCTGCGAAGAAGCGTGCCGAGCCTCCCAAAGCCAAAGGCAAGTCCGCCGGTAGCAAGGAGAGCAAGAGCTCCAAAGCGAACAGCAAGGCTGCCGAGTCCGAGTCCAAGGCGAGCGACGAGTCCGAGTCCTCCACTTCGTCGGCCGAGACCACCGCAGACACTGCAATTCCTTCCATTATCCCCATCTCGACCCTTTCTACTCAGGAGGATCTTGCCAAGGAGTGCCTTCAGCCCAAGTCTCACACCTGCCTGCTTCTCTTTACTCCTTCCGAGGAGACTGAGCTTGGAGACAAGGCCTTTGGATCTCTTTCTCAAATCAACACCAAGTACGTCCACGGCAAGCGCCATCTGTTCCCCTTCTTCTCCATCACTAGCGATAGCGAAGCTGCGTCGACATTGCCTAAGGTCCTTGGACTCGACGGCGAGGTCAGCATGGTCGCAATCAACGCTCGCCGTGGTTGGTGGCGACAGTACGAGGGAGACTTGAGCAACCAGAGCGTCGAGAACTGGATCGACACTATCCGCATGGGCGAGGGTAGCAAGAAGAAGCTCCCCCAGGGTATCGTCGCTAGCTCGGAGAAGGTCGAGGAGAGCTCTTCTAGCGAGGCGACTGCGGCTACCGAGGCTACCGAGGCTACCGAAGCCACTGAAGCCGCCGAAGCTGAACCCGAGGTTGAGGCCGAGACCGTGGAGGAGGAGAAGGAGAAGATTGTCCATGAAGAACTGTAAGGGTATCTTGAATTGTGAGATTAGCTGTGAAAATTGAATCATGAACCCCTGGGTATCATTGGGGACAAACCTGTGGTGCCCCAACCCCAACTCCGATGTTCTAACAAAGATCCGCCGTGTCGTAATCTATTCATCCAAAACCATGCCCATCGCGTCGCTCTTTTCCACAGCCCCCTCCTTGACCATGGCGGCGCCCTTTTCCCTTACGATTTGGTCCAGAAACTGCTTGACTTGCTTACACCCGTCCACACCCACCACGAGCATGCCCTCCAGCCTGCTGACTTGGACTCGGCTCTCACATACCAGCACCGCCACGCGGTCGCTGTCGCCGAGGGTTGCAACGGTTAGGAACGGCAGTTCCTGCTCCTCCTGCTTGTTCAGGTCCAGAAGGGGATCGGCGGAGTCGTCGCCGGCGGAGTAGGTCGAGGTCGAGCCGGCAGTGCAGGCGGCGATGTAGTCGGTCATGGGGATACCGGCGTCGATCAGGGCGAGGGTAGTCGCGTTGAGGAGTGCGGCGAGCAGCGAACCGTCCTGCGAGAGGACGTGCAGCGACACGGTGATGGAGGAGTGCGGGAAGAGGTGCGTGTGCAGATTAGAAGCCAAGGCGTTTGCGATGGTGACCTCGATCTCCTGGATTCGCCTGGTAGTCGAGTCAGCGTATGTTCAAGACATCTTCTGCGGAAGAACGGAAGCATACTTGTCGTTGCGCCCGCTCTTCTTCCGATCGACGCTGGAGAAGCCGGCGATGACGACGTTGACGTTGACGGCGGCAGCGTCCCTCTGGGTGGCCTGGCCGCGGCGTTGCGACTGCTGCTGCTCGGACGGGCCGGTGACGACGCACATGACCTTTGTGTGGCCCATCTCGAGGTACGAGGAGCCGTCGGCGGCATCCTGGGTGCGGATCTGGGCGTGCAGGCGGCGCAGCTCGTTCCAGCGGCGGCCGTCGACGCGCAGCAGCGCCAATGAGTAGGTGGAGGTGTCGAGAGGCATGGTCTGGGTGGTGGGAAGCGTCAATGGGTGGTTGCTGAGCTGTGAGGGCTGTTGCGGTCGTGATGGTGGGGTGGAAGAAAAGTTGGCGTAAGTGCGGCTGGAGATGCGGCTGTGGCTTGGGTGAGCCTGGTGTGGCTGTCATGATGCCCCACCAAGCTGGGCATGAGTATCCGGATCAACTCCCGGATCAATTACGAGAGCTAACCAATCATGGACCTTCATCCCAGCTCCGTCTGCATCGGCTTTGGAACATCTGCCCTCGACATTTCCGACGCATAACGCCGCGGCCCTTGGCACGCCGGACCTCCCATGTCCGATACGGCGTCTTACCAATCGTCAGCACAGGTCCGAGATGCGGGTCTAATGATGCACGTCAAGCTCGCGAACACCACACGGCCGGCCCGCCGCGACTGCTTCTTTGGTGTGGAGAGGGAGCGACGGAATGGTCGTTGGGTTTGCTCCGTCACTCCGATATGCTGGACTGGCTGGAAGTCTGATGGAGTTAAGGCGAGTGGTGCGCCGGATTGATATGCGGTGGCTTGGGGCAACGGGCGCTGAGGGGCATTCCATGATGTGTGTTTTGTTTTGGTATAAAGGAGGCATGCCTCGACGACTGGAGTTGGGTTGATTCTTTCTGTGCTGCTACACATCTTCTACACATCTCGGACTTTGAAGAGCATCGCCATCTCGACAGCAAGAAGAAGAGAATTTTATTCAGACAAACACCCAAACCATCATCACCACCACCATCACAACACCAACACCGACACCATGACGTCACTGCCCAAGACTTACAAGGCCGTCGTCCTCGAGGCGGCCAACTCCCCCTTCACCCTCAAGGACGTCGAGCTCAAGCACCCGGGCAAGGGCCAGGTGCTGGTCAAGGTGCTCGCGTGCGGCGTGTGCTTCTCGGACGTGGCCGTGGCGGGCGGGCACATGGGCGACGTGTTCCCGCGCACGCCGGGCCACGAGATCGTCGGTGACATCGTCTCGGTGGGCGCCGACGTGCACCGGTTCAAGGGCGGCGAGCGCGTCGGCGGGCCCTGGCACGGCGGCCACGACGGCGAGTGCCGCCAGTGCCAGCGCGGCCAGTTCCAGATGTGCAGCAACGGCGCCATCAACGGCGTCACGCTCGACGGCGGCTTCGCCGAGTACACGCTGCTCCGCGCCGAGGCCGTCGTCCGCGTGCCCACGGACATCGACCCGGCCGACGCGGCGCCCCTGCTGTGCGCCGGCGTCACCGTCTTCAACGGCATCCGCAAGCTGGGCGTCGAGCAGGGCGCGCTCGTGGCCGTGCAGGGCCTAGGCGGGCTGGGTCACCTGGCGGTGCAGTACGCCAACAAGATGGGCTACGAGGTGGCGGTGCTGTCTTCGGGCGACGACAAGGCCCAGTTCGCAAAGGAGCTGGGCGCCCACCACTACATCAACACCAAGGCGAGCAGCCCCGGTGACGAGCTCAACAAGCTGGGCGGCGCGGCCATTATCGTGCAGACGGCGCCCAACCCCAAGGCCATCAGCCCGCTGATCGACGGCCTCGCGGTGGGCGGCAAGCTTCTTAGTCTTGCCCCCGTTGGCGAGGTGCCCATCAACACCGTCACTCTGCTGTCCAAGGGCGCGAGCATCCAGGGCTGGCCCAGCGGCCACGCCCTGGATAGCGAGGAGGCCATCCGGTTTGCGATGCTGCACGGCGTGAAGTGCATGATTGAAAAGTACCCCTTGGACAAGGTCCAGGACGCCGTGGACAGCCTGGTGGCTGGAAAGCCGAGATTCAGGAACGTCCTGACCATGCAGTAAGAGCTTAAGTAACTGGGTGAAGGGCTGGGTGTTTGAGGGAGTGGGTGGATGGGGTTGAAACAAATGTATCCGGACGTTTATGTCTTGAGAAGAAAACGAATTGTTCTACATTACCGCTTCTCCTTCAGTGCTGCGTGACTTGATACCTACTCAGCTCAAGGTTTAAAGCCGCCAGTTCTGTTTTTAAACAAACCCTTAGGGTCGACCTTTGCAGCTACATCCTTGGCCAACTTCTTGTTCTTGGGACGCAGCCGTCCAAAGTAGTCCTGCGAGTGGTAGGCATCGTTCATGAAAAGGGGCAGATAGACGCCCTTCTTCAAAAGCCCCTTCTCCTGCCACCTAACAACCCGATCTCGCACCCCGCTAAGAATCTTCTTAATGAGCCTGTCGATCCTCGCCGGGTCCTGCCACCCGACATAGTTGTAGCTGAACTCGAAAATGATACGGTCCACGTCGTCATCCAGATCCAGCATATCGCCGCCCTTGGCCCGCGACACACGCGCCATTCGCTTTGGAAAGGGCTGGTAGCCGATAATAGACGTCACGCCGGCCGGCTGCGACACACCGCGCCAGAACCGGTGCAAGTCGCCCAACACCGCAGCGCCGTGAGCCGCAGCCGGCAGCGGCAGCGTCTCCGTCGCCATGGTGTAGACAGAGCCCCTGCGCACAAACTGGTTACTGTCCGCCATCAGGTCCGCATACGACCGCGTCCGCGCCGTGTCGAGCACCGGCCCCACAGCCGTAAAAGCGTCAAACGTGCCCCGCGGCGGCGCCGGCCCGTCGTAGAAGACGAACATGCCCCAGATGTCGACGCCGGCGCCGTCGCGGCTGGCCGTGAGGATGATGGCGGCCTTGTCGTCGGTGTTGTGCTCGGTGAAGTCCCGCAGCGCATCGAGCAGTGCGGCGTCGGTGGCGGAGCTGCGGTTGAAGTATAAGTTGCCGCCGTAGACTTGGCCCAGTCGGTAGCCCTGCAGCAGAAACGAGGTGACGACGCCAAAGTTGTTGCCGCCGCCTTTGAGCGCCGTGAAGATATCTGCGTGCTGGGTCTTTGACGCCGTGACGATGGAGCCATTGGCCAGCACGACTTCCACCTCGAGGATCGACGACGCAGCCCAGCCGTACTGCTGCGTCAGGTACGACAGCCCGCCGCCGAGCAACAACCCGCCAACGCCGACATTCCCAATCCGGCCGCCGACAACAGCCCACCCGGAGCCGTGCAACTCAGCGGCCACGGCGTCCCAGCGATTCCCCGGCCCGACGCGCACGCGGCCGGTGCGGGGGTCGAGGGCGATCTCGTCGAGGTCCCGGGTGGAGATGAGCGGCCCGCCGGCGGTGCTGGCGAAGTAGGCGTTGGGGTTGTGGCCGCCGGACTTGATGGCGAAGTGCTCGTCGTTGGCGGCGAGGATGGCGAGGATGGCGGCGACTTGGCGCGCGGTGGACGGGTAGAGGATGCACGAGGGCTCGAGGGCGGTGCAGGCTGCGGACCAGTATTGGTGCTGCTCGGTTGTGTAGGGGGCTTGGGGGGTTCGGTAGCTTGCGATGTTGGTGAGGCCTTGGACTGCGGCGCATGTGTCGGCTGTTGCGAGGGTGGAGAGGAGGGAGAGGAGGGAGAGGGAGAGGGCTGTGAGGTGGAGAAGGCCCATGATGGAGGTGTGCGAGGGGTATGGATGTCTCTCTGTTGACCTTGGCGTGTTTTCCTTGGTGTTGTCGTCGTTGTTCTCCTTGGGTTTGTTCTCCTTGGTGTTGGTCTTGTTGTCGTTGTCGCTGTTGTTCTCGTTGAGCAACTAGGGATTTGGCATATAAGTCGAAGCAAACTGTGTCAAGGCGGGAGCTTCATAGAACCAAAGGAATAGCCAGGACCAGGAACAACCAGCATTATCAGTCTTTTCAAACATGCTTAGAGTGAAACTGCATCGTGTCACCCACCCAACCTGTCCCCTCCGTAGCTCACATCGACAGAAACCCAAGACACTGCATAAGCCAGGCGCACAAAGCCGCGCAGCCATCGGACAAGTCAGTTCCCGATTCCCAAGTTCCACAACCAAAACACAAGAAATCAATATCGGCAAAACGCGACATGCACCTTACTTCCGAGACAGCGCGCTGGACCTAGGTGCACGCACACCAGCCCTCGAATCCAGCGGGTCCTGCGTCTCTCACATCCCCGCCACTCAGAAACACATTATCGCGACTTTCACTTTCCCACCCGCCAGCTTCACCCACACCGCAACCATGGCCCGAACCCCGCCGCAGCCACCGCCCTCCTTCGCCATCTCGCCCGCCCAGCTCCTCTCCGAGACCGAAGCCCTCATCGCGGCATCACAAGCTCTACACGACCGCCTCGCCCGCGACCTCACCCCCGCCACCGCCTCCTTCGCGACCGTGCTCGCCCCGCTGCTCCGCGACGACGACGCCGCCGCCCGCCGCCAGTGCATCTTCCGCATCTTCGGCTCCGTCGCCCCCGCGCCCGCCCTCCGCGACGCCGCCCGCGCCGCCGAGCAACTCACCGCCCGCGCCAATGCCGCGACCCTCATGCGCGCCGACGTCGCCGCCCTCGTCGCCGCCGTGCACGCCCGCCACCGCGCCGGCAAAGAACCCCTCGACGCCGAGGCCGCGTACGCGCTCGCCAAGACGCACCGCGCGTACCAAAACGCCGGCGCCGGCATCCGCGACCAGGCCCGCCGGGATGCCTACCTCTCCGTCGTCGAGGAGCGCAACGCCGTGCTGGTGGCGGCGCGCAAGACGCTCAGCGAGACGGACGAGGGCGTGTGGTTCTCGCGCGCCGAGCTGGCCGGCGTGCCTGCTAGCGCACTAGACGCGATGCAAACCCGTGACGACGACGACGGGCTCAAAGTCACCTTCAAAAGGGGCCACCTGTTCCCCGTCATGAAGCACGCGCGCCGCGCCCGCACGCGCAAGGCCCTGCACGCAGCCAAGGAGAGCCGCTTCCCGGAGAACGTCGCCGCTCTGGAAACGGCCGTGGCGCTGCGCGACGACGCCGCGCGGATGCTGGGCTTTGCGCACCACGCCGCCCTCAAGATGGAGGACAAGATGGCCGCGGGCGTCGAGCCCGTCGTCGCCGCGCTGGAAAAGCTGCGCCGGGAGCTGCAGCCGCTGGCCCGCGCCGAGATGGAGACGCTGCACGGCCTCAAGAAGACGTACCTGGCGCAGCACGACGATGTTAATGAGGACGTCGCCGACCGACCGACGCTCAATGCGTGGGACTGGGCCTTTTACGCGCGCGTGCTGCAGGCGGAGCGGTATGCCGTCGACGCGCAGCTGGTGGCCGAGTACTTTGAGGTGCAGCACAGCGTGGCCGGCATGCTGCGCATCTTCGAGGACCTGTTCGGCCTCGTCTTCGAGCCGGCCGCCGACGCGCCGACCTGGCACGACAGCGTCGTCGTCTACAGCGCCTGGGACGCCGACGCCCAGGGCGGAGGCTTCCTGGGCTACCTGTACCTGGACCTGTACGCGCGGGAGGGCAAGTACTCTGGCGCCCACAGCTCGCTGGTGCAGCCGGTAGGCCATCATTCACTCTCTTTTCTTAGGTGAGCGAGCTATCGACTAACATGGCGAAACTAGGGCTTCACGGCTGAAGACGGCGCCAGACACTTCCCGTCGTCGTCGCTCGTCTGCAGCCTCGTCCGCGCCGCCGGCAAGCCCACGCTCCTGCAGCACTCGGAGCTCAAGACCATGTTCCACGAGCTGGGCCACGCCATCCACAAGCTCGTCACCCGCACCGCCTACAGCCACTCGTGCGCCCGCGACTTTGTCGAGATCCCGAGCATCCTGCTGGAGAACTGGATCTGGGTCCCGCGCGTGCTGCAGCGTCTGGGACGTCACTACAGCTACCTTGATGACCACCACCGCGCCTTCTGGGAGCAGCAGCAGCAGGGCTCCGTCGAGATGTCGCTCTCCAACGAGATTCCCTCCTCCGCCGAGTTGCCCTCCGAAAGACCCCCCGAAGCACTCCCCACCGACCTCGCCGACCGCCTCGCCCGCACCAAGCACGTCGGCGCCGCCCACGCCATGCTGCATCAGGTCTTCCTCGCCCTCTTCGACCTGCAGATCCACAGCCCCGCCAGCCCGGAAGCCGCCCGCGCCACCGACACCACGGCGCTGTGGAACCGGAGCAAGGCCGACATCATCGGGCTGCGCACCACCGCCGGCATCGGCCAGGCCTCGTTTGCCCATCCCTTCCGAGCATACGACGCCTCGTACTTTACCTACGCCCTGTGCGTGCTCCCCTCGCTGTTCCCGGAACCCGTCCTTTTCCGAAAAACTGCTAACCCGATGGTAGATCCAAGGTCTACGCCACCGACTTGTGGGTGTCCTGTTTCAAGGCCGACCCCATGAATGCCGACGTTGGTCTGAGATATCGTCGCCTCGTCTTGGAACCCGGCGGCGGTCAACCCGAGGCTGTCAGTCTGAGAAACTTCCTCGGCAGAGACCCCAACGACGAAGCATACTATTCCGAAGTATCTGTACCATCAGCCTAGACACAAGAACGAGAACGAAAACAAGAACAAAAACCAATAGGTTGAGGGAAGATCCGTCAACCGCGGCGCCTTGCAATTTCCAATACATAACGCCTACGCAAAAGAGGGTATCATAGCAGCTCTATCCTAGCACGCTCGCAGTCTTGCTTCGCTTCCTAATGCACCAGCCTCTGCCGGGGAAAGGGCGCCGCCTCCACGTCCACGTCCACCAACCCCTTCTCGTTCATTGTCGTACCGTGATCCGTAATCGGCGTAACCTTCTTCGTGTGCGCCACCTCTTGCCGGCTGACTCGGGCGTCATCCCTGGGAATCCACAGTGTCGGCTTGGGTTGCCAGAGCTCAGGTGGCCAGTAGTTGGACAGCGTGTGGTCATCCGGATACTCCGTATCGGGGAGGTCGCTGTCGGGAATCAATTTTCGCAGCGCCAAAAAGTCCTCGTAGATTTCGGGGTGGAACCATCGCTTCAGAAAGCCAGGAGGCTCGTCGGAACCCTCGCCGCCTGTCAAGCCCAACCTGTTCAGAATTCTCATCAGGCCTGACTCTTCCGCTTGCGCCTTCAGTTTGTCCTTGGTGCTCGACTTGAGCCAATCCGTAATTGCCGACGTCATGCCGCTCGCACCCTCGATAGCTCTGTCGGTTGGCGGCGGCGCGCCATCGTCATCTTCGTCCAAAACATCCATCTCTTCTTCGCCAAAGGCTTGCTCCGTATCGTAGTAGTCGTTGGCTGTGCCCCCTACCGCGCCAGACTCTGCTGCAGTCTTCCGTGCCTCGGCCGCAGCTTTTTCCTCCTCTTGCAACTGTTCTTCTAGCGCCAGCGTCTGAGGAAGGTTCTGCAGCAGAGGCGTGATGGCGTCGCTCAGCGAGAGATGGACAAGACCGGTGAAGACGAAGAACATGAGCATCATGACCATGGGTCCAAAGGCGAGCTTCAATGCGAAGAGACCGACGAGACAGATTTGAGCCATGTAAAGCCCGACGATGATGTGGAGCAGAGCACGGGGGTAAAACAGACCCTTGCTATCCAATTCGGAATCGAAGACGTAAAGAATGTTGTATCGGTAAATCATGCCGACAAACGCCATGCCTGCACATGCAAACATTAGGACCAGAGGTGCGATACAGGCATAACTGAGAGCTGTTCTCTTAATTAGCATACCCGGAGTTTCAACGAGACGTCAGATTTGCGCACCAATGACTGCCATGTTTGTAAAGACAGGAAACACGCCGCCCCAGCGTGGTGGGCGCAGGTTATACCACACGTTGAAACGGGTCCTCGGAACCTGGCCGACTTTCGAAAAGACAAACTGTCGGATCAATTCGAAGATGTGGAGAATTCCGGTGGCGCCAACTGCCAGGCACTGCACGAGGATGTAGGAAAGATAGAAATTCGATGCCTTGGGGAGGTTCTTGGCGAGCAAATCCTTGGCAGATACGGGGTTCTTCAAAATGTCCATGAAGGCGGCCGAAGCGGCAGATGTCAGCGTGGTAATCAGGAAGACCTGGACGACCTGGAAAGCGAAATAAGCGTTCTGGGTGAAGAGCTCGACCAGGACAAAGGACGGAACTCCAGCTTGGATGGCGCAGGCTGTGGGTGTGGTCAGTAAGACAAACAACTAGTGTCATCACAAGAAGCATACCTCGAAGCATTGCGGGGACAAGAGACATCCAGAAAGACAAGGCAATGGCTGGAACGAAACCTTGGAGGAAGCCGGTGATGGCTTTTGGCAGCATATTAATCCACTCCAGGAAGAAGACATTGTTGGCCAAAAAGGAGATGTTCGAGATGATTCCAATGAGCGCCGACGGAATGGACCAAAAGATGATTGCAACCGTAACCAATCCCATGATGAGAAATCGTCGGATGATTCGCTCCCACCACGACATCCTCAGAGAGCTCCAAACAACTTCATCGGGACGGATGCCCAGGATCCGAGGCGCCAGCTGAAGGGGGCGATGGTGAGCAACGACTTGATGTGCAGCTTGGGCACTCTCCTGAGTATCGAATTCGAGAAAGGCCGCTGGGAGAGTTGAACCATCGCCCCGGCGGACCTGCCGACGCAGTCTGGCAATCTCCACATTAAGGTCCTTGAGCCGTGTCCGACACCATCTGATGGTGTCTACACGACGACCGTAGTTGGCTAACGGTCGGTGATGCGGCCGAGCAGAGACGGGAATCCACAGGGCAGCCACCGAGCCGCGAACGTCGGGAAGACCTGGGTCAAGCCCGTACGGGTGGATGTACTCTGGGTCTTCAACCTTTTCGAGCAGTTCCGGAAACGTTTCTGGCATGTGGGATAGGTTGGTCATGCTGGACCCAAATCCTTCTCCAGTCTGGCTCTCGTCGACTCGGCGGGGAAATGCAGGTCCGTGATCGCCGTCGGGGGCCGTCGTAAACGATGTTGGCGAGGGGGGTTCGCAAACCTCGGTGGAAGAGGATGTCGTCGGGGGAGGCGCTTTTCGGAGTTGCTTGTTGCGGGCAACATTTGCCTTTTTGATTAGTTCGATCTCGGCCTTTTCGAGGCGAATGGCCGTTTGCTCTCGCTCCTTGACCAATTTGACCAGAGTTTTGGAAGTCCTAGGGATCCAAACACGCTTGACAGAGTCGCCATAGAGCTTTCGGAGACGGGCTTCGTCGAGGTACTTGTTAGGGACGCTAGTTAGGAGTACGGTTCTAGAGGAGAGCCGCTGGGCGTAGTGGGGAGAAGAGAGATAGGCTTGGCGAATGTTGATGTAATAGATGCACTCCCTTGAGATGGTAAAGAGAACAAATCCTATGTTTCAGTTAGTATCATGGTAATGGGAAAGGGCATGGTAGAAGGTGGGAGATGAAGTTTACCAAAGAAGAGCCAGGAAACAGCGACATGGGCGTAGAGACGCTTCGAGTCCTTGACGTTTCCGATGGTCAAGGAATCGAGCTGCTTGGCTTTGTTGCCGCCAGTGATGTGAACGGGGAACAGGACGGGCCAGGTAATGCAGACGCCAACGAGGAAGATGTTGCGTAGGACCTTGAGGTAGCGCAGGAAAAAGAAACCGTCGATGGAGCCGTGGTTGAGAATGAAGGTGTCTGGGATCTGGAAGAATGGCTTGATCCAGTTGATCCAGCCCGAGGGCAGGGTGGGACTCGGGATACTATTCGCGGGTGAGCAAAGACGAAGGGCTAGACTGCAGCATCGCAAAGGCGGTGGCTTACTGAGGAGAACGAAGGCCAGCGAGGGCGCGCGGAGAGTAGACACGACGGCACCTGGGGCGAAGAAAGGTGAAGATGATGAGACAGACGGCGGCATAGACGACAACGGGAATGAAGGTGGCGGCGAAGGAGGCTAGAGAGGAGGACTTGGTGTTGGACGAGGTGCTGAGGGTGCCACCGCTGGAGCCATCTCTTCCAGAGCCGACGCGAGGGTCATCGCCGGTGTCCTGAGGGGATTGTGTTAGACGCAAGGTGGGAGATGGCCAGCTGATGAAGTGAGGCTGAAGGAGAGAATGTGTGGGTGAGTGAGAGACAACAGGCAACGCACAATCTTGATTTCGAGCCTCGCAACGAGGTGTGCAAAAGAGGAGGTCATCCCGATGCCAAACAAGGAGCCGAGTCTTCACCGGCTCAGGGAAGACAGCGGTTGAAAGCGAAAGTGAGGGTGAAAAGCCAGGACGAATTAGCGATGAGTTGATGGGTGCAGATAGAATGGTTATCGAGAAGCAAGGCTGGAATTGCGCAATAGTGAAAAGCCGGCAGTCATTCGCATGTATCGCGGCATGGTTACCTCGCGACAGGACGTATTAGGACAACGACGACAAGCGCGACGATGCCAGCTAAGTCTCCAGCAATAAAGAGGCAACCCGGTACAAGAAGAAGGGGTGGGTTGGCTGAGACACGGGACGGAGGCGCAGGCGGGGGAATTTGTTCGATGTTGGAATTGAACAGAGAGAAAGCGGGCCGAGGGTCGAAAGTGGTGTTGTTCGCGCCCGTCCAGTCCAGCCCTCTGGTGGGTGCGCTATAGGTCAGTGCTGAGGTGCAGGGCAGGGGGTCCTGGGAGGGTCCATGATGATCCCCTGTATCCCTGTGTCCTGTGCCCTGTGCGTGCTGGCGGGCGGGGGGCGGGAGGAGGTCGGGTAGGTACCTAGGTAGGTACTTTGGACGATGGCCTACCAGCGCCACGCACGGCGGCGGAGACGGGTCTCGATCTCGGGGGGGGGATGAAAATGAGGGTGTGTGGAACAGGAACATGTGGAAGTGTCTAATCTCAGTACTAGTATGCTCGCTATCGCTATCGCTGGACGAGCTTTGGTGTCGCAGCCGGGCAGTGGTTATCAGGTAAGTAGTATGGATGCCTCAGGTCCGAGGCCCCCAGTTCCATTGCAGCTAATTGCCAACCTACCACTTCTCCATCCTCTCTCCCACAACTATTCGGCACAACGGAAACAACCACCATCACCACTCCTCCTCTCCCCAATCTGTCCAACTCCCCTCACCCCCCGGTCCCTCGACCCCTGCTCGCCATCAAACGTGGACGCCAATCACCCGCCAGAAGGCCACCACACCAGCATCGCCTAGCCTCGCTAGTTCGAGCCCCAGGGTCCGGCCCCCCATCACCGTGGCGATTGGCCTCGTTGTTTCGTGCTCTTCCCAGTGGACATGATGACTGCATGGGAGGCTTCCCAATCGAGTCGCACGACGCAACCGTTTTTTAAACCCGGGGCCACACGCCTATCCCGCAACGGCGCGTCCGAAAAACAAGACACGGGAAAGTCAAAAAAGCCTCCATTCCAGGTCGAGTCCACTTGGTATCCTCACTGCCCGGGCTGCCTCCCTCCCCGGCTGCGCACTACTCGAAACTATCGCATGCACTCCTCAACGGCTCTGCAGCAGGCTCTAGCCTCTCTCCGTTTCAAACATCGGAATCTCTGTTGTTTCTAGTTCACGTATCGTATACGGACATGAGATTCCCGATTGTCAGGCCCTCCCCATATCTCGCCACCTATATCCATGCACCCATCTCACTACATCATAGGCCGCAGCAGTTCACCCAGCCCCTGTCGGCCCAACTCTAACCTTTCCCTTGGGTCACGTCGGGTCTATACGATCGACGATGGGAAGTAATAGACTTTGCTCGCGTCGAGGCTGCACTCCCTCTTCCAACCTACCTCTGACTACATGCCTTGGGCAAGCACGCAAGCAAACATGTGGTCTAGCCAACCCGGAATCCTGCTCATACTACGCTGCTAACTGGACCGCCTCAGCTTCGTTCGCTTCCCCAAGATGGCAACTCGCCCAGTGATCCCTTCACCCACCACCACCACCACCACGACTGACCCGGCCCCTCCCAATCAATCGCACGGCCCTCGTCCGAACAATCCTTGCCTCGCACCCACGCGCAAAATGCCTGCCTTTCAGCTGTCGACCTGCGCCCTAAATGGCAATCGTCACCTCGCTTCGTGCCGCTGTTACAACGGCCAACAAACACTCAGCTGCCGTCTTCTAATTCGTCATCCCGGCTATATCTGAACCAACACCGTACAAGAGTGGCGAGGCCGCATCATCGACCGATATCCCTAAAATTACACAGACCTACCTTTTCAGCTCCCAACTATCTACTACGTAGTACTCTCTGCCCTGCTACCGCATGCAGTTTCCCGCCGCCGCCTCCAGCAGCAACGCCGAATACCGGCGATGGAGCCATCCGGCGAACCCTCCAAACGGGTCTGGCTGCTGCGACGCCCCCTGCGTTCCGTCAAAGGTAATCATCTTCAGTCTGAATACCGCGACCTGGCTTTCTGGGTCCAGGTCCGCTCGGAGCTCCACCAGGTTGTCCACCGAGGCCGGCACCGGTGGGTTTTGCCGCGGCGAGAAGCAGCCTCGCATCGTTAGAGAGCGGGGGGTCTTTTCCAATACGTGGAAGTGGTTTGTAAAATATGTGCCTATGTCCATCAGCCGTCGACGCACTCCAGTCCTTGAACGATACTATACGTGAAAGCAAAACTCACCCGGCTCATATGTGCTTCTGAGGAGGTCCTCCTTGGCCCACACATCGTCTCTGTTGCTATCGTCCCGGAACGACTCCATGATCTTCCGTTGGATAGCGTACGCTGCCTCGCACCTCTCATCAGTCGAGTGACATGCTCAATCTCGCCTCCGCCGTCCACGTACCATATCGTCCCCACATTCCCGCTGAATAGGCCTCGACCAGCTTGCTGCCTCCCCGCTGGGCATCCTGGAGAAGTTCCGGCTTGAGCTGCGAGAACGGCACCCTCCGCACGCACATGTCGTGAGATTCCGGGTTGTTTCCAGGGTTAATCTGCTTCAGCAGCGGGTGGTGGAACAGCTTGTCCGTCTCGGGGCTGAAGTCTTCAAACTGGCACTTTCGCGTCCAGAACCAGAATCCCGCGGTGCCCGTCGCGGAAATACCCGCCGCGGCTCGGGCGAGACCGAGAAGGCGTCTCCTAGTGATGGAAGGAAGGCGAGCCATTGCGAACCTTGTGGGCTTTAATGCAATACCAAACCCGGCAGGGAGAGTAAGGATACGAGCAGGAAGAGCAATCGTCAAAGACTTTGAGAAAAAAGATCGAATGAAGGAGGATTCCCGTGTGAGCCTTTTCAGCATTTCACAATTGCATCTCAAAGCGACGTGTTTGCTTGGTATGGGTGGATAGGGTCCACCGCCAAGTTAGACTCGGGCCTTCGGCTTTTTGCTCAAAGTGCGAGGCACAGACTCAGGGACGAAGCAGCAGGGATTCTTCAATGATCAGATTCGGAAGGTTTCAGCTATGAGCCACCATTGTGCTATGAGCCAACATTGTGCGTTATATAACGTTTCAGCACGAGGTTCAACGTCTCAGGTGGTTGCTTCGTCGAAGGAGTGATTCCATGGCATCCTGAAAGTGCAGCATCATCAGGAGCTAAGGGCTGTCTCTACGTCTTTGGCATATCCCGTTAGCCATTGCAGATCGGTATGCGTTTTGTCGTGGTGAAGTAATTCGTGATTTGAGCTCTGACCGGCGTGGCCGCCTCACAACCTCAAGATTTCACCAAGCGGCATACAAACAAGAAGTTCTTATGAAGAAATCCCGATCGGACATCCATTTCATTGCAGATACTGGCAACATCAAGCTACTCAAGTTTAGATCCCGTGGCCAGCATATATTGTCCGACTCACAGCCCAAGACTATCTCAGTAGTGCCGAGTCAACATTGTCTATTTGTTACTCAAATCTCGAGATACTCCCAAGCCAAATGTTTCGTAATGCAGGGACCAACAAGACATCAAGTTCCGTCCCCATCCGTGGGAAACAGCACTGCTCAAATGTGAGTGAAAAGGTTTTTTGTTCTGTAGCGTTCCAAATCGATGTCATAGCCACCCAAAAGAAGAAAAAGTCATTTTTTGCCGCCTTGCGCCTTTCGTGTTTTCCGTGAGCCAACTCCGACTAGGTCATCATTGTTTTCAGGGCCGTCCCTAGAGTCAACACCGAATGATCCTCGCCAATGACTGCTGGCGGCTTCTTGTCGACGCCCATTAGCCCGTATACCGCAATCTGCGCCGACCGCACCGAGTACTCCATGGTAAAAGTCACCTCCCGCTCAATCTCAACAAACTGACCCATCAGGCCGAGGTTCTTGCTGCCGTCGGGGACAACCTTGGGGCGGTCTCCCTTCTTCCTCGTTAGGAATGGGCTGCCGATGAGAGGCATGAGGCATGGGATCGTGATGGACTTGTCGAGCGTTGGCTGGACGGGGTGTGCCATTAGACGAAGCAGCTCCGTCAGGATCTCGGCGCCGGTGCACTCCAGCATGGGCTTCTTGACGTGTCTTCCCGCCTGGTCCGGGAACAGCCCGTAGCCCCAGAACACGAAGACGTCGTCCGGCTGGTCCTTGAAGTACGGCTGCTGCGGGATGGTGAGGGATAGCATCCATGGGCAGTCTCGGAACGTGATGAGGGGCACAGCGCCGGTCAGCGTCCCAGTCCAGTCGCGCAAGTGGTAGAAGAATTCGCGGTCCCGGAGAGTGGTGGTAAAGGACAGCCAGGTCGATTTGGAAGGCCGGTCGAAGAAGGCCTCGGGGTTTCCGAAAGACAAAGGGCGTTCCAGTGCCAGCTTGTCCCAGAAAGTCCACGACGGGTCTAGTTCATGAGGAGCCGAGTCCCGGAGCTCCATCGTCGGAGGTGGCTTGCTGTTGGTCCCGTAGCCCATTCCGGATGTTAGTGATCCAAGGGTGAGAAGAACGATGTCGCTGGGGCCCAATGTGAGGTCGACGTCTGCGCCTCCCTGCTTCGTCTTGATTCCAGACACTCTAAAGTCTTTGCCGACATCTTCAATGTCCAACCCAGTGACCTGGACGCCTATCCAAGTTAGCTACGAGCCGCAGCTAGCGTGGCAAGATCCGTGCTTACCCTGGCGGAAATCAACATCCATGGCCTTGAGATATTGAGAAAGCGGCTTGATGATTGCCTCAAAGTCCTCCTCGGGGGCTTGCTCGATGCCGGAAAGGGTGCCCATGTTGGGGAACTCGTGTAGAAAGCGGTGCAGGCAGCGTCTGAACTCGACGGCGCTGCACCACGGATGGAACCGGTTGAGAGACGACCACAGATCCCAGAAGTTGGTCTCGAAAAAGTCCGGCGCAAACAAAGCCTGGATCTCGAGACCTTCGAGCTCGTCCTCGGTCTCGAGCACAACCCTCATCAGGTCGCACTGGTTCTTGACGCTGAGGCCCATGGTCTTGACGTCAACGGCCTCCGGCTTTTCGATTCCCTTGCTATCCATGACCTGTCTTACAAGCCTTGTCCCCGAGGCGCCGAGCTTCCTCCTGGCCTGGTTGAACCGGTTCATCTTGTCGGCCAACGTCTCCCCTTCGGCTTCGGCTGGAACCTTCTCGAGCATCTCGTACAAGCAACAGTACGTCAGGCTCAACTTCCGGATGGCGGAAACGCGGTACCCCGTGTCCCACGACGGCTTCGAAAAGCTCGCCATGGAGCCGCCGGGCTTGGACAGCGCCTCGAGGATGTGAATGCGGTCGCCCGGGACGTGAGCATCTTCGATCAGGAAGACGGCGGCGGCCAGCGACGCGATGCCGCCGCCGACGAGCCATACGTCGGGACCGGTGGAGTTCGATGAACTGAAGCCATTGGTGGTGTTGGAGGCCGTACTTGGCTCGGGTGGTGTCTCCTCCATGCCGCAACTCGCTCTAAGCCAGATGGAGGCGGATCGTCAGCGGCACTGCGGCGAGGGAGGGTCCTTAAATGGCGGAGAAGGGCTGATCGGGAATTTAATTTTTGTGACGGCGGTATCCCAGGAAGCAAAAGGAGGCTACCGGTGCTAGTAGGATGGCATATCTCTCGGCGAGTGGCAATGCGAAGCGTTCCCCCGGAGCCCCGGATTTTTCTTCGAGCAGAAACTTAAAGTGACGTGTTGCAACTCGCAAGCCACGGCTCAAATATCACGAGACGCATGGGAAATTTTCTCAGCGAGGCAACTTTGTTCGAGAAAACACATCTTCACAGCCAATGGGAGGCACGCGACTCCCACGGACGCCATCATGGTCCGGGAAATGCTCAGGGTTCTTTGCCTCTCCTGGCGTCATTTTCCACGGCCGACGTGCTCTGCATCTGGACAAACATCGTATGATTCCCAGCGAGCGGGGCCTTGGCATTCTCCCGGGTGGGCCGGCCGTCCATCGGAAGCGGACCGCTGCGTTGGGGCTGCTTCGTGCGGAGGCTGCTCCGGAGGAGCGGTTCGGTCGGGTTTCGTCACTTTCGGAGAGGGCGCTGCCGATTCGGGTATCTGGGACTGACGTGAAGATAAAAACATGTCTTTCAGGCGTTGGACGTACTCTTTCGGGTGTGCTGATTTCAACGCCACAGTCACGGCGTGGGATGAACACCGTGCAATCATCGCTATCATCTTAGCGTTGAGGCAATGACATACAACCTCGACAGCTTCCATCTAGCCGTGGGACCAGATACACTCTACCTGCCCGAAAGAATCGAAGAACTGGGGAGCAGGTATGGCCTCCACTGGTCCTCACAGCCGGACAAATACCCTCAGAGGCCGCAGAGATGCCTGCCGACGGAGTTTTACACCGGCCTTATCAGACAAGCCACCCGCTTTCCCACCCATCTTTGTCCCGTTCCCCGTTCCCCCATGGCGATATGATACCACATCCCACCGGGTCGTGACCGGCCCCGCAAGTTTGTCGGCGGAGGTGGATCTGCCAGCGACCTGTCAACGGGAATGGGGAATTGGATGTTGGATCATGGCGATTTGATCCGTGGTCAAAGTGTCGCGCGGCAACCGGGTGATATTTGGCCCGACGCCTCCCATGTATCCTGGAGGCAAAACGCCTTGACTTGCCGCATCTGCTGTTCCGCGCAAGGGACGGCAGACGACCACGGGCCAGAACAGCTGCTGGTGGGAGAATGTCAAGTTGCGACGGTGGACCGTGAGCCGCCGATTGCCGAAGGGAATGTGTGTTTCAACGGTGGGAACACCTGGTGATATCAAAATGTGTTTCACATATAAATGCGTTGGAGGAGCCTGCCGTGTTCCGATGATGTGAGCTGTTTGCGCGAAATGCGACTGCAGTCCACAACTCCATCCAGATGGAGGGTGTCCTGGGTTCAGATGCCGACCACATTCGGATCAATGGCCACCCGTTGAACACTTGTCAGACACTCGTCTGGTCCAATAGTCCTTCACTCGAGCTGGGTGACGCGTCTAAGTGTATGCAGCGGGTTTGTGAGATAGCTCATTCTCGAGGTCAGCCCCAGGATGACTGCGCCTGAAGAATTTCCTCGGTCAATTAAGCACAGCACTAATTCGCCGTGTCGAAGAAAAAAAAGTCACCGATGGTCAGAACACCATAACACAAGAAAGGCTGCCAACTATGGCACGCAGCTGTAGGCTCCAACATACGGAGAGGGAATAGCAGAATGAGCCAAGGGCCCGAGTTGTCCGTAACCAGATGCAGCTCGTCCAGAAAGAGCCACGCACTGATGCAGCCAGCAGAATGCAGCTGGTGGAGGCAAGGGAAGGGATTGGGGGTCGAAGGGGGGCCATTCACAAAGCGGGTGAGTCTCATTCAAGAGAAGTGCATTGCAGGAGAAGCGAAACGGTGATGTAATGTGGTCTGTAGGGTTGATGGGTGTTCTTATTAAAGATTCAGACGGTGGATTTGTCCCGAGATGAGCAAGGGGAAACCCGGAATCCAACGCCACGGTTTTATTTTTTACCGGGGTTTGCATCTCGAGCAATGTGCAGGGCGAGGCGAGTCCCAAGAAGATGTAATGCAGCTCTAGCACTGAGTCCAAGACTCGGTCCATCCGCCCTTGGCCTGTCGACGCTTGGCGTCGCGAGCTGGATTCGAGACTTTGCGAATTCCAACGAATTCCATCATTATGAGGGCTTGTATGAGGCTTTTGTGAACCCTGAAATGGGCATGTGGTGATGTCCGAAGCCGCAGCAGCGCGTGGCCCACTGTGGATGAATTGGGTGACCGGTTCCTCGGTTTGGTGGGCAAGATGGGGGTCGTGATGGGGGCGATGGGGCAGAGGGTTTACTGATTGATAAGAGATTGACTCCGTCAGACCCTCTTAAGGGCTCTTGACGCCTCCTAGCCTTCTTAGCCTTCCTAGTTTTCTTAGCTTTCTGTAAGCCACGCTGATGTCTTCCGCATGAGAGAATGAGAGGAGCAAAAATGACGCCCTGGTCTGGTGACGAGTCTGGGTGAAGAGCGGGCGTCGGGCAGCCCCCGGTCAAGGCGCAAGACCGGTAGAATCGTGGTCTTGGTGGCCGCGGCCTACTGGCTCCTCCCGGCGACGTGGTTCCGGCGCACGCAGTCGATTCTGTTTGTGGTCGAGTCTAGAACTTGGGGCATGGGGGTCATTGATCATCGAGTTGTATTTGTCTGGCTTGGTAAGACCTCGTCAATTCGGAGGAGGATCAATCAGGACCATGCATCCGAGTAAGAGTACGAGCAGTACGAATATCGGTGCTACGTACAGGCTACAGCACACACTGCGCAGCAAAGTCTGCATGACGAACTCGGGCGGGCCGGGCGGTAGTCGTCACTGGTGGCCGTCGTCGTCTGGCAATCAAGTTTGAACCGTCCAGATAGTGATCGACAGAAACAGGGTCAACAAAGGTGAAAGGTGTGTCTGAGGCATGGCCAGAAGTCCCAGGGCTTGGTCAGTGGTCGGTTGATGCCGCGTGCAGCCTGGCTGGGCTGGGTCTGGGCTCGTTTCAGGGTTTCGGTGGACCTGGATCTTCTCGTTGTCTCCCGTCTCCAGTCCGAAGCCAGGGTTGCAGCTCTTTCTGCAGAGTTGGAACTGCGGGTTGCTTCCTGGCTGGCTGGCGGCTGGGCCTGCAACTGCGGGGGGACAGCAGGCTCTGGAACTGGAGACTGGAGACTGGGAGTCTGGATCATGGATGCCGCTAGGAGATGGCCGGAACAGTGTGAAGATCCACAGGCGCGGGAGTCGTCGGCGAGGGATCGATTGCCCTTGGCTGCCGCTGTACAATGTACTGTGCGTAGCACTCGGTGACTCGGTGCGAATAAGACATGTTACGTGTCGTGGGTGCTGCGGTCGGTTTGCTCCAGCTCGACAAGGTCTTTAGGTTTCGGAAGCATTGGAGGTTGTATCAGATTGGATGCTGCGGGTGCGGGTGCGGGCGCGGGAGGATTGGATGCCTGGTGTCGTCCAACTTGTGATTGACGTCAAAAGGTTAAAGATGGAGGAAATGTTGAGTCCGAATACGCGTCGTGCTCTGGAGAGCCGCTGATTGGAGCCACAGCCCGTTGGCCGCGGGTGTCACGGTGCCACAGCCACAGCCACGGCATAACGGCAACGGCAATTGTCTTTGCTCCCTTAACGAGAAGGGAAAAAGAAAAAAAAGAGGGTGTCGTCTCGCCTTGATCAATTCACTTCACCCACCGCTTCATTCGTGCTGGACACCCGCATGCAGTTTGCAGGAGTGCTCCGGGATTACCACGTGCCCCCTCCATTTCCTTACACGGTGCCCATGACCGACAAAGAGGACGCCCAGATCCCATTCACGCACAACGCTGCCAGAGGTTCACTTGACACCCATCCAGCAGTGGCGTTGAGAACAATAGCCAATAGATAAAGCAGTCACCTTCCCTGGTCACCTCTAATGCTTAAATCGCGGCTCATCATCCTGTCTATGTCGAAGCCTGACGCCTCTTTGATGAATCCCGCGGCTGTTGGCTATTAGCTGTCATTAGCCTGCTATGCAAGCTGTCGGAGCGCCACACGCCGCTACTAAACGTGATTTTAGTACGCAGAAAACACCAGCCAAGTCCAATTACACTGTGTATCACTGTACCTGGACGTACTGTCCGGTACCAGGAAATACACCGTTAGCGCCCCGTACCGTGTACTTTTACCGCCCGTCCACGTCCCGGTCTACCTCCGGGAGTGGGGTTCCGCAGCGGTACCGCCCAAGAAGGGCCAGCCAGCAGCGAAATACACCGACCGCCATCCATCATGTTCAATTTTGTGACCCAGCTTACGGCTCCATAAATTGTCCTAGAGTACCCCCGGCCGCCCTGCCCCCTGTATCGCAACCCCCAGTGCACCCACGGTTGCCCCCTGGGACAGATGCTGCACCACGCCTCCACTCCCGCTGGCAGCATGGCAGAGGTACTTGCGGTTCTGACGTATTTGCCGTAGGCGACGCGGGCCACTGTTGTCAATTGGCCAAACGAAAGGCAGCGCGCACTGGGGCGGGCTCCTTCCTCCTGCGATTGGGGAAAAAATTTAGAATTTTTTCTCCTCCCGCCGCGGTCGGTCCCAGCGTCGGGTGCAGGCGCAAAATAGCAGGCGCAAGTGCAATTTCAACGGGCGGGCAAGTGCCACTGGGGAAGTGCTTTCGCAGGAACCAAGGAAAACCAAAGCAGCAGGGAAAGAGCTACAAGCCTCTCGACTGCATTTCCAGGGTTCCCACCCGGGCCTTAGCCTGTCCCGTTACGCCTTTGCGCCTTAGCTTTGGCCTTAGCCGTGGTCCGTAGCCTTAGGTCGATATTCTTCTCGTCCCGCCCTCACCTCCACCATATCGGCCGGACGATCAATCTTTCTTCTTCCCTCTCACCCCCCTATTTCCCGGCTTCCCACCTTCTTTCTCTCCCACAACCATCCCCAACGCAGGTCTCACTCTGTTCACCTTGCGTCTCGTCTTGCCCTTGGCCGTCGTTTGGCAATTGGCTCGACCCTTCCCCCCCTCCTCCCTTCCTCCCTCCGCTTGCCCATTGTTGCGCCTCTTCGCGGCCTCTCACCCCTCTCCGCCGC
The DNA here is from genome assembly GCA_001305505.1 of Neonectria ditissima. Classification (NCBI taxonomy): domain Eukaryota; kingdom Fungi; phylum Ascomycota; class Sordariomycetes; order Hypocreales; family Nectriaceae; genus Neonectria; species Neonectria ditissima. The sequence goes on along the minus strand of LDPL01000122.1, from coordinate 3,243,729 downwards.
CAATTTTCGGACCTCCGTCTGCTGCTGCCTCGGCCTCAACGCCTCGCGCACCGTACCTCGCCCAGCACCTGACCCCGGACAACGTAAGTAGATGGCATCGGCCGCCTTCCGCCTGGTGGCCTGCTGCCCCGTAACCACCATGGCCTCTCTGCCCGTTCCCAATGGCTGCTCCAAACACTCGGCCCAACGCTGGCCCTGCCATCTTGATCCCCGACTTACACTCGCGCTTAGACCAGGCCGCAAACCACCCACGAGACAATCAATGTTGTAGACGACGCCGAGTCACCTTCTCCGATCCTCTCGAAACCATGGCGTCTTTCCTCCCCAGACGCTTCCGCGGCGAAACCACCGTCCCCGCAACTCCGACGCCCTCGTGGGCCTCCAAACGCCTTACTCCCCTCGTCCAGTACCTTTCCCGACTGGCCTGCTCCCACCCCATCCACACAGTCGTCATCGTCGCTGTCCTCGCCAGCACCTCGTACGTCGGCCTCCTCCAAGAGAGCCTCTTCAGCATCGACGTCTCAGGCGCAAGTGTGGGCAAGGCCGACTGGTCATCCCTCGTCGAGGGTAGTCGAGTTTTGCTCGTTAACCCCGACAATGGCTGGAAGTGGCAGGGCGTCAGCCCGGATAGTGCTGCGGCTGCCGAAGCCGAGCACCTCGCTCTCCTGACTCTGGTCTTCCCCGATACTTTATCCACCGACTCCCCGAGCACCGCGCCACACTCCCACCACGTTCCCATCCCCACGAACCTCTCCATCACCTCGCTGCCGTCTACCGAAAACAGCTTCACCGCCTACTCCCAGGACAGCATTCTCGCCTACGCCCTGCCATACCTCGAAGGCCCCGAGTTTCTCGCCGCTGCCCAAGAAATCCCCGACGAAGATGCCGAGGAGACCGAGACCCCCCATGGCCGCGAGAAGAAGATGTGGATCATGAAGGCCGCCAAGGTCATCACCCGCAACACTGTCATCCACTGGTTCAGCGATACCTGGACTGGATTCCTCGATCTCCTCAAGAACGCCGAGACGCTGGACATTGTCATCATGTTGCTGGGCTACATCGCCATGCACCTGACATTCGTCTCTCTATTCCTGTCTATGCGCCGCATGGGCTCCAAGTTTTGGCTCGGCATCTGTACCCTCTTCTCCTCCGTTTTCGCTTTCCTCTTTGGTCTGGCTGTCACGACCAAGTTGGGAGTTCCTATCAGCGTCATTCTCCTGTCTGAGGGTCTGCCATTCCTTGTAGTCACCATTGGTTTTGAGAAGAACATTGTCCTGACCCGCGCTGTCATGTCGCACGCTGTTGAGCACCGACGTGCTCAGCTGAAGAGCTCCAAGTCTGGCAAGCGTTCCCCGGAGCGCACCAACGAGAACATGATCCAATACGCTGTTCGGGCTGCTATCAAGGACAAGGGTTTCGAGATTGTCCGCGACTATGCCATTGAGATCCTGATCTTGGTTCTTGGCGCTGCCTCCGGCGTTCAGGGTGGCCTGCAACACTTTTGTTTCATGGCCGCCTGGATCCTCTTCTTTGACTGTATCCTGCTCTTCACATTCTATACTGCCATTCTCAGCATCAAACTCGAGATCAATCGCATCAAGCGCCACGTTGACATGCGCATGGCCCTCGAGGACGATGGTGTCAGCCGTCGCGTTGCCGAGAACGTCGCCAGTAGCAACGACGAGTGGCCCGGCGTCAACGGTGGTGACAAGAACTCCTCTCTCTTTGGCCGCAAGAGCAGCAGCGTTCCCAAGTTCAAGGTTCTCATGATTCTAGGTTTCATTCTAGTCAACATCATCAATCTTTGCTCCATTCCCTTCCGCAACCCTAGCTCCCTGTCCAACCTTCGATCTTTGGCTACCAGTCTTGGTGGACTTGTTTCTCCTCTCACCGTCGATCCCTTCAAGGTTGCCTCCAATGGCTTGGACGCCATTCTGGCTGCTGCCAAGGCCAACAACCGACCCACCCTTGTCACCATTCTCACCCCAATCAAGTACGAGCTGGAGTATCCCTCGGTTCACTATGCTCTTGGATCGGCTCTCAACGGCAGCGGCTCCAGCGTGGATGATGGATTCTCCAAGTTCCACGGATACGGTGTCGGCGGCCGCGTTGTCGGTGGCCTGCTCAAAAGCCTCGAGGATCCCGTCCTCTCCAAGTGGATCATCGTTGCTCTCGCTTTGAGTGTCGGCTTGAACGGCTATCTCTTCAACGTCGCTCGCTGGGGTATCAAGGACCCCAACGTCCCTGAGCACCCCATCGATCGAAGCGAGTTGGCCCGCGCTCAGCGATTCAACGATACCAGCGCCGCTACTCTCCCCTTGGGCGAGTATGTTCCGCCTACTCCTCAACGCACCGAGCCTAGCACGCCAGCTGTTACCGATGATGAGTCAGTCGACATGCTGCAGATGACCAAAGCTCGACCTTCAACTGCTATCAATCGGCCTAACCGCCCCAACGCAGAGCTCGAGCAGCTCCAGCGGGAGGGTCGTGTCCCTGAGATGAGCGACGAGGAGGTCGTGTCCATGTCGATGCGTGGCAAGATCCCCGGTTACGCCCTAGAAAAGACTCTCAAGGACTTCACTCGCGCCGTCAAGATTCGTCGCACCATCATTTCCCGAACCAAGGCTACTTCCGACCTGACCCACGTTTTGGACCAGTCCAAGCTGCCTTACGAGCATTACAACTGGGAGCGCGTTTTTGGTGCCTGCTGTGAGAACGTCATCGGATACTTGCCTCTTCCCGTTGGTGTTGCTGGACCCCTTGTTATTGATGGCCAGAGCTACTTTATTCCCATGGCCACGACTGAGGGCGTCCTTGTTGCTAGCACCAGCCGAGGTAGCAAGGCCATCAACTCTGGTGGTGGTGCCATTACTGTTCTGACTGCCGATGGTATGACCCGTGGACCCTGTGTTTCGTTTGAAACCCTAGAGCGAGCTGGCGCTGCCAAGCTCTGGCTTGATTCGGAGGCTGGCCAGACGGTGATGAAGAAGGCCTTCAACTCGACCAGCCGATTTGCCCGACTGCAACACATGAAGACGGCTCTCGCTGGTACCAACCTTTACATCCGATTCAAGACGACGACTGGTGATGCCATGGGTATGAACATGATTTCCAAGGGTGTCGAGCACGCCCTAGACGTCATGGCCAACGAGGCAGGCTTTGATGACATGCAAATCATTTCCATCTCGGGTAACTACTGTTCCGACAAGAAGGCTGCCGCGCTCAACTGGATCGACGGACGAGGCAAGGGTGTTGTGGCCGAAGCCATTATCCCTGCCGATGTGGTCAAGAATGTCCTTAAGAGCGATGTCGATTCTCTGGTTGAACTGAACATTGCCAAGAACTTGATCGGTTCCGCCATGGCTGGTTCCGTGGGTGGATTCAACGCCCATGCCGCCAACATTGTTGCCGCCATCTTCCTTGCAACCGGCCAGGACCCTGCTCAGGTTGTCGAGAGCGCCAACTGCATCACCATCATGAAGAAGTGAGTTTCTAGACTGATGACCACAATGTCTGACACATTTGCTGACCAATGTACAAGTCTGAGAGGATCTCTGCAAATCTCCGTGTCCATGCCCTCCCTGGAGGTTGGAACGCTTGGTGGTGGTACCATCCTTGAGCCCCAGAGCGCCATGCTCGATATGCTTGGCGTCCGTGGCTCACATCCCACGAACCCCGGAGACAATGCCCGCCGCTTGGCCCGTATCATCGCGGCTGCCACGCTGGCTGGTGAGTTGTCCCTGTGCAGTGCCCTGGCCGCCGGTCACCTTGTAAAGGCGCACATGACGCACAACCGAAGCGCCGCCCCGTCGCGCTCGACCACTCCCGCTCCTCCCCCTCAGAGCCCTGTGTCGCTGGCCATGACCAGCGCTCAGGAGCGCTCTGCGTCGACGACGTCGATGAGCGCTGCGGCGGTTCAGCGGTCGAAGCGGTAAATGCTTATTTTTGGAAGCATTTAGTCCAGTGGGTAGTCGGACTTGGAGGAGAGGAGTTGTGAAGTTTCTAAGACGCGAAATATCGTCGACGAATTTCAGGTGTGGTCAGCATGGAGTTTCGCATTTTAGGACAATCTGGAATAGGCACGCCAAGCGTACATAGTACACAAGATACACAGATAGTGGAATCACAAGAGTACCGCTTTCAAGAATATATTTGAATGGCTGTTTCGATCACGTTTGTGAAGCTGCACTAAAAGATAGATTTGAGTCGAGCCACCTCGTCTCCGTCGATGGATGTGAAGTTGATGCCCTTTGCCTCCATGCCCTCCCTGCACTCATCCCACTTGTCAGGCAAGACGGGTCGCGTCCCTTCGTTGACGATGAAAGTCCGATACCCCTCCTCAACAGCATGCTCAGCGGTTGCCTTGACGCAAAAGTCGCTCGCGAGGCCGACAACGAAGACGTCAGTGACGGCGGCATCCCTGAGCGTCTTGGAAAGCCCGCTATCGCTGACGTGGAAGGGGTCGTAGAAGGCCGAGTACATCTCGACGGTGGGGTCCATGCCCTTCTCGAGGACCGAGTGCAGGGCATCCGCATGCAGCTCCGGGACGAGCTCGGCGCCGGGAGAGCCCTGGACGCAGTGGACGGGCCACAGGGTGGTGGAGTAGGTGCGGGCGGGATCGGACGGGTGGACGATGGTGCAAGAGGAGGTGTAGGGCTCGGCGGCCGGGTGGTTGGCGGCGAAGGAGATGTGGTGCGGCGGGTGCCAGTCCTTGGTGGCGATCTTGAGGGCGAAGGGGAGGCCGAGGAGGGTGTTGATGGTGGGGGCGATGGAGCGGCCGTGGGGGACGGCGAGGCTTCCGTTCTGGGGGGTTGGTCAGTGGTGATGGGTGAGTGGATGAATGGGCTTGGTATAAGAGGGATGGTAGAGACGAGAGGGGGTTGAGATGTATTCGATAAGGGCCCTGCGATGTCAAAGACTGAAGTGGATCAAGATCGAAGCGACGGTCACGCCAAGAGTTATCCCAGACCAAATTGCAGGAATTTATGGCACATGTCCATTCTGATCTCTTGTCGTTCAATAAGTTGGTCGCATTTGCAGCTTGGCCACCACGGCGAGAAAACAAGACGCAACTCACCGGCGGACAAAAGTCCTCCTGGAAATCGACCACGATCAACGCGGCCTTGAAAGGGGTGGAGGACTCCATTTCTCTTCCTGCGTAACTTATCGCGGGGCTTTCCTGCGCAAAGTGCTTGAGATGGGTATGGCAGGCTGATGTTGTAAGTGGTAAGACCTGGAGGGAATGATGATGATGAGAGACAAGCACGATAAGCCGATAAGAGCGACCGGCCCCACCTTTCGGGTGAGGGGCCGGGTTTGGGGTTTGGCACCGGCCACAAATCCCGGGATGCGACGGTTGGCTCAGCAGTCAGGCACACAGAGGATCACACGGCGTTGTGCAAAAGGGAACATGGCCGGATCTACATGCAGCTGGTGGCAGACAGCAAGACACAATTCAGGAACAATTTGATACGCTCTAAGATGCATGCTTAACCTGCTCTCCCACGCCAGCCCTTCCACGACCACGAGCAAAAGACAATGCAGGGCCTCACAATCGGCAAAAATGTATAGGAAAAGCCCGATGCGGGGGTCGAACCCGCAACCTTGAGATCGCGTACTCGTAAGAGTCTCACGCTCTACCGATTGAGCTAACCGGGCTCAATCTCGTATGTTGGGGTTTGTTGTGGTTGTGGCTGTCCAATTTTGCGTTATATCGCGGCGTTTTTCTGGGTCTGGGTGCGAGAAAGAAAAAAACTTTGCAGAAAATCTCTGACGGATGGGATGGCGCGGTCCACTTGACCGTTTTCCCCCCCAGGGGGCCCTGTTCTTATTATACCCGCTTGAGGTCTCTGTGACCCACTTTGACCCCTCGTTGCCAGCGTCCAATCATGTGTGCTGTGATTGGTGTGTTGGCGGTGATGACATCTCGCGTCGTGGATTCGCTACCCTACACGCGATGCGAGGACACTTTGAGCCGTTGTTCCTTATCTCGGGTGACCCCTGGGAGCAGGATGACGAATAGCAGCTGGGCGTATTCGTTTCGTCATCTCCATTCGGCTAAGCAGTCGACAGGATTGCGCTCCCATTCAAGTGCGCGTTCCTTCGCTGCTTACTGCGGCCACTAGACGCCGTCTCGTCATATCATGGGCCTGTCTTGGAGGTCGGCTAACAGGAAGCGCCATTGCACTGGCCGGGGTCCGGTCAGCACTACTCAAACGCATCATCCCCAGGGTGACAGTGCGATGTTGAGATCTAGGTACAGGTCATACGTATAAATGCGATCCCCGGCCAGGTAGGATAGTCTCGTCGTTGTCATCTAATGAAGAGCGACTTGAGCGGCCATGTCGACTTCGACCGTGCTGGACTATTTCCCAGCGTTGACCAGCCTGCTGGGCCTTGGTTTCGCTGTAGCGGGGTTTGTTGTCTTTGCCATCGTCTTTGACTGCTTCGTAGCAGGAGTTCCGTATCCCAAAGGCGTTGCGCTGGTGAGGGAACCGGAGGGCGCTCGTCGGTTCAGTTTCCGCACCAGACTTGCTTACTACACTGACTGCAAGGCGCTGTATCGCGATGCATACAACAATGTCGGTCCTCGCTCCTTGATCCCCGGATGGCTTTCTGTAGACTGACCAGATTGCTAGTACGGCAAGAAAGGACTGCCCGTCGTCATCCCTGGCCTCGGCTTCCAGCACAGCCTCATTATGCCCCCGAGCTCGATGGGCTGGGTCATCGCCCAACCCGACGCCGTGCTGTCTACCGCCGAAGCCTTCGCCGACATCGATCAGTTTGAGTGGAGTCTGGGCTCGAGAGATATTGTCCTGGATGCCTGGCCTGGGTTCGTCGTCAAGAGGGACATGAACCGCGTGCTCGAGGCTACTTGCGCCGCCATGAACAACGAGTTGCAGTTCGCCTTTGACCAGCGTTTTGGCACCGACACGAAGAACTGGAGGGAGATTGACCTTCTGCCGACGATCCAGCTCATTGTGGCGCAGCTATCTGGCCGCTTCACAGTCGGCTTACCGCTCTGTTAGTCCGCCGCCGGTGTCCCTGTCCCCTACTGACCAGCCTCAGGCCGCAACGAGGACTATCTCCGGACCGTGCTGGACCTCAACCAAGAGCTCGTGCTGGTAGCCGGCGTCTCGGGCATGACGCCGCGGCTGCTGCGGCCCATAGTCGGCACGCTGGTGAGCCTCAAGTCGACGCTGGGCCGGCGCAGGATGGGCAAGTGGATGATCCCGCTGTGGAAGAAGCGCCTCGAGACACTGCAGTTCGACCGCGAAGCCGCCGACCACGACGAGCCGCTGGACCTGACGCAGATGATGGTGCGGTACGCGCACAAGGAGCGGCCCGACCAGCTCGCCGACTACGGCGGCATCAACGACCGCATGGCCTCGCTCAACTTCGGCACCGTCCACCAGACGGGCATGCAGGTCACCAACCTGCTGCTCAACGTCGTGGCGTCGGACCCGGAGTTCGACACCGTCGCCGTGCTGCGCGCCGAGGCCGAGGCCGTGCTCGGCACCGACGGCTCGGATCTGTGGACCAAGGCCAAGGTCAACCAGATGCTCCGCGCCGACAGCGTGGGCCGCGAGACGCTGCGGCTGCACTCGTTCGGCGGCCGCTCGACGTTCCGCAAGGTCATGACGGGCGACTTCGAGACGCCCGACGGGCTGCGCATCCCGCGGGGCACGCCCATGTCCTTCCTCAGCCAGCCGGTGCACACCGACGGGAGCATCGCCGAGGACCCGGAAAAGTTTGTGCCGTTCCGCTTCTCGAGCCTCCGCGAGCGGGCCGCGGCCGACGGCGGTGACAAGGCTGCGCAGCCGCTGGGCCTCGTGTCCACGTCGCCCGAGTTCTTGCCCTTTGGCCACGGGAGGCACGCCTGTCCGGGGCGCTTCCTCATCGACTTTGAGCTCAAGATGATCATGGCTCACGTGCTGCGCAACTACGACTTGAAGTTTCCCGAAGAATACAATGGGCAGCGGCCGCCGAACGAGTGGTTGGCTGAGGCTGTGTTTCCGCCCAAGGGAGCCAAGTTGATGGTGAAGAGGAGGGAAAAGGGGTCTAACAAGTAGATTTAGATTTTGATCTATTCATTAGAGTTTATCTATGCTAAATGCTTGGTCCACTGCCCCCAGAGAACGACGTGGTGATTGACATGGTAACACCAGTTTAGGCGCAATCCCGATCCCATTCAATAATAGTAATATCTTGTTGCCATCATTCGGTTGGTGGGGTCGCATCGCGAGATTGTGTCCTCGGAGGGACATACACTGCCGGCATACGACAAGGAAGTCGAGGGATTCGCGTACCACTCCGGCAGGACCATGGCACGCTGGTCGCCACGCACTGCGAATGCCCTCTCGTCCGCATCGTAGCTCCCCACCGCCCACCTGTTGACCACGGCCATTTCCAGTCGACGCCCAAGTCTCCTCTCCATCTTGGAGCTGCCGCCCCGGTGGACAAACATGGACAGGTCGAGGGACCCTCGCGCGACGGCCTCCTCGCAGTATCGCAGCCTGTTGGCAGCCGCAACCTCGTGGTTTTGCTCGATGACTTCGTCGTAGTCCTCGAACATGCCGTCGTCCTCCTGGCTCTCCCGGGCAGCAGACTCACGGCATGGGACCGGGCCATCCTGGGGTTCTTGCCCGCTGGCTTCGGCGTCCTCGGCTTGTAGGCGGCGTCCCAAGATGCATTTGGCTTTTCTGAAGCGGAAGTTGGCCAGTTCCCAGTTCGGACCGCGCGGCGGCATGGGCTTTCCGCTGGCGACGCAGAGGGCCAGACGGTCGTCGGCGAAGCAAACCCTTTTCTTATGCCTCATGGTCTGCGAGCCCTTGAGGATGCCTCTGGCCGGGGCTGGCTCCCGGTGCTTCGGCTGGTGAGGAGCCCGCGCCGGCCAGGCTGGATCGGCCTCTTGGTCGACATACCTGAACGGATCGGGCTCAGGCACCCATCCCCACCCGCCTGCTCCCACGGTGATCCTTATGTCGAGTGCTGGACCGGTGGGCACAGGATAGCCAAGGTTTGGGTCGATGAGGCTTGGGTCGACAAACTTGGGGAAACGGGGCCAGGGGTTGGCCGGTCTTGAGGAAGAATGGCCTTGCACGGAAGAAGACCCCCCCACAACATTGTGCACCAGTCTCCGGTGCAGGTCCTGGTGAGTGTTTGTGACCTCTTCAGGGTCACGTGGACGCTTCTGCCCAGCGTTTATAGATTCGAGCCAAGCAGGAATATCGCAATACATCTTGGAGTAGGAAGATGTATTTGGGCTGAGATTGAAGGGCTTGAAGGTGGTCTAGATCAGAAGGGTGTTTGGACTGTTGCGGTGCTGGTGTTGCTGGGAAGACTGATGTGAGTGAGTGCTTGCAGGAGCAGGACCTACTAATATACCAGCCGCGTACCCTTGTGGCTTCCATGAATAGGAGAAAGGATCGAAATAGCCTTTCAAGTAAAGATGCTGTTCGTCGGTCTCGTCGAAGATCCGTTGACGGTCTCTATTATGTGGTGGGTGGTGGAGTTGCATGGCGGGAATGGCAAACCTTCTAACGGGCGGCAAATCATGAAACATTGGGGAAGGAACCTTCAACCTTTCATTCTGTCTCCGGGTTAAACTTGCCAGAAAACGCTTCGTGCTAGTCCAGGGAGTTGGTATGGCGAGTAGTATCTCCAGGTCTTGCCCGTGGAGATGTCCCAATGGCAGTCGACGATTCCTCCAGCCGTTGGAATCACGGTGGAGGATCTGCATTCTGCAGCAGCAAGATTGATTTAGACATGTAACTCCCTTAAGCTTAACGTTTGCCAGATCTATTTTAGCTCTGCCTGCATAGTCGGAAACTCAGTTGGCTACGCTTGGACAGCCTCCTCTGGTGACACACACAAGGACACCCAGACTCGCGACAGAAAGATGCGGGAGGTTTGGCGAGTGGCAAGCATGCTCTACCACTGAGGGATGCTGTGGTAAAGTGCTGCATAGACAAGAGGAGAGGCGACTTCGCTGCCGTGTGGAGGTCGTGGATGGTTGCGTACAAGGTCCCGGCAAAGGGGAATACTACTGCTATGTACCGCAGGGGGATGCGGCTCAGGCTCGCTGGTAAGAAGCGCTATACTGGGCGTGGTTTCCCGGTCTGATGGTATAGGTAGCTTATGGTATTGCGTAAAGATGCTGATAGTGCCTCTATTGCGAAAATGTGGCGCCTTGAGATCATGGTATTGTCAACGCAAATGCCAGCCAGCTCGGTGGATCAAGCTGGCTGGCCCGCCGTTATATGTACGGCCACGGCGAGAGTTGCTAGGAGTTGGTCGATATCTTGTTCTACCTACCGGCCGGGTTTATCAAGGGCGCGGTTGCTACTGTCACGAGATCCAGAAAACATGATTTCTTTCCACAGTTTGAACATCTTGTAAACCCAGTGCTTCTACTGTTGCCTGATAAAGTTTGATTTACACACAGTATTGTAAGATACCGAGTGTTAATTATGGCCTAGTACCTAAGTCATGAATTAAAAAGGAGGTAGATCAGAATAACCATGACTGCTGCCTAAAAATCTTGATAAAGGAAAACTGCCTCGGGAAGGTTTCATCCAGTAGAACATCTCAGCGCAGCTTTCATAGAGTAGTGGGCCGCTCTCTAAGTTGACATCCTGGCAAGCGAAAATGAAGTTCTTCACCCAGGCGAAGTGATAGTCCACTCTTGAGCATCATAACTAGAACCCCCACCTTTCGGGACACCTAATTACTGATCGACGATATCTAGTTTCTCCACTGCCGAGTTTAGATACTGTAGGTGGGACCCCCACTTACGATGAGGTAGAGGATATAAAACACATGGAATTGTCCATCCTTCTTAAACCAAAGTGTCAATTGAAATCTTTACAATCTTTGCTTTGTGTAAAGCCTAACAACTGACTTTGCAACCAGTGAGTCTACCAGACGGTGGCACGGGCTTGTGAGGCTGACTGACCCTCCCCAGTGTCCTCCTCCGATGTCGAAGATATCACCGCCCTTCTCCATGCCTACGGCGCGGCCTTGAAAAGTCGCAATGTGGAAGACGCCGTCAACCTCTACACAGCGGATGGAGTCATCATGCCGCCGCACTTCTCCGCAAGTGCCGGCACTCCAGCTCTTCGCGACTCATACACACGCATCTTCGCCACGATCCAGCTGGTCATCTCTTTCGATATTGAGGAGGTCGTCGTCATGTCGCCGGAGTGGGCCTTTGCTAGGACGACGGCCGAGGGCACCAAGACGATGTTGGCGACTCAGGAGTCGGAACCGCATGCGAACCAGGAGCTGTTTATCGTGAAGAAGGAGGGTGGAAAGTGGAAGATTGCAAGATATGCGTTTTCGACTATGAAGCCGCTGGTGCAGAATGGTATTCAGCGAAGTTGAGGCGAGTTGGGGAGTTTGTAAACTCTTGACACGGCATACACCCATCTACTGAGTTCAAAGATGGAGTAATATTTAGCTAAAACAGCCCACTTGCACTATTTGCGATAAATTTACCTGCTAAGAATCCTTCAACTGTGATTGGAGAGCATGGATAATCACTTCCAGGCAAAATAACGCCATCAGGGCGGCGAAATAGGAATGTAAACGGACATCTGCCGAGACTTGAACTTACTGGAACCTAAGCTATGCTGTGTAAACTATGTTGCTATCCATGGAAGATCTGCTTGTCCTTTTGCTAAGTGCCCATTTGTGTCTCAAATGAAGATTACCAACGGGGCAGGCGTTTCCAAGTCTCATGAAATAGTTTAGCTCTGATATTTTCAATGTTGGGGCCCTCCTTGCCGTATACATGATAACCCAAATGAACCATTCGGAGGGGTTTATTGAAAACTACTTCTTGGCGTGGTATAGGCAAAGCCTTGGCAATCTAGGTCCTGGAAAGTTCTGCCGTTGTGGCATTCTTTTCTCACCCGTAAGCCGACCTATCTAAAGAAGCTGACCTAAACGCTCAGAGAAAGTCTCCAATTGGTGCTGTGAAATCTGTGGCTGATTACTTCGCCCCAGTGAATGTGTAATTCTATTTGTAGTCTCAGCTGAACCACCTTCACACAGTCATCGGCATCGCCACTGCCATCGCCACCGCCATCGTGATACAGAAAGCTCTTAGATAATGTAGAGGGAATGAATCGGTGACCTGGAAGAGTTGTAGCATAACCTATATGGCGGATCCTCACCGATACTTGAGGACAGTGGGTTGAATTGCCTAAGGTCGCTTGAACTTGGGTGGAAAGGATTGTATATACTCAAACGCATTTGTCGGAGATGAAGTAGACAAGCTACATGCCAGCGAGGGGGTACTGCCTTTCAAGGCTGTCTTACTGCATGCATGTAAGACATACAGCCATTTCTAAGCTCTGCCTTTGTAGCAACCGCCCCCTCAGCCTCATGCTGCCTGCTGGACTGAGTCTTTATACTACTGCTTCGTACTGCAGCTGTTAGGCTAATCGCCCCTTCACTCTTATACTCTGACCATTACCTGCCAACGAATTGAGGCCTGGAATATAAACAATGCCGGCGTCCATTTTCCTAAGCAACAAGCTTGACACCGCCTGATAACCAATAAATGAAGGGCCAATCGGATTTTTATGGACTTGGGATTCGCTGCGGCATCTATCTGCAGTGGATCTCGTCCTGGATGAGCCTTCTCGTGGATCGACAGTCAGCTCAGTCCATCTTCGCAACCAACTCCATCTTCGTATTCGCTATCACTATCGCCACTCTGATGGCGAACTTCGCCGACGGACAAACCATGAAGCCTATCGAGACCTACATCATGTTGCAGTTCATGTTGGGCTTCTTTGCGACCACGCTGAGCACCGTTGGCGTGCGGCTGGCTTTTCTTCGTCCGGGAGGCGTGGGGAGGTCTCTCAAGAGCGTGATGGACAGCTCTTGCAATTCCTGGAAGGAGATAAAGGGAAAAAAGTCCTTTGGATGGTGGAAGAGATCCCAGAAGACTGGACAATATTGGGAGAATGCAAAGCGGCTGGCGACGGTCGGATTCTCTTGGCCACTGCACGTCCTATTGAAGCAGAAGCCTTACAACTTATCATGGTCAGGTGTTATCTGGAGAACAGGCACGGCTACTATAATTGCCGGGCTCAATCTGTGGTATTGGTTCATCCACATTGACCGAGTCCCCGAGGAAAATCACCCGGTCATCTTCCTATTGGGGAAGCAGGAATTGCGCAGCGGCATTCTTACCGTCAGCCAGGCCTTTGCCGTTATAATCGCGGTTCTTGTTTTCATCCCAAGCTTTTTCGTCCTTTACTTCATGATACATCTTTGCTTGGTCATCGTCCAAGTTATGGGCAAAAGCATATTTGTCAACTCAGGCCGGCAGGGGTACTCAAAGTCAGAGGCTGCTCAAGCTCGACTCAACTCTTGGTTGAGGAGAAGGAGAATGCCACTTTCCAAATCCAGGGGGTTTCTTGATTTCATGGAGTTCTTTTCTGCATCGAGAGATCAAATCTGTTGCAGTGATATCCTCAGACTAATGGTGGCACTGGAGGATGCAGAGTTGGAAGCGGATGATACACAACGTCCGTAAGTCGGTTGAGCTAAATCCATATAATACTGATTGGAAAGATCCCTTTTGGTATTTGTGGAATATTTATATTATCCTCAATATTTCTTGGTTCATAATCAGCGTTGAGTTCGCTATATCTTGGAACGACATCCAGGATGTCAATTCTATCCAAAAGACAGATCCTGGGCAGTTGATTCCCTTCATTATTGGATGCGTCAACACAGCACAGGTTTTGAAGAAAGTTGCTTTGAAAGGTCTTGCAAAGGTTTGTCCCTATGTTGCCGCTGTCCTTTAACTATGGCCTAACAAAAGCAGGCATACTCTAACTGGCAAGTGGAGCTGGTGGTCTCCGAGTCTTCAAATGGCATTCTTGAGATAACTAGGATCAGGCGAAGAAATTAGAGGTGCTAAAAGTGAGCAAGCTGATACGCTGATATCTCACAATCTGACTTCAAAGCTGAAAGAGGAGGAACGTGTCTCAGTTGTGCTCACTGGTCCTCTGTATCAAGGAACAATTTGTGAGAACAATCTTCCCTTTGCCGGAAATGATGTAATGATTCATTCTACCAACCGTCTCGAGAGGAGAGCCTGCAAGCGTCAAGAAGAGACTCCTCAAAAATATTTTGATACACCACTTCATGATCCCGCCTACATCGTTGTAAGGGACGAGTGAATCAACAGAGAGATTTTGATCTTTCAACGAAGGCTTAAATAAACCCCTGTAGCTTTGGCCGCGAATAAGTTACCTCCGAGTCTTATTCGAGCCCGAGCGAATGTGTTTGATGGTTTGATGACTGTTAGTACTGAAGTGAGGCATGTGGTGGAATTCTAGCCTGGTTCAAGCAGGAATTGATAGATGTCCAAGTAGAGCTGTATGCTCTTGTGGATCGGGGAGATGTGTGATCTTACGAATTGGGCCAAGAATAATGGTAACGCCCACCGTAGTGACTAGCTCATCGTCTGGTACTGTATGTATAGTGGTATCACACTAGAGAGAACTTTCCTCCGTGCTTTGAAGGAGTTCTCAGGTTGAGAGTTGTGATTGGCGACCGACGATCTGGATTAGACCTAAGTGGCCTTGTATAGAGCAATGCTGAACTTTAAGAACCTAATACTACTACTCCTTTTCCATTCACGGGGGGAAACGATTGATGAAAGCTTCTCTTGATCTAGTGAAGAATATCGAGGATTTATCAGACGCTACAGAGGCAAACAAGGTAAAGTGGAAAGAACGCCCCAACTTGCGAGCATGAAGATTGTGCACTATACCTATATATGCACGCAAACCCTCGCAACGTTGGTCGGCAGCTTGAAAGCTCAGTTAGAGACAGCCAATTCTAGGTTTGCCATCATAAGCCTCGACTCTCAGACCACATTAGCGGGGAACTCCGAGACTATCAAGCAGCCGTTGCTTCAACCATGGGGCTGAAATCTCGCCAGGTTTAGGGGCCGTTCGGCGATATCCAGGGCCCTAGAGTTCAGGAAAGAGGCAGGTTTATATCTATTACTACATGAACATAGGAGCGCGAGAAAGGAATTGGGCTTTTGCACCAGCACGGCTCCAGTTCGTGGCTCTGGGTCTTCAGAATCTAGGACCGGAAGTTCTCAAAACATTGGTAAGATTGAAATATGATCATTTACAGGAGCTCGGTCCTTGACGGTATTTGAAGCCGGGGCTGGAAACGCTGCGTAATACTACAGGGCGTACGTGGTTATTCCCCTGAAAGAGGGCAGTAGGTCCAGCTTTGCAATCACGCTCGGCGATCTCCAATTCAACTACTCCATAGATCAGCGCGCACCTTGTGGATTAAATTCGGCTCCGCTTGAGCTTCAGAATGCAACGCCATGGAATTTGGTGCCCTATTATCCCTGACTTGAGCAGGGAAGCCCGGACCCCCGGTTTTTGTCCACGTAAGTCTAAGACAGGGGTTTTGTTTCGTCGGGTGCCATACCCAGATCTTGCATGGCACATGATTGCGCAGCGTTTGGCTTTTCGTCTAGGAACCTCCCGTGCTACTAGCTACGAGGACGCGTGGCTGAGTAAGTCGGACTTGGCAGGGGGATATTGGCTGTTGCGACTCAGTGACGCGGAGGCTATTTTGAAAACTCACCATTGCGTAACTCGAGGCTGACGGTATGGGAGACCCTCACAGTTTACAGCTTTGACTTCTTGTTCAAAGACATATAAAAAGGGTTGGGACTGTAACTAGCATGTGGTACTTCAAGTTCGTAACCACAAAGTAAAAAGTGCAGTCGCCTATTACTTGAATTCGCACAATTCTCGTTAAATTTTCGAAACAATGGTTTCTTCTTTTTACTCTCTGCTTTCAATTTTAGCTGTCTCCTACGCAGCTACGGCTGCGTCATGGAACACTACTTGCACCAGCAAATCGCAGCGAAAAGCATGGTATGCTGCCTTTATTAGTTGATATGGAAACTGGTTACTAAAAAGGCATAGGAATAACATGACAGATACCGAGAAATCGGCCTACGTTGATGCCGAGCTTTGTCTCATGGCTAGTCCTGCACAAGCAAGCATTGAAGGTGCTCTGAATCGCTGGGATGAACTTGATTGGGCTCACATTGGACAATCTAACGTCATCCACAATGTGGTATGTGATTGGACTCAGATTGACACTAGAAGTGCTTCCATAGCTGATCAGCCATTAGGGGGCCTTCTTGCCTTGGCATCGCTACTTTATTCGCGTGCACGAGTATCTCCTTCAGTCCGAATGCGGATATGAGGGTGGTCAGCCCTACTGGAACGAGGTTCTCGACATGGACTCTCTCGAGGACTCTGTTGTCTTCGATCCCGATACCGGTTTTGGTGGTGAAGGTTCCGACTGTGTCACGGATGGTCCATTTGTCAACTTGACACTTCACCTCAACTCGTCCTCGACCTCTGCAAGCTACTGCCTCTCTCGGTCATTCAACTCAAACGGCTTCCAATCTGGCCAGCAGGAGTACCTCGACGAGTGCTTCAACACAACTACATATGAAGATGCCTTTGAATGCTATCAGGTCAATCCTCACACTGCAGGTCATTCTGCTGTTGGGGGCACGGTAAGTTTGTTCGAGATTCTGAACAAAACCCAAATCTGACCGGCTTGTGTTAGATGCTCGACGTCGTGGGTAGCCCTGGAGAGCCACTCTTCTTCCTGCACCATGCCAGCTTGGATCGTCTCTGGTGGACATGGCAGCAAGCCAATCTCACGACGCGTCTCACGGAAATGGGCGGACGCAATGTCCCGCTCACTAGCTACTTGAATCAGAATGGTATGGAATACCCGAGTGACGCTATTCTTGACTACGATGGCGATGATGGCAATATGACCACCTTGAATCATAATCTCTGGATGGTTGATGTCATGCCAAATGCTACTATTAGGGAGGTTATGGATTTAGGCGGTGATCTCGTTTGTGCCGAATATGTCTAGACTCTCAAATACGATACGCTGGGTAGCTGGACCTAGGGGCGTAAGTCATTTATAGTTTTATGTTTCAGCGCGAGCCGAAGTAGAGGCAGCGCGCCACCTGTATTATAGTAGATATTTATATTCAGCCGGTTAAATAACTATTTCTTTGTAGACAGCCTTTCAGTGATGCATTTATCTACCTTAGGCTGGAGACGTCACCATCGTCCATCAGCCAAGACCAAAGTGTGGAAAGACCAAACCAACGTAACGGGAGAACGGCCAAAGAAACTCACAACACTACCTTACAGCAATGGCCTCTTGGCGCTATCAGAAAGAAGTTTTCCATCTCCATCATATCATCAGTCATGGTCCTGCTCAATCTTGCACCTCGACACTTCCTAAAGAACACCGCAGCCGCAAGACGAAGTTCAGTCCGAGCAAGATGCATGCCTATACAAACGCGAGACCCTGCTCCGAACGGGGAGTAAACACCTTTCTGTGCTTTGGTCCACTTTTCCGAATTAAGAAAACGGGATTCGTCGAATCTATAAATGAACAATCAGTAGTTGTTAAATGTGAGACGTTGAATACATCGGTGGCAAAGGAGGCATACTTGAGAGGATCAGGGAAGATGCCTGCGTTGCGATGCAGCGTGTATGCTTGAGTCTCTACCACAAAGTCCTCGGGAATGTAGTATCCACTCAAGGTAACACCACCTTTTGGCACACTCCTTGGTAGCCCTCCTGGCGCAGCCCCGTACAGTCTCAGAGTCTCGTTGATAACAGCGTCGAGAAGTTGGAGCTTCTCCAGCGCCGCATCATCGAATAGCTCCGGTAGATTCACAACTTCTTCCTCTAGCCTGCGCTGCAAATCAGGCTGTTTGAGGACCGCCCAGACAAGGTATGTTAGCGTTACAGCCGTGGTGTCCGACCCGGCGAGGATCAGGTTCCCAGCTTCGAGTTGAACTTGATGGTCTGTAAGTGGCTGAACTTTGGAGTCTTTCTCGGCTGAGAAATCGCCGTCGAGCGTGGCTAGCATGGTACCAAAGAGGTTGGCTGCATTCCCGCTTTGATTGCGCAGATTTGCGACTGCTCGTGAACCATAGCTGTAGAGATACTCGTTTGCGGTTATGAACTTCTTAATTCGTGCAATTGGCAGGCAGCTCACTAGAGCGTGGAGGAGTGGAAGCTCAGTCTGGATGCTGCTGTTGATCAGCGCGGACTCTAGAGCATCGGTATACGCTGTTTTCTATTCGGCGAGAACAAGTTAGTCTTTCTTGTTTTCAGAGCGGACAGAACATGGTCATTGAAACTTACTCGCCCAACTTCAAGCATGTCAAAACTTTCCCCAAAGCTAAGTTGTCCGATAATGTCGGTGGCCATTATTAATGTCCACCATTTCATCACGTCCACCTCTCCGAAGGCCATGGCTTCGCTTTGTATCCTTTCCACAGCTCTCTCAACCTTGTCTCTCACAACGCCTTCCCAGTTACTTCGCAGCGCCGTAGCACTAAAGGCCCTGGCAAAGAGCTTTCGACGCTGTGCGTGAACCTTCGGATCTCGCATCGCGAAGATACCGTCCGGTATGGTCTCATACCAAGGGCTCTTCACGAAGCCGGATCCAATGCGGTGTATGGCTGAGAAGGACTCTGGATCGGCCACGGCAACTTCAAATGGAGAGATCCGCACAATGGAGCCATAGCGACTGTGCAGTGCGTGGATGAAGTGAAGACGATGGCCTGTAAGGGTGTGGTATTTTAACGGCAGGCGGGTAAAGAGGGTGTACACTGGGCCCGGAATGCGTCGGATAGGGGAGTTTAAGCCACGGTAGGTTTCCTATTTTTTTTTGTAAGACTTGGAAACAAGGTGAGAAGGGTGAAAGCTTACGCGGAGAAGCCAAGCAAGGCTGACCAGACCCAAAGCCCACCACAGGGTTGATGCATTGAGCAAAGCCATATCTGCGACTTTTCAGACTTTGAAGAAGTAATTGAGCACTTCAAGTCTGCCTCAGGAGAAGCAAGCGTGTCATTTAAAAGCTGTATATGGTATTCAGGAGTCGGGTGGTGGGGCCGAGCATCCATTTCATTGTAGCCGACTTCCGTGTGGGGTTCCGGGGAAGCGGGGGAACTCCACGTTTGACTGCCCACGAAAAGGGATCAATCCCCACGCTTGTATTCTTTGTCATTTTCTGGCGTTCTCTTCATTCTTCATCTTTGGTGAAGAGAACGTGGTCACGTGGGTCCCTGGATTAACCTGTGGTAAAGACTTGTGGGGAGGGAGGCCTACAAGCTACTCCTCCTAGTCAGTAGGCGAACGGAGAACAAAATGCTCGGATATCTATGTGCTCGCTGGTGTTCTGGGGCGACTATAATTTCAGGACAGAGCTGGTATCGCTAGATCTCACTGATAAGACTCGTCCCATGGTCGCCCGCCTACAACGTTATCTTTACGGGCCACAAAGCAGGAGCAACGCACACCGCGGCCCGCACCCATACTGTTTGTTTTATGGAAGTTTGTCACCTTCAGAAATCGACTCATGCATTTCAAACTTATCAATTATTCAGCAAGAGTCAGCTGAGAATTCTTACAAAGTAATATCTTCTGGGCTCCAGGATTACCAGTACGGAGTTCCGAGTGTCTGGGCAACTCGGAACTCCGGGTGCCATTCTCACCACACAACGACAGTACGGCATCACGCGAGGGGTATAAAATGAGGGTCACGGCCGCTCTTAATAATACATTGCGTCTTTTTCAGTCCATGCTGAGCATCATACAATCTGGCACTGCGACACTGCACTCAACATGTCACCCCTTATTATCTACGGGGCAACCGGCTACACCGGGGGCATGGCAAGCCTGCATGCAAAAAGTCTCGGTCTCAACTTTATGTTGGCCGGCATATCTGAGGCCAAGACGAAGGGCCTCGCAGCATCTCTCAATGTCCCATATCGCATATTCGACATCACCGCCGCCCAGATCATCGACCCGGCTTTGAAAGGCATCTCCGTTGTCCTCAATTGCGCTGGCCCTTTTATGCACACAGCTGAGCCCTTGATGAGGGCTTGTATACGAACTGGCGCGCACTACCTCGACATCGCCGCTGAACTAGATAGCTACCGGCTTGCGGAAGAACTAGACGAAGAGGCAAAGCGAGCGAATGTCACGCTCATGCCAGGATGCGGTGGCAGCGTTGCTATGCTTGGCTGCCTGGTCGGTCATGTGTTGGAAGATGTCGCAAACCCCACCAGCATCGAAATCGCCTTACACGTCGCTGGATCTATGTCGCGAGGGTCAGCAATCACCGCCGCTAAGAACATGACAAGCGAGTGCCTCCAGCGTCTCAATGGGGAACTGGTCCCAGACGAGGCTGGCAACACAAGACACTTCGATTTCGACAACGGCAAGGGCAAGGTCGCCGCGTTTCCCGTGACTTTGCCAGACCTCATCACCATCTGGAGATCAACAGGAGTGGCAGACATCAGGACCTTTGTACATGCTTCCGGCGATGCCTTCCCGACTGAAGAAATTGCTGAGATGCCAGATGGTCCGACGGCCGAACAGAGGGAAGCCAGTCCATACCATGCCGCCGTCATGGTAAGCGAGGCAAATGGAAGTGTCAGGCGAGCGGTGCTTCACACCGTGAATGGATACACTTTCACCGGCCTCGCATCAGTCGAGGCTGCGAAGAGGGTTTTGGGTGGGCAAGTCCGAGGAGGCTTTCAGACACCCGCTATTGTCTTTGGAAATGAATTTGTAGAGACGATTGCAGACTCAGTCATCAAAGATCTGTGAAAGCAAAAGATGCACTTTGAAATAACCTATCCTTCTGAGATACATGATATAGACTAGCTAGCATATCCTCTTGTAGGGAACCAATATGTTATGATTTTGGTCCATAGGGCATATGCTTGTCTGACTGATTCTCGGTTTTGGCCACACTATGATATAGCAGCTACCTCTGGTCTTCGCCGCAAGACCAAGTTCATTTCTTGAGGAGACACAGCGTCTGGTTGAACACGCTCGTATGCACAGCATCTTGCGGAATGTCGAGACTAGCTCTGCCACTGTCCCTGCACACGGCAATCAGCCCAATCAATCTCGAATTACATGTCAAATTGTATTTGTCCTGTGAGTGTCTCCCAAATGCAAGATCTAGAAACCATTCACTCGACAGCGGGCGGATCATTGCTTCCCGCTTATGCTTTGTCCCGATTAGCTCATCGGCCCTAAAATTCCGATGCCATAAGCTTACCTATGCATTACATCCTGCAGTGACATCTCTCTGCCGCTTCTTTGGCACCGGGATTATCATCGAAAGTCTTCCCGAGAGCTTCAGCTACCAGCCCAAACCTACTTTTGGCCACAATGAAGACGCAATCTTAAATCGTGAGACTAGTGCCTCCTAATCCCGGCAGCTTGGTTGCATCACTCCAGCAGCTGAGGGGAACCACGTATCCGAGGCGGCATTCTGACATCACCCAAGGTTTCGTCCTGCATGTCGGAATTCGAGTGGAACAGTTCTCGGCCGGAGGCTGACGTTAGTTTTACGGCACGGTTTCAGCTCTAGCCCTACGGATGGGACAGTTCCCGGGGAGACGCAACACCATGTTTAGAACAGAGCTTCGGGGTCGATTTTGGAAAATACGCCGCACCGAGTCTTTAGTAGCAGACTCGTCTCGTGACTGGGGCACTGGACTGATCATGCACAAGAACCAATGCCCAGTGTCGTTATTTACCTGTCTGCGGCTCATTCCACAGTTTGCGCGGTCTTGCATGGTGTGTGCGGCTTCATCCGAAGTGGGTGTTGCCGAACAGCCGGATACGACGGCTACAGGCGCTCAGATGGTGAATTAATAAACGCCATCCTTACATTGCGTCGCGATATCACACGAATTTAGTCGCTATGTAAGCTCCAAATGGCAAATTGAGATGCTATAATCTGACCGGCCCCTCTCAGCTCTTAACGGTGGGTGTGCCACTTGCCCCAAATCTATGACGATCTGGACTCTCAACTATCGAATTTTATCTTCGGCCGGGTCTCACACACAAGGAAATCGTGATGCCTGCAAGGTTTGGCGAGGGGTAAATGTCGTCATCATGCAAGCATCGTTCATTGGAAAGTTCCGAGAGGGTTGTCTGTTCTCCGTGCTGAACTCAATTCGCCGGTTTCCGAAGTCTTCGACACCCGCAGCTCTCACTTATAATTACAAGGGGCCGCTCAATGATCATTTTCAACCTTCACCCAAAGTTGTAGCTTTCAGTCCCGTCACTTTCCGACAAAATGCACGTGTCAACTCTTCTTGCTTCGGCCGGCCTCCTGGGCTCCGCGCTCGGTGGCCTTGTCCCCCGGTCTTTTGATGTTCCCAAGAACAACGGCTTCCCCAACCCAAGCGACTCGGGGGAGCAGCAGATCGCCCTCGAAGCCGGCGGAAAGTTGCCCGGGGGTGGTCTGCCCAAGTCTCTGGGCGCCGGCTCCACGACGGCTTTCCAACTCATTGCCTTCAACGAGCTCTTCGAGACTGCCTTCTTTGGTTCTCTACTGAACAACATCACCAAAGGCGTGAAGGGATATGAGGTCCCGGGAGATGAGCGTGTAGAGTCTGAGCTAATAATCAGGACTATCTTGGCTGTATGTTTCTACTCACCGAAGACTGAGGTGGTCCACCCAACTGACACTACCTACAGCAAGAGGAACAGCATGCCATTGGAGCTCTCGCAATTCTCAAGTCGGCTGGGAAATATGCCCCGTCGCCTTGCAAGTACCAGTTCCCCGTGAACAAGCTCGATGATGCCATCTTCCTCGCCGAGACCTTCACAGCAGTTGTCCTCGGTGCTCTCCAGGATGCCAACGTCGTCTTCGCTAAAGAGGGCGAGCCTGAGATTGTCCGCCCCGTCTCCTCCGTCATTGGCCAAGAGGGCGAGCAGAATGGCTTCTACCGTATTCACCTTGGAGAAATTCCTTCCGAGTCACCTTTCCTGACGACGGTTCCTGCCGCATTCGCCTGGTCCGCCCTCCAGCTGTTTGTTGTGCCTGGGTCATGCTCCAAGAACATCAAGGAGATCAAGCTTCCCATCTTCCCCTCCCTTCTGGTCAATGGAGGTCCTATTGCCAAGGTCGCGCGCAAGGATCAGAAGCTCAAGTTCCAGGCCAACCTAAAGGGCTTCAAGCAGGCTAAGACTCACTACGGCAAATCCGATAACTTGTACATCACCTACACTTCCGGCCAACAACTACCCATCAGCGTCAAGGCCGAGAAGGTTCGCTGGAATAAGGACACGGTCAGCCTGGAAGCTGAGTTCCCATATACCGACAATATTCTGGCCGGTTTTAGTCACGCTGCTCTTACTATTGGTAAGGGCTTTGCATCGGCTGATGCTGTTGTGGAGAAGACCCTCGCAGCACCTGGTGTCATCCAGGTCAGGAATGCCATTTAATCGCAAACACGATGGATCACACAGAATGTTGGAATTTGAGGGCATTTAATTCTGAGGGAGGATTGGGTTTTGAAGGCACGTTTCCATAAAATATCAACACAAGTCGTCTGAGATTGGTCCACGGAAATTGAAGTGAACTGCAGCGCGAAACCCGATTGTGTTCGTCTGAAATGACTTATTAGTCAGGAGCCACAGCTCGGCAGCGAACGGCAAATCAGTAACTGCACACTTGATTAGAGCCAGGCGTGGCTTCCAGCGCGCCATTCAAGCATAGTAACAGCAAGCGTTCATCCCGTTGGCTAGGATACTGTGAGGCTCGGTGCATACTTAAGTACGGCAGTCGCGATCCCGGCGGTACACGGCAGGCCACGGGTCCCGTGACCTGCTCCGAGCCTACGCCAGCCGAAGGGATGGCAGCAACACCATTAAGAAACTGTCATTTGTTTTATCCAACGGTAGCCAGCCGGTCAAAGCCTGGATTTTTCAACCAACAGAGATCTCAGGGCTCCTACAAATCGAACCAGTAGCTTTCTGCCCCTCCTTCTTCAGATCTACCAACAATCCGTCTCCCCATCAAGTCTGAGCAGTCTTCGTATCAGACCTTCGCGATGCCCAGCTCCACCACAGATCACACCTGCACTCTATGCGAGAAGCCAGGCGTCCATCTTTGCTATCGCTGCGAATCCTCCCACTATTGCTCGACCGAGTGTCGTTTCGACGACAGGCAAGTCCACAGAATGCTTTGCGAATCCTTCTCCGCCTTCGACACGGCGACTCGCCCATCCGACACTCACTTCCGAGGCATCGTCTTTCCTCAGAATCGAGTCAGGCCCAAGCTCACTTGGCTCCACTGTCCATGGCACGATGACGAGAATGACGAGGATTCCGCTGTTGAATGGCAGCATCCGGATTTGAAACCTTTCCTAGGCTCTGATACTGGGAACAGGAGCGTTCCAATATGCACAGACCCTCTCCTGCAAAGAGGCCTTGCAGACACCATCAACATTTGCTATCGCGATTCCTTCCTGGTTGACGGTTCACGGCCGAACAGAAGCGTCGAAGCTGTACTTTCGACGGTGCCGGGCCCGTCTCATGACTGGCGGGGTCCCATCGTTGCTGTTGGAAGGAAAGGACCCGGTCTGGACCCTCACGGCTGTCGAGACCTTGATATGAACGACTTCCGGTACATTGCCGATCACCTGATCTCATATGGTCGCTGGCCACTGGGTATTGAAGCCTCGTGGATGGCGTCATCTCAGCACGTTGTCAAGGGCGTCAGAATCAACTGCCTCGGCGATCGCAGGGTCTTCGGCAAACCACACTACGAGCCGGTAGATGTCCACTCTACAGACCCCATCTTCAACAAATACTGGCATGATACCTCTGATATCGCAGACCGTATCGGTCTTCCCATCCTGACACGCCGTTGTCCCGTCAATCTGAGATGGGCAAGAGAGAGGAAGCAGCGTGGTGTCAGCCACGACAACCCGTACGACAACCAAGAAGCCACATTATTGCACCTGTGCTGCGACCCCAGGGCAGACGGTTTTCCATCAGATCCTGCTTGGCCCTGGGCAGGCCCTTTGTGGCGAAGTCGCGTCGGGAGTGTCATTGTCGTACGCCGTGACATGAAGCCGCTGGCGCCCATTCATGTCGAAGCGCTCTGCACCTACTCTCGCGACGAGGTTCTGCCGCCCATGCGCCGCACAATGGGGCATTTTGCTCCAGGTGAATATGTGACCAGGAATTCTGTACTGCAAACCATCTGCCGACAGGCATTTTCCATCTGTTGGTACAAGCTTTGCAGCCAGAAGCGTGAGGAGTGGAATAGTGTTTCCGAACCGTTTCCTTACGATGTCTGATTTGTCGGCGGCTGGTCAGATGACCTGGGAAGACTTGGAACCCTCGAAAATAGTTTGTTAGAGTTGATGCTTGTTGTATCCAATACAGTGCTTTAGAGAAGAAGAACGCATGGCCAAGTCCGAACTGTATATCCTTTGCTTCATGGAAAGTGACGACGTTCTACCGGCAAGATCTGCAGCTAGTGTAATACAAGCTGTACCGTTTCATAGTGCTAGAACCTACATCACGACATGTGGAACTTTGTGACTACTTTATTCACTCGTTTCCCATTCGGGTTGGTGAGAGTTGCAACATTAAGGTGTGGAGAATCTTGAACATGAAAGAAGTATTCGAGAAGTGCTATCATTGAATTCTTGCCCAATGCTGGAACACATTGAGACGAGTTTTTCAGTCACCCAAACAGCCCTTTAACACGACGACCTGGCATACCTCAGGGACCTGGCCCTCATTCACCTCCATCTAGCCATCTTGCCCACCAAGTATACGATAGAAGAATCCTCATCACCAAGTAGTCTGTAAAGCTCATGCCGCCCGGTCCAGCATTGAGCATCACATTCACTTCAATCAGCTCCAGCAGTGGGTAGCTCACCATGTAAAGCCGTTGTCCAAACATTTCCATCGTTGCCTACTTTAGCTTGATCTTTGATAGGACCCTAAACAAATCTTTATCGGGCTTTATGTATCCACAAGTCTAGAGTATTTAGTACTTAGGTAAAAGCTCGCTTAAGGATCCCTTTTGTATAGGAAGATGTCGTGCATACGAAAAGACCAGCTGTAATCTGCAGATTTCATGCCAACCTGCAACACGAAATTGAATGATGCGCAGTTGATCATCCCCAAATCTTTGATCACGTGGGAGAATGACTGGTTCGCTCCGGAGGTGATAAAAAGCCGCAAAAAGGACGAGGCTGCGAGACTCAACCTCTACTCTTCACATCCAGTATTCTAAGTCTTATACATGATCACCAACCTCTCTCATCGGAAATGGCCTGCGAAGACAATGCGGTGCTTACTGCGGAATGGAGGTGTCTCAAATGCCGCCAGATCCCGTGGGACAGCACGAGGTGGGAGCGACAAGGCCCGGCAAATACAGAAGGCGACCTAATGGTAAATATCGACCATTACGATTCATCCACCGCGCTTGAAGCATCAGCGGCTGCGGGCTGTTATCTTTGTCGCATTTTCCGAGCCCGGGTTATCTGTGAAGATCCGGATCTTGATGAGCTGCCTGCGGGCTCTTGCCATCTGACCTTCTTCAAAGACGTCTCTTTGACGTTCACCGTCGGCCACGTGCGGGTGTATCACGAGTTCACTGCAGTCCGCGCCTCTGAGAATCTAGGATGCCCTCAGCCCAAGCATCTGAGTCCAAAACGTAGGTGACCTCGCTCGCTCTGAATGTGCCTATACTTAGCACTTCGCAGGACTTGCGCCAGAGACACTGGACCAAGACTTGGAATGCCTTATCCGAGACTTCATCAATCCGTCACTTGCAATGTGTGACGGTTCCGTTCCCGGGAGACATCTGGCTTGTCGCTCTAGCCTCAACGTTGACCAGAAACAGCGCATACCAACTCGACTGATCGACGTGGGAGATGGTCAAAGTGATACTGTTCGCTTGGTCACGCCGCTTCGAGATTTTCCCGATATCAAAAAGCTCAATTACCTCATCCTCAGCTACAGCTGGGGCCAAACCAATGAGTCTGCAAAAACAACACGAGCGAATCTGGATGAGCGTGAACGTGGCATCGACACAGGACGACTTCCCAAGACAATCCAAGACGCTGTGAAGCTTACGCAACTGATGAAGATCCGATACCTTTGGGTTGATGTCATTTGCATAATTCAACCTTGCAAAACAGACAAGTACATCCAGGATTGGACATCCGAGTCGCCCAAGATGGGCTCGTACTACTCAAATGCGCATTGCCTCATATCGGCGCTTGGAGCCTCGGACAGCAGCAAGGGCCTTTTCACCGAGCGACCAGCCTCGAAGTATCAGACAAAGCCATGCGTCATCGGGTTCAATCAAAAGGAAAAGGAGTATATCTACGTGTTCCCCCCACAGCGCACCGTCAGTCTAGAGTTTGACTCAGCACCACTCTTGAAGAGGGGATGGTGCCTTCAGGAACGCGTGCTGTCCCCTCGGATACTGCACTGGTCGAGAAACGGGCTGTTGAAGCAATGCTTTGGCAGTAAAGAAATGTCTGAAGTTTGTCCTCCAAATGAAATTCCCGAACCCAGGAGAGAGGGAACGGTTGTCCCGCATGGATCCGTGTTCTCTCGATCAGGGAGTACTGCTCTAGGAAGGCAGTGGGCAGAAATAGTCCGCGAGTATAGCACCATGAGGTTTACGTATGGCACTGATCGTCTCGCTGCTATTCATGGCCTTGCGGACCAACTCGCGATATTTCACAAGGACGAGTACTTTGCGGGGGTGTTTCGATCTCACTTGGCTCAAGGGTTGATGTGGGAGCCCAACTCTGAGGACAAGGAGGGGGAAAGATTGACATGCTTTCCTAGTTGGTCATGGGCTTGCCATCACTCAAAGAGTAGCGTCTTCCTCACCGATATCTCTCAGTCTCTAGTAAAATGCACTCGGGCCGATGTCTTTCCGTCAACGCAAGACCCTCTCGACTTTACTAATACTTCAAAACGGATTCTTCGCCTGGAGGCTCCTTTGCTGGCTATTGACGCTCAGCAATGCCGGAAAGGTGGCTCTTTTGAGCTCATAATCGAAACACCAAGATTTGACGCCCACATTGGATTCGACTCTGAAGACTTGGCAGCCAATCACGGAAAGAGCCTGTCGATCTTATTGCTAGATATTGGAAGGATTGTCAAGGGCATTGTTCTTCGACCAAAGGACAGTTATTATGAACGCATCGGCTACGCTTGGGTCGATCGGGGACACAACCCAAAAGAGCTCTTGCATGCTAACTACTGGGAGGACTTGAGGACGGAAGTTGGTCTTATTTGATGTTTTGTAGTTGAATCTCGGCTAATGAGCGATCGTTGATGGTCGTTAAGTGATATATCGGTGCATTTCTGACGCACGCAACAGTGATTAAAGATGGAGTACTCTTATATCACATCATTGTAATTATGCATGACAGACCAGCTCGCTCTTTCTTAGGCATAGCTCATCGCTCAACCTGATCAAGTCAGACAGCAACCCATCCGCATGCAGCTTCTCCCATATCTCATACCCCCAATCGGCGTTTTCCTGCTTCGTCTTCGTCGCTGCTTCTGCGCCAAACACCATCCGCTTATCATTTCCTGCTCGAGACTGTTCCCATGGATCATCTCCGTTTGCGAATGTGATCCAAGCCTCAGCCATCTTATCGGCGATCCTCTGCTGCGCCGGTGGCAACGTATGTCGCAGGACACCCCATAAAAGGACGTTGTCGTTTGAGTGATGCGCCAGTCCACCCCAAGCGTTGTCGTACGGCGACGGTACGTTGAAATGATAGGTGAACACGGTCGAAGATGGTGCGTCTATTGCATCGTTTTGCGCAAAGTAGATAGGAGCCGAATAAAGCCCGTGAGATGTCATCCTCTCGAGGGCCCAGAACAGATCTTGCGGTGACGAGTTCTCTTTGATGCCGTAGGCGTCCGCGAGTTTCTGGGCAGCATCAGCTCCGAGATATGTCTTCATCTTAGCCAGTGTCAGCTCGGCAGAGGGTGTCGCTAAGTCTTGTCCATCAACCATCGGCACTGGAGACAGATTATCCCAGGACTTATTCCAGATGATGCACTCATTCTTGGCGTCACCCATCATTATTCTCGGGCACCATTCAGGCACCTCAAACTTCCCGAAGCTGGGACCGGCTTGCAGCGGCGTGCCTACCAAAACGCCATCATCGCACAGAGGAGCTGTCACTACTGGGGTGATGAAGGTTGGAACCATGGCCGCTGTAAGTCGAGCCGTGTCCACGGCGAGAATACGCTGCATCCTCTCTGTTGGCGGTAAATCGAGCGGAATCCCAAGATTCAGGAGCATCTTCTCATAGACGACTTGGTACTCGTCGACGGATAACACGCCACAGAGCCAGACAAGCCCCGACTGCAAGATGGCGCTGCTGAAGAGAGGCTCCCCGCGGAGCAGATGGGCATGAACCGATGCCGCACCGGCGCTCTGTCCAAATAGCGTCACACGACTCGGGTCGCCGCCAAAAGCTGAAATGTGCTTTTGTACCCAGCGAAGTGCGAGAACCTGGTCCCAGATGCCGTAGTTGCCAACCCCTTCTTCGCCATTCTCGCTGTTGTACCCCCGAAGGTCATGGCCGGCTAGGAAGCCGTACACGCCAAGCCTGTAGTTGAGGGTTACGACGATGGCCGGCTTGATGAGATTGGCAGAGGTCGAGGCCAGAATGCGGCCGTCATACACGGGTGAGGCACTTGTTGAGTAGGTGAAGGCGCCGCCGTGGAGGAAGACCATGACCGGCAAGAGCGTGGTCGGCTCGTTTTGCGAGGGAAGACGCGGTATGGAAATATTGAGGTTGAGGCAGTTGAGCTCGTCGGCAACGGGGACCTGTAGCCAAGGCCTGGAAGGAGTTGGAACAGGATAGAAATCGCGAGGAGGTTGTGGACAAAACGGCCTGCACTCATCGTCAGCGAGCGGCCATTCTACTCAGACCAGCCACAACTTCTACTAACCCGAGCTTGGTCCCGTCATGTTGGCCATTCTTCCATGGTCCCGAAGCAACAGACCTCCGGAAACGGCCTGGCACTTCTCCGTAAGGCACGCCGAGGTATTGGTGCACTTCGTTGTTGAGCGAGATGCCAGTCACGCTTCCCAGTCCGGGGACTTTGAGCTCGACTTGCCCGATTGAGGGGATCTCATCGGATTTCATCATGTGAGTTGCACTGTGAAGACTAGGAGGCTATTGGTTGTCCCGCGAACTCAGTCTGATGCTGAGGGCTTCCTTGAGTTATACTACCACAGGCTCATTGGCGACGAGCTGCGATCGGAGCTATTCTGGCTATGTCCGTTATCAAATTGCTATCAAGCCCGGTCAAACGCAGACACACGGTTCTCCACTGGGATCCCGATAGCCGTTGAACGTTATCACAAGCAGGGTAGTTAATCGCCGGCTTTCGGGTATACTTGATAGAACCGGCCGGTGCGCTAAAAGTAGGGATACATTAGGTAACTTGATTTTAGTATATTTAGGGGCTAAAGGCTTAGATTTTATAAGGAATAGGACCTTTAGTACATAATAAATATCCTAGGATCTATTAAATATACCTTAAGCTAGCCTCTTTAGATATATAAGAGGGGATAACCCTAAGCTACCTATAGGGCTAAGAGGTCCACCCAGGGTATCTCGGGGTAGCTTATCCGTACTGGCACCCTAGCCCTTGACAATGCTTGAGCGGGTTTGAATTCAAAGCCGGAGCCCAGCCGTGATCCAGAGCCGTGACCCACTTCGGCGTTCGAATTAGACAAGACCGAGATTCTGTTGACATGTCGGAACTGGTCAGTCGCCACGCAGAGCTATTTTATGTTTAGACGTCCTGCGTGGACGTGGATGTTTAAAGGGACTTCTTCCAGGCTATAGACTCAAGATCAAGTCCGAAACGTCCCGCTTCGTCCTCAATCCTCCATCATCATCTTAAGCTCGCAACTCAATTGATCAGCTTCGTACCTGGACCATGGCGCCCTCACTTATGTACGAAAATGAGCTTGCTGCCGAGGTCACAGCCCCATCAACCGCACCAGATGCTATCTCGCCAGCCAAGTCTAAACAAGTCTCAACCACATCAGCTGAGCCGTGGCTTCTTCACCGCTCCCTCATCGAACGCCCCTGCAAAGTCGATCGAGCTGCCGGCAGTTACCTCTTCCTTACCGACGGCCGCCAAATTCTCGACGCCTGTGGCGGTGCAGCTGTTGCTGTCATTGGTCATGGCAATGAGGAGGTTGTCGGCGCGGTCGCCTCTCAGATGGCCCGAGTCAGTTACGTTCACACGTTGGCTTACACGACCGAGTCAGCTGAGGAGCTAGCACGATGCATTCTACAACGAGACGGCTCGGAAGCAAGCTTTGACCACGGCCTTGTCAAGGCGTTCTTCGTCGGAAGCGGTAGCGAAGCCAACGACATAGCGATGAAGTGTGCGAGGCAGTACTGGTTCGAGAAAGGCCAGCCTCAGCGGCGGCATTTCGTCTCAAGACGCCAGGGCTATCACGGGAACACTATTGCCACCATGTCAGTTTCGACCGTGCCGGGGAGAAAGGCGCCGTACCACGATATCCTCCTACCACACGTGTCACATGTCAGTCCCGCAGACATGTATCACGGCATGTGGGATGGCGAGACAGAATCGGAATTCGTCACTCGTCTCTTGGGCGAGATTGAGGACGAGTTTCTCAAGGTTGGACCCGAGAACATTGTCTCCTTCATGTAAGCTTTTCTTACTCCCTCATTTTCCAAATATCGCTAACCTGTCATCCTTTAGAGCCGAAACCGTAGTTGGCGCCGCCTTGGGATCAATGCCCGCACCAACGGGATATTGGCCCGGCGTTCGGGCTCTCTGCGACAAGTACGGAATCCTACTTCACCTCGACGAAGTCATGTGCGGATCCGGTCGCACAGGGACCTACTTTGCCTTTGAGCAAGAGGGCATCCAACCCGACATCGTCACCATTGGCAAAGGTCTAGGCGGAGGTTACGCGCCCATCGCCAGTATGCTCATCAACCAAAAGATTGTCGACGGTCTGAAGCAAGGCACCTCGGCATTCAACCACGGCCAAACCTATCAAGCACATCCCGTGTCGTGCGCGGCGGCATTGGCAGTGCAGAAAGTGATGAAACGTGACAGACTCGTCGAGACGTGCGCTCGGAAGGGGGAGAGGCTAGGCCAGCTTCTCACCGCAGCGTTGCAGGACTGCGAGTACGTGGGAGATATCAGGGGAAGGGGGTTGTTCCGGTCGGTGGAATTCATGGAGGATACCGAGAAAAAGATCCCGTTTCCCAAAAGCGTTGGCTTTGGCGTGAGGGTGCAGGGCGCAGCGTTCAACATGGGAGTAGCAGTCTACCCCGGAGCCGGCACTGTTGATGGTGTACAAGGCGATCACGTCCTCTTTGCGCCACCTTACACCGCGTCGGACGAAGAAATGGAGACCGCTGTGTGGACGGTGAGAAGGGCGTACGATGAGGTGGTCAAGTTCCTCAAGACGGAAGGATTACTGATGGCATCTCAAAAGTCCAGACTCTAGAGGTCGAGTAGGGGTAAAAGGATAAGTGCTTAGATTCAAGCGAGGAATAATAGAACTGTCCAATCACTTCCAGCTATTAAGCATATCTAGATTGTAATCAAACGGTATTCCGCCTACCGCGTATGGTATGTTCTGTTGCTCACCCCATAGCGGCCATGATTGAACCCAGTCGTCAGACACGTTCTCAGCCCACGCCTGCGTAACCTCCCCGGCACCCTCATTATATACCTCGGGCAGATCATGCAAGCTCGCCGCGGCTGACTCGACCTGGTCATCAAGTGCATCAGACTCACCCCTCTCTCGCTCATTGTGCACAGGCGAGTCTGCACCCTCACTCGTTGGCGGCTGACCACGAGAATCCTGGATCGAAAACTCCAGCGCGATAAAGTCGTCCCTCGTCCGGCCGCGGAACCTCGCCGTGTCTCGGCTTGCGTGCTCGTACAGTCTTTTGCAGTGCTGGATAGTCACCCACCACCCCTCACCCATCGGCCAAATCCGACGGAACTTGTCCAAAAGGCGGAGGTTCAAAAGAAGAATATTGAACGACGTGTCCGCGTTTCGCTTGAGGTTCATGTTGGGGAAGGACGATACGTAGAGGTTCATGGTCGCAGCGGAGAATGCGCAGAAGCCCGCGAACGGTGTGTTCAACGAAGCATTTGCGTCTTCGAGCTCTTGCATCAATGAGGGTATCTTGGCCGCGGCAGTGAAAAGCTCGTCTGCCCTATCGTGCCACCAACCGGGAGGGGCAGGTATTGATAAGAAAGGGGGGTCTACGGGACCAGAGGGCTCGCTCTCAGGGGCTGGCAAGAACGGGATATACTCTCGCTCTAGGAATATGAGACTAGAGTGAGTCTTAGTAAAGATGAGGGAAGTTTGGGTGTGGCCGCTTCATATATACCTGACGTAGTAGATGAGATTGAGATAACCGACTGCCTCTGCCTGTCCAAGAGCAGCATGGTTCTTCAGAGATCCTTCAACATAATGAAGCCGTCGGTCTTGGTGCCTCTTCCATGCGTGCAACTCATTGTAAAGCAGACGCCAGGGCGATGTATCAACCCAAGGATGATTTTCAGGGAGGCTCATGCCCGGGAGTCTGCGCCCGCCGCCGACGACCCATTTCAGAATACGAGCCCAGATATCAAATCCGCGGACCAGTATGCCGTAGTAGTTGTTCGCATCCCCTTTCATATGGTCAAGGAGACCTTGCTCCTCGTCCGTTCGACGGCGTTGGGCGGAGGGCTCTCCGAACGCAAAGTCCTCTTCCGAGATGGGCCAGTGCGTGTGCATTTCGGCCACTGAGAGTGTAAATGGCTGGGGCTTGCCGCAGAAGACGAGGCGATCCATGATGAAGCACCCCCAGAATGTCCTGTTATAGACTTCGAGGTCAACGCCGCGAAGGGTGTTTGGCGGCGTCAGGACAAGTAGCGACTGCATCATCCGCGTCGCCATCCCGCTATACGTCCACGCTCGGTATCCGCATCCCGTACCCCATTCGTACATGGATAGCACCAGCAGAGTCTGGACGAGAGTGAGAGTTGGTGGCTCGCTCAGAGAGATGTGGTCCCTCACATAGCTTGCAAAATCTTCGGCGGAGGGAGAGACACCATCATCTTGCCTATCCAACAAGGGGCAGCATAGAGCCGCCAATGATGCGTACAGCAACCGATCACTAAGCTTCGGGGTACTACCATCCAAGTTCATAGATTTAATCTCGTGAAGAGACTTGCAGAAACTCGGCTGGTGAATGAAACGGAGCTCTGGAAACTTGCGGGAAAACACAGAGAGGACGCCAGATAACCCGCCCTTGACCGCCAAAGAAGGTCCCTCGTTGCTTGCTCTGTGATACTGAGACGGTACTGGGCCGGGGGCTGGTGAATCGTCGGACGGCGAGGCATGGTTTGATACAGACCTTGCTGGATCCGGGAGCAAGATCCGACGTTTCTTCTGCCTCGATGGTCGTCTACTTCCCGGGTTTAGTCCAAACGCGCCTTACAAAATAATGCGAGACGTACAGCAATGCGCTAGGCTTAGAGCCCAGGTGAGGCAGCGTCAACACGCATTGGCCGTCCTCAACACGGCCTTTCTTGAAGCAGGTCCGACACGGCGGCGACCCGTCATGGACGCATTTGATCTTCAGTTTACTAAAGCCAATGTGTTACAAGGCGATTGGGAGTAAACGGGCAGTGCAATTGGGGCTTACCGGCAGGCAGCGCACGCGACGGTGGTTCTGACCATGACGGGGAGCGATCTGACAGGTCACGGAAGATGCAATCGCGGGTTTGAAAGCCGACGAGGATGAGCTTTAATGCGTCGAGTAGCCGCTTCACTTGATAAGAAAGCGGGGATAATGGCGGCTTTCGGCTTTGGCCCTGAGCTTCCGGCGCCAGTCTTATCTCGCTAGTTGAGACCCGCAGATCTGGGCAAGAGATAACTGTAGCTGAAGCTGGGACAAAGCGTGATAGTGATGGTCGACAATGAGATGGATTTAAGGGTCGGCTGTCCGTTTCCGGGGTCAATATCCCAGTGCGCATCAAGACAGGTCTTGATAATTCAATCACCTACCATCATCACATCACCAAAGCTGAACTGGCCCTTGACTCTTCGTTGAACCCTTGCTGCAGTCGCAATCATCATGGCGTCCGAAAAAGACATCGCTCCGACACCCATGGTGGCAGACGAGCCCAATGACTTCGAAAAGGGCACCGTCATCGACAAGCGCGCCGATCTGGGTCTCCAGTTCCTTGAGAAGACGGGCGCCGTTGAGTACACCGAAGAGGAAGAACAGCGCGTCCGCTGGAAGATAGACTTGTATCTAATGCCCATTGTAAGTCATCCGCCTCTGATCATCCCACGTCAACCGCCCAACTCCCACTAACACACCCCCCTTCAGCTCATGCTTACCTTTGGCCTGCAATACCTCGACAAGGTCACCGTCTCCTACGCCGCCGTGTACAACATGAACCGGGACCTCAACCTCGTCGGCCAGCAATACAGCTGGGCCAACTCCGTCTTCTACTTCGGCTACCTCGTCGGCGAGTTCCCGGCCAACTACCTGATCCAGAAGCTTCCGATCGGCAAGTTCAGCGGCGTATGCATCCTCCTCTGGGGCGCCATGGTCATGCTCTGCGCCGCGGCCAAGAACTTCGCCGGCCTGGCCACCCTGCGCTTCCTAATGGGCTTCTTCGAGGCCGGCATCCCTCCTTGCTGGATCTACATCACCTCCATGTTCTACAAGGCCAGCGAGCAGGGAATGCGCGCCTGTGCTTGGTACTTTATGGTTGGTGTTGCCGCCATTGTCGGTGGGCTGCTGGGCTACGGCGTCGGCCACATCCGCACCGGAGTCACGCAGTGGCAGTTTGTGTTCCTGATCTGCGGCGGGTTCACCGTCTTCTGGGCCTTCGTCGTCGGCTTCTATCTGCCGGACTCGCCGTTGAACGCCAAGTTCCTCACTGAGCGGGAAAAGGCCATCGCCATCGACAGGCTCCGGTCTAACCGCACAGGCGTCAAGTCGTCCGAGTTCAAGGCCAAGCAGGCGCTCGAAGCCCTCCGCGATCCGCAGGTCTGGCTGTTTGCTCTCTGGAGCGGCACCAGCCAGATCCTCAACATTGGCGGCAGCTTCTTGCCGCTGATTATCCAGGACATGGGCTTCACGGGACTGTAGACCACGCTACTGACTCTGCCCGTCGGAGGCGTCGAGTGTGTTGCCATGGTCGTTGCCGGAAGTCTCTCTTCTTACCTCGCCAACGGCCGGACTGGCATCATGTTCTGCGTGGCTTGTCCCACCTTGGTCGGCGCCGTTCTCCTGCAGACCTTGCCACTAACGAGCGTCTGGGGTCGCGCGACAGGCGTGTGGTTATTTCTATGTATCCCAGCTTCCTACGCCATCATGCTGAGCCTGATCTCCTCCAACATTGCCGGTACAACGAAAAAGGTCACCACCACCTTGTTGTCTTTCGTCTTCTTTTGTGTCGGCAACATCGTCTCGCCTCAGTTGTTCAGAGCGTCAGAGGCACCCCAGTACGGGACTGCCATGCGGTCCATGTTGGTCGCCATGGCTCTTGTGCAGCTCATTACGATCCTACTGGGTACCTACTATATATATGAGAACCGCCGGAGGGACAAGGTTTTGGCCTCGACGCCTCAAGAGGTCATCGACGCTGCCACCGCGCGCAATGAAGAGTTCTTCGACAGGACAGACATTGAGGATTCGCTGCGGTTTAGGTACAGATGGTAGTGAGGAAATCCGAAATCGGATTTCGTCAGCTTCGCTCTAGTCTGAGTGTAGAAGATAGGTACATGGTCAAATTAATTACGGGTTTTATGCAACTGGGCGCTCTTCATGATCAGTTGCGAGGCATCTACCATTACCCGTATTCAACTATAATAGAGGGATGAACTGACTGTGCGAAGACTAGTGTGTAAGACCTGTGTGCCTCTCTACGTGTAATAGAATAATGAGCACGTCTACCAATCCATGTCAACTCTTTCTCACTGAAGAGTCGTTGCTTGCTCCTAATTAGTCTACTTCACCCACAAACTTAAAGGTAAGACCATCGACCAAACCGTCTTCCATCTCGATGGTGCACCGAGCCACCTCATATTGATCAGTCTCGTATACCCTCAGTGCATCCTCCTGATTCTCATCCACCACAAGAAACGCACTGCCCTTCACATACCCGCCATCAGGGTCGTCCATGAGTGCCTGGTAGCGACCTCCCCATGTCTTCAGGATCCCATCCCGTATTCTGGCACTCCGATAATCGTAGTTCGGCAGTTGCTGCTGTTGCTCATCACCGAGGACACGCGCAAGCACGTCACTGTCTGCGAGTGTGCCGTAGAAAAAGTACCAGACAGGGAACTGGTTTTGCGATGGCGATGGCGTTGATGTTGCTGTGTTGTAGCGATATTGGGGCAAAGTTGAGTCGATACCGAGTGTTGGAGCTCGTGAAATTTGTGACAGGTCCTTGAAAGCCTTGGGGTATCGAATAAAAGTGACCTGGGAACCACTGAAATATGCTTCGATCTTCGATTTTGTGGATGCATCAGGTTGCAGAACCGCCTGAGCTGTCTGTGCCGCATAGAAGTTTGGGTGCGGTACTCAAGCACCCAGCCGTCATAATGCTGTCGACAGTCGAAACCGGACCATCAAGCTTGACCAGGTAGGTAACTGGCCTAATGCTCCGATTTCCGTGTCGATTGTTTTGAACTGGCGTTGCACTTGCTTGAACGAGCGCTGCCTTGCGTGCGAGTTCCAAAGAGTGCTCGTATGCTTCTTTGCTGTAGGAGGATAGATCATCGCGGTGACGGATCATCTCCCAGTGAGCGTCAGAGACGACGAGGGCGACATTGTCGTCGGATCGATGCTCCTTGATCTTTTCTTCGGCCTCAGCAAACGAGTAGCTAAAGAGGTGTTGCCATTGTTGAATGGTTGCGAGGTCGGGTTCCTGGCCGTCGTCGTGCAAGGAGGCGCTTTGCACCATCGATTCCAAGATGTCTAGCACGTCCATGGTGCAAAGATGGGATGCAAGTGATCACGTGATGCTTTGTAGAGGGAGCCATTTGCTTGGGCAAGGTTGGATTTCGCCCGGTTTGAGTTGAATGAAGTAGAAATATAATTGTAAACCCGCGTCCAGATGGCTAGTGTTGTGGGCTGTTTTGTCCTAGGAAGCCTAACATAGCCTCAAATGAGTCAGCTGCGAGATGTTCCTAACCTAAAGTCGAAATTTACTCGTGTTTTATGGTCACCCACATCGCCATAAAACTCCCCTCTTCTGCAGTGAATAATTGTCCCACGGATCTAGCTTTGCCACTTGCCTTCCCAAGAAAAGCGACCCCTCAAATACGCACTCGCTCATACAATGGCTTCGGAATTACCTCATCCGCGGGTTGGAGTCGCCGCCATCATCTACCGCTCAGATGGCAAGTTCGTCACAGGAAAGCGCACGGGGAGTCATGGCTCAGGTAACACTCGCTCTCAGCTGTATCTGGACCATGAAAGAAAACATTTCTAATAACTGAACCAGGAACATGGCAACTTCCAGGCGGCCATCTGGAGCATGGTGAGAGCATCTTGGTTTGTGCCGAACGTGAAGTGCTGGAAGAGACGGGCCTTGAGGTCCGGGGCGTCAAGATCGTCGCCGTGACAAACGATGTGTTTGAAGAGGCCGGAAAGCACTACATCACACTGTTTGTACACTGCGAAATGGAGGACAAGACGGCCGAGCCCGAGGTACGTAATGGCTCTTGCGTTGGACCACGAATTGCCCGAGCTGACCCTTATTCTCTAGGTGCTGGAGCCCGAGAAGTGTGCGGGGTGGTACTGGAAGACGTGGGAGGATCTGAAGCAGATTCTCCATTCTCAGCAGGGCGAAACTGCTGGAGAAAAGCTGTTCCTACCTATGGTGCATCTCCTTGAGCAGACGGAAAACCTCGACGATCTCAAAGTGTAGTTTTGAGTGGTGGCTAATTTGAGACGTTGGAAGCAGGCGAAGAGGCATGCGCTGCACTTCAGGGGAGCTGGCCTTATTATAACAGCAAAGACTTTACAGATTTTGCTAGATGAGAAGCAAGAATACACGAATGCACTGAAAAAGAATACATCCCCTATCCCGCATCAAGAAATTGACCTTGCCGCGTTTGCATGTGATAATGTGGGAGGAGAATGGGACAGAGAGGGGGCAGTTATCACTAAAACGGGCATGCAACTATCGCGGCTCAGCACTGCCTGCAGCGTGACCTCACCGATGAATTAAGCTCCGAGCTTGCCATGACGACGCCGCCCCTCTCCGTCTGCACTGCGTTTTGCACCGTGCTTCTTCGCTCCAACACCGAACCAAACCAACCCGACGCCATCGCTTGCTATAGCTCTATCCTCGCTCGCTCCGTCTTCAATGTTATAGCTGCCACCGTCTCTAGCTGCGCACGGTGCAGTATGCCCACGCCATGTCTTCCCTCGCCGAATCGCGTCGCCCGCGCCTCCTCGCCCAGAACCGCAAGCTGCGACACCTTCGCGGCGTCTGGTTGCGCAACCTGTCCTTTGCGCCCGCCAAACTGCGCACCACCGACGACGTGGACCTCAACCGCAGTCCCAAGAAGCTCCAGGTCTTGAGGGAGTCGAGCCAATTGCACTCGTCGCGATCGTCCGAGAACCTGCGCAACGCTAGTCTGCTTCCCGAACCCGTGCGACCGCAGAATGTCCGGAGGACGAGCTTGAGCTTGGCGCACGCGAATCCCGTCGCGAGGCAGAGGAAGCTCGAGGCTTTGGTCGAGGATGCTGTCGGCGATGTATTTTACACGCTGCACATCAACGGGCGCGCAGATCCTGTCTACGTCAGCGAGGTGCGCGAGAGGTCGGCGGTAAGTAGATATTTGCTACCTGACCCTTGCCAAGCCTGAGTCTAACCGTACCCAAGAACTTCAACTTCCAGTTCTTCAATCTAGGTGACTCCGAGCCCTTCATTTCGAGATCATGCATCATGACCATCCGTATATGGGCGAAACGACCGAAACACGAGTCTTGGGTCTTCTTGCTGGAAGAGTTGATCGACATGCGACGCCTCAATTTTGTCGGCACCCTCATGGACAGAGGATTCCCCCCAAACGCTCTCGTCTTCCACCTCGAAGACGGAATCTACTCCCTCGACTTCCCCACTCGAATGTCCGAACCGAAGCAAGCGCCGACGGTCGCCAGTTCGTCGTACAATGCTCTCATGAAGCTGGCCAATTTGGAGAGCTCCATCGAGGATGCCATGGAAACCCAGCAACGCATTATGGATGAGATCAATCAGATCCTGGAGCAGAGCCCCGTGGATAACTCGGAAACAGCTGAGGAGGCTGTTACCTTGGCCGAGAAGCATCTCACGGCGCAACGACGAGCGAACCGACTCGCAGAAAACCACCGAGACGATCTCCGAGAGTCAATAAAGAGCCGGAGAGCGGCCATCGC
This sequence comes from Neonectria ditissima, assembly GCA_001305505.1. Lineage (NCBI taxonomy): Eukaryota > Fungi > Ascomycota > Sordariomycetes > Hypocreales > Nectriaceae > Neonectria > Neonectria ditissima. The sequence goes on along the minus strand of LDPL01000122.1, from coordinate 3,203,324 downwards.
CGATGGCAGGGCATTTCAGGCCAAGGCGGAAGAAGACATTGCGAACAACGAGGAACAGTTACAAACATCCAAACAGCTTGTTGAGTCAACAGAGCAGCAGATCCGAGGGCAACGTCGTCGCATATGCTCTGACCTTGCCGACATCTTCCCCATCACGCCGATCCCTAACGCACCACCATTGTCATTCCAAATTTGCAACATTCCCCTACCAAACTCGACTTACGATGCCGTAACCGCAAGGCAGATACCCGAGGATGTTCTTTCTGCCGGCCTAGGGTTCGTGTCTCTGCTAACACGCCACCTGCAATTTTATCTCGCACACCCTCTGCCATACCCCCTCGACGCTTTCGGGTCCCGCTCGTACGCCCGCGACGACATCTCCCAACTCTCGGAAAAGACAGTCTCACGACGGGAGTTTCCGCTATACCTGCCCCGAGGAGGATCCACGGCCGGCCAATGGCGGTTCGAATACGGTTGGTTCCTCCTCAACAAGAACATCGAAGCCCTCTGCTCGTCCCAAGGCCTCAAGGTCGTGGACATACGACACACTCTGCCCAACCTCAAGTACCTTCTCTACGTCTGCAGCGCTGGGACAGAGGATGTCCCCGAGCGCAAAAAGGGCGGCGTCCGAGGCCTTTGGGCCGGCCGCCTCAAGGGCAGGATGTCGACCATGTCCACCCACGTCGACGGGGACGGCAGCAGCACTGCTGGCAGCCGTCGCGGTAGTGTCGACAGCGAGATGATGAATCAGCATGGGGATGCGCTTAGGAAGCTCATGAAGAGTAATGGCACGCCGGATGATGTGGTGGAGAGTCTGGGCGACATCGTGGCACTGCCGTTCGACGAAGGCGCTACCAAGTTTACGCTCAGGACCAAGGGATTGAGAGAGAATGTTTCCAGATGAAAGAGTGGTGGTGAGGCGTTTTGCATCGGGGTTGACAAGCGTAGACAATATGTCTTGGCGTGGCACTAGGGAGTACGGGAGATCAGCGCTTCCTTTATTATATTATGCTGTATCAGTTACAAAATCGCATCCTCAGGCGTAAACTCCAACCAAACATAGATTAATGTCGCGGGTATCAAACCGGGTCTCGTATCATGCTAAATATTGGTTCCTGGAGAAGGTATCCTACCCACCCATACACGTGAAAATGACCAAGATCCAACCGTACGCCGTGCGTAGAACCATGCCAAAGAAAATGCAAAACATTTGTACAAAAAAAGTATTGCTCACTTCTCGGGCCCAGCAAACTTGACGCTCTTCCGCCTCTCTCGCTCCCCAGTGACGAGTGAGCGCCCCGGGCTAGAGCTCAGAATGCCGCCCCCGCCGCTCTTGTTGAGCGCCTCGCGCGCCATGCCGACGGCCCGGCTTTGCGGAATATCGTTGCTGTCGCTCTTGACGGCGCGGTCGAGGCCGGGTCGCGGACTGGACCGTCGGCTGCTATTGTTGGTGCGGTCCTCGCGGGCGCGCGTCTTCTCGACGGTGGCGCGGCCGAGCTCGTCGGAGCGAGCTGTGGTGGTCTCAGCCCTGTATTTGCCAGGGAGGCAGGCGTGGCCGCAGCCGTCGAGCGGGCAGCAGCCGTCGCTGTAGGTGGTGGCTCCGTTGGCAGGCTCGGGAACATCGAGGGTGCCGTGCCAGGCTTGGAGGCAGGAGGCGTGTCCGCCGTGCGCGCAGCCGGGACAGTACCACCACTCTGACAGCCACGTACTCGAGGCGTCGAGTGCATGGGCGATTTCCGCGGGGACATGGCTGGCCTGCGCTGGATCCCGGTGGCCGCAGACGGCGCAGGGGGCCATGGCCTTGCGGCAGCGCTCGCAGTTCCAGATGGCGGCCTTGCCCTGCTTGGGATCGATCTCCCTGGGCTTTCGACAGGAGGAGCAGAAAAAGCCCACTTTGACGCCTTGTTGGGCGGGCGTGAAGATGGCCGTGTAGTTCTCGCCCCAGTCCGGCAAGCCCTCGGGCCAACCCTGAATGCAGATGTTTCGGAGCAGCGACGCCTCGATGAAGAGACTCATGCGCATGAGGCGTGAGTGGTGCTGACGGAGGACGGCGCTGGCTTGGTGGTAGTCAATGACGTAGTCTGGCACAAGAGGCTTCAGCAGCAGAATAATCGCCGAAGCATTGAGCGCTGAACTCTGAGACTCGTACTCGAGCGCTCTCGTGATGAGGGTGTATGGGTCGAGGGGAGAAATCATAGGCGTCGCTCCGTCGGAGACGGTTGGGTGCGGATAAAGAGGGTCCTCTTCCCAAGGCAGGTAGTCGGTTTCTAGTATGTACGGCCGGATGTCTTGCTGAGCTGGGGAAGGTGTTTTGAGAGGGCTGACAGTGCGGACAGATTGACTCGTCGGCGCTAGGATAAGCGGTTGTTGCTGCTGCTGTTGCTGGTCTTGTTTCGGCTGGTCTGGTATCTGCGGTTGTACTGTTGGTGGCTGGCCGTCCGTCTTGGGTGAGACCTCCGCTTCAGTCTGTGAGGGGTCTGATATCTGCGATGGGTAGCTATCTTCGGTTCCCATGGTTGTCTGCGAGATGAGGAACACTTCCTCGGGAGACTCCGCCGCACGAGACTTCTTGCGGTGCTCTGGCAAGTCCTTGGGCTCTTCTGGTTTGATCTCCTCCCCGCGAATCCGGCTCTGGTACTCCTGGCTCTGGGTCGACATGTCGGACGCGTGCCTAGCCAGACTCGACCTCCAAGCTCCGACTCCGGTTCCGTTGGGCGCGGCGGCAATCGGCGTCTGTTTGGCGGCATCCGAGGTGGAAAACATCTGAACAAAACTTTCATCGGAATCGTGCCTAACGACTTTCCTAACGTCAGCACTTTGGAAGCCCGGATAGCCGAGGGTTAGCGGCTCCTTCTTCTGGGGCATCGGGACATCCATAGCCTGGACCAATGCATCCGCATCGTAGAAGTCGTAACCTTCAGTGCTGGAGATGTGTGAGCGCTCACTATCATGGCTCACTTCGGAGAGGGGAACAGAGTCAAGACGTTTCCGGGGGGTGTCGTCGAGATGATCATGCACCGCAGGTCCCAAGCTGAGCTCGTCAGGCTCCATCACTGCCGCCAGTTTCCTTCCAATCTGCTGCGAGTAGTCGTAAGTGTCGCTCCCGTTGTTGGCGTCCACGGGCCGGGCAAGCGGGGTGGGAACGTTGGAGGTGCTCTCGATCCCTTGCGACAAAAGTGATCGACTGGACATAGACCGGCCTATGGGTATAACTGTTTGAGCAGAGAGCCGCCTCGGAGTCTCCTCACCGTAGCTTCGGACGGAGGAATACAGGTCGGCGGGCTTCAACCTCCCGCTGCCCTTCCTCTCATCCATCTTGGCCTTTTGGAATTGGCCGAGGCGCACTTCGAGGTGGTATTGGGCACGCCTCTCAAGAAGCAGCCCGACGGCATAGGACAGAATGCGCCACGTCTGAGAAAGTCGGAAGAGACTAACACTCTCAGCTGCGTGGGCATACTGCTCCATGATGGCAGCAACTCGTTTGCTAAGCGGCTTGCCGTCTTTAACGTATGGAAGCTCGCGTTGGAGCGTTTCGAGGTAGATGGTGGACAGATACTGATAAACCTGTGTTGTCCTCGTGGTGGGAACATGTCCCGACGCCATTGTTTGCTGTGACTTGAATATGCCAGTCACCTTAATGGCTTGGTCAAGTCCCAGTGGTTTTTGGTCGTCATGCGCGCCCGAGCCGGACGGAGGGGTAGTGCTCATTGGAGGACCTGATCTCCCGCTGGGTGCGCGCTTGCGGCTGAGTCGCCGTCGTGGGCCGAGGAAACTGCCTACAACGTCCTCTTCGGAGTCGCTTCTGCTGATACTGAGCATCGGCGCATTCGGGCTGGAAATATACGCGCTCCGAGGAACTATGTCGGCGTGGTGGCTGCCAGGCGGGCGCGGTCGCTGAGAATGCGGCCGCTCGTCGAGAAACATAAGAACATCGCCCGTTGGGGAGAAGGCCATGGATGATGTAGACTGGCGATCAATGACCTTGGGCGCAAAGGCAACGTCACATTGAGCGAAGAGACCATCTTGACCCACCGTCCACAGCATGTCTTGATCTTGCCAGAGGAGGGCGGCTGGTGAGGATTCGAACCGCTCGATCTCCTTGTAGGGCATTGTGGGGCGGGCAAGGTCCCAGATATGCACCGCCGAAGTTCCATACCGCCGAGAACTACTGTCATCGTATGAAACCGCGACCTGAGCGACACGCTTGCTCTGAGCCGTGGCGGACCAGAGACCCGGTCTCCAAGCAATAGCGAAGACGGGCGCAGGCGTCGAGACTGTCCATTTCGGCTTCTGGCGTTTGTCGGCGGAGCTCCCGAGGTCCCATACATGGAGTTTGGTATCCCAGCCGGCGCTGATAAGGTGGTTTCCGTCTGGATGCCATGCAATCGAGGCGCATGCCTTCTCGTGCGCGTTGATTCTTAACAGCGGTCTGGCAGGTTGTCGCGCGTCCCACTTCAGCACCACTCCTCCTTCGGTACAGCAGGCCATTTCGTGGCCAACCTTGGGCGACCACTTAACCTGTCTGATCGGATCGATGCATTTGAGCGGCGCGAAGCGTTGTCGAAAGGTGATACCGCCCGAGCGGCCTTGCTGAGGTGCCGAGGTATCGAAGACGCGGGCTATTCCATCCTGACTGCCCGAGAGGAGCCAGCTCTTCAGATGGGGGTTGACGTCCAGCGTAGTGATCTGTCGAGAGTCCTCCTGTATCTGTATGTACTCTAATGGCTCAGCTGCCCCAGACCCAACGCGGGCAACGTCGTAGGTGAAGATCTTGCCGTTGGCGCAGGCTGTGAAGATGGTCGAACCGCCGTGCCACTTGACGTCGCGGATGCTGAGCTGGTCGGCCGTCGAGTTGCCCTTGGGGCCCGAAGTCTGCGCGGTAATGACGGCCCTCAAGTCCACTCCCTCGTGGAAGTTGAAGTTGAAGCTCTGGGGGTCGTCAAGCACCACCGTCTTGAGGATATGCGCACCCCCCAGCACAGCGGCGCGACGATCGGGAGACACATCGAGGCTGAGGATGGGGACGCCGGCACGATATACGCCGTCCTGTGACTTGGACGGACGGTAGGTGGCGGTGACGGAGGACGCGGGCGGGCGGGTGAGGGAGAGGTTATTCGGGTCGGTGGGGGTCTCGGGCGCGGCTTTGCCGAGGAGCTTGCGCATAATCTTGGAGTCGCGGTTGTACATGGTTGGGGAGAGGCAGCGTCGCCTGGGACGCCATCGGGGGCTCGATTCAAAGGGCGGGCCTGCCCATGCTGCAGGTTTGAAGCGACGTGGCGGTGGTGATGATAACGAGGTCGAAGCTTTGGTGGCGTGGAGATGTGAGATGGAAGTGTAGAGTAGAGAGTGGAGTTGCAGAGGAAGCGAGCTGGAGTGGGGCCGATGACGGAAACTGCTAGTGCAATTGCCGCCGCAAAGCCGGCGACACTAACACTTCTTCATCGGCATCGCAACGACGGTGCTTCAGACTGGAATATTTAGTGCAGCCACTATCAGTATTCTACAAAAATCACGAGAGACGAAGTTGGTAAAGATTGAATCACTAAAGCCCAAATCACCGGAGTCTACAGTCTAAACACACAGCCCGTGGCCGTGGCCCTCGAGTCAATCTGCCCTATGCACTCCGTACCTCTCTCCGCGTGAGATGATGAGGGTTCTAAGATCACCATGGAGGTTTGCAGCGGCGCGTTCTTGAGCGACATTGCAGCCTTGAATCTCTTGCTGTAAATCGCTACTTGGTGTCGCAACTTTTTATCTCCCGTTGAGAGTCGTCAGCCCTAACTTGCGTTTAGGTTGGTAAGCATGAGTCCATCGTGATAAGGAAACACCACAACAATCTTGAACTTATTCTCCACATATCTTGACATGCCGAGACGAAGCTCACCTAGAATGTAACGAGTTGCGAGGTTTTGAGGCATTATTCCTGCCCTCTTTTCACAGCCCACTCATGTGAACTTAACCCCTCAATTTGCTCCGTCTTCCCATATTACTCCGAAAAGGGTTGCAAAGCTCCACCAAAGAATCGAGGACTGCTCCCTGCACCCAAGGTTCCAGTGTCCGCAACTCTGCAAGGGCACCCACGAAAATTTACGCCACTCCGACCAAGTTGGGTGAGGGAGAATGGCAGCTCTCTATCGTCGTCACATCATAAACCCGATACCTGAAATCCTTTTACTCTATTGCGCATATTATGGGTTATGACGCGAGCCATCCACGGGGTATTTTCCTACTCGTAGTATTTGCCTACTCGTAGTATTTGCCTAAGCCCGCTGCGGTTTCTTGCTGACTTGATGGGATGTTTAATGGCAACCAACTTGGATCAAGTTTGGCCATTAGGAAGAGATCAAGCCATTACCATCCGAACAGAACGGACTATCTTAACACAATCAAAGGAAAAGTCCCATTGAGAATAGGGGACGCGAAAAAGGGAATGGGATACGTCGGAGTTTGTTGGCCGAACACTGCTTTGTGAATCGCATGAGACATTCGTGTAAAGGGCAGGTTAATCGGTTTTACGGGAGAGAAAAAGAGAGTACAGCACCAGTTCAAATATGCTGGTTTCCGTTATTAGCACGTTACGGGAAGAGCCTATGGAGTCTAGGCTCTCTCCGAGGTCTCGTCTCTCAGGCCGTTAGAATCGGGTTCGGCGTGACACTGGCCGATCCGGGAGTTCGATTGAGCCGCTGACGAATACTCCGTTCGTACAACACCCAGTTAGTCAATCGTCAATAGTTGTTTATATCCGATCGAGACCATGCATGGTGTCAGGTGGGCCCTGTGTTCGTCAAAAAGTGGCGGAATTAAAACAATCAGCGACTAAGGGGAGAAACTCTCGGATTTAAATTGCTTACGCTAAACGCTAGCACCGGAATAGCATCCAGGAACAGGAGAGAAAACGGCCAAGTTCGTAGTTGATAGAACAACCCAGAGTTCGAATTCTGACTATTTAGAATCATTTCTCCTGGCAAAGGCTAGTGGCTTAAGGTTGATGCATACCATCTTGTCGGGAAAAGCCTATTGTGTTTAAAGTTACTAGGATCTCTGGTACTGGGTCCGCGCCTTACCGTACCAATCACTGTGTAAGACTGACTGTATTGCCTCGATCTATCTATTGATATCGACTCGGGCCATATTCTAATAAAGTAGCATCATTTCTCTCCCGACTCGTGTCACTTTCGTGGCAAAGTCATCATCATCATCATCCAACTTCCACCTTCACACATTCATCGCACAAAACACCACCCATCTTTACGTTACATTACCATGTCTCGATACGAAGCAGCTCACATCAACTCGCAGGGCGCAGGGGACTCTCGCCCAACCGCCCTGCAGACTGTCAAGGATGAAGGAGCCGAAGGCAAGCTCAAGGGCAAGGTCATCGTCATAACCAGCACCTCGTCTGGCATCGGTATCGAGACAGTTCGTGCCCTTGCGGCCACTGGCGCAACACTCTTCTTGACAGCTAGAGATTTGGCCAAAGCGGAAGCAGCCTTGACTGGAATCCTGGATCCAGGGCGAATGGAACTTGTCCAGATGGACCAGGCATCTTTTGAGAGCGTACGTGCTGCAAAGAAAATTCTCTCCAAGACAGACAAGGTCAACATTCTGGTCAACAACGCCGGAGTCATAGCAGTCCCCGATCTTCAATTCACCAAGGACGGCCATGAGTTGCAGTTTGGAACAAACCATCCCTCTCATTTCCTCTTCTTCCAGCTCCTAAAGTCAGCGCTCCTAGCTGCTTCAACCCCTGGCTTTCATTCTCGGGTTATCAATCTGGCTTCTTCTGGGCATCGAGTTACTGGGATCAATCAGTCGGATAACTACAATTTCCAAAAAGGAGATTATGACCTCTGGACAGCATACGGGCAGTCGAAAACGGCCACCATTTACATGGCTAATGAAATCGACCGCCGTTACGGATCTCAAGGGCTTCATGCGACAAGTGTTCAACCTGGTGGAATTGTGACTTCTCTTCACAGAAACCTTTCCGCATCTGACGTTGAGTCATGGACCGTAAACAAGAAGATCCTTAATATTATGAAGAGCCCGGCTCAAGGCGCTGCAACCACCGTGTGGGCTGCAATTGAGAAGGAGTGGGAGGACAAGGGCGGTAGGTATCTTGAGAATTGCTCCGAGGCAAAGCGTGGCCTTGATGATGGCGACTTGACCGGCGCAGGCTACGTCAGCCATACCTACAACGAGGAGAATGAGGCTAGGCTTTGGGCGGACTCGCTGAAGATTGTGGGACTGACTAGTGAGTAAAAGAGCTGGTCATATGAGGTGGCTGTGCCGTGTCAGGAGTCAGAGAGGACCTTGCTTCTCTACTTCAGGTAGTACGCATGTCAATACAGGAAGCAGTTTCTATAACCCTACGCACATGCATTAGGTGAACACATCATGTCGCAAGGTTCATAAATATCGCAAAGCTCCTCTATCCATCGGCCTTTCAAATGATGTTCTCTTTGACCTCTCCCGACCTTTAATTTCTCCTGTGTCCAAGTCACCCTACATAGCATGCTTCTCTTCCCTTCTCACGGATCGCAACAAGTACAAAAAGTCATTGCGTTCTATTAGCACTCCCTTAGCCTCATCGAGGTCTTAGTTCGAGCTCAAGGATCCGTGGAATCCAGGCTAAGAACAGTAGGAGCCCTGTACTAAGAATGTAAAATAGCGTTAAATGTGCTTAAGGCCCTAGAATATAGCACTCAGTAACTATTCACTTTCCCTATCCAATCTCGGATGTATTTCGAGTCCGTTGGTATTGAATTTGTCATCAGCTACTGAAGGAATAGCCTTTCGGATTCAGATTACTTCCGTTCAACGCTAATACTAAGCATGTATTAGACATCTGCGACCATGCTCGCTTGTCTCTACAAACATATTTAATCACAAGTTTTCCTCTGGCTTGACATCTTGAACAAGTAAGAATTTTTCTTCTGGAAGATACGCACCTAAAAACGCACAACTAAACCATGGCACCAAAGCACATCTTAGTTCTAGGAGCTACAGGTAAGCAAGCAGTCTTGTATCCTGGTATGGATGTTGATATTCGAATAATCTTAGGCCAAACAGGCTTGGACTTCTGTTCTGCCGCTCTCAAGGAGGGACACCATTTGACTCTCTACGTCAGGAACCCAACCAAAATACCCACTGACATCAGTGGAAACACTGCAGTGACGGTCGTTCAAGGGACCTTGGAAGATAAATCTGGCCTGCAGAAGGCTGTTTCGACTGGCGCCACCATTTTTGTCTCGTTCGCCGGACCTGGTGTGGGCTCGAAAGGCACAGTATGTTTTGATCAATCCGCTATCATTCTTTCTTTGTGGAGCTCGACACTGACAGCCGATCAACTGTTTAGCCCGTCACCGATGCGATGAAGTTAATATTCCCGCTTCTGGTCGCCAACAATTTTGAGAGGGCTATGGTGCTCGGCACATGTTCGTTCCCTGCGCCACAAGACAAGGGCACTTTGAAGTGGAAGTCGTTGGTTGTTTTTGTCAAGATTGTTGGCGGGTCTGCTTTTAACGAGTTCAATGGACTCGGCAGCTTTGTGACTTCCCAGGATGTCAGCTCCTTGAAATGGACCCTTTTCCGAGTCCCCTTTCTTGGCAATGGCCCCGAAGCACCTGTCACCGTTACGTTCACTGGTTCCGGTATCGATGGGATGTTCTTGTCGAGAAAAAGTATTGCAGCATGGGTCTTGAAGGAGATGGGGAGCGGATCTGAGTGGATTGGCAAGGCACCAGTTTTGTCGAACTAGGGAATACGCGGTGTCTTCGTATACATATAAGAGTTCATAAGCCAACTGAAGAGAGACTTGCCGTCTCAGCGCTAAAAATATCATCCACTAAAGATGTGACGGTATTTTGCAGACATTAGTTTAGGTAAGAACTAATCTCACAGTGCGGAAAGACGTAGCAGCAACTTGGATATAAAAGAGGGGGTCGTTTTGGCATGCTTGGTTTATCTCCCCAATTCAAGTAGCGTTGACTCAACCTTGCCTCCACTTTCACTATCTAACCAAAATTTCTTGTATTGACTATAATATTTCTAAGCCTCAGGCTTTTTACCATAGACCGAGCAGCTAGATGAGTTAGCATACTACTAATAATAATGCGGATCATGGGGGCTCATACATTGGCCAGTAGGCATGGATCTTCCGGTTGTTGAAATCGCTTCGCAGATCAACCAAAAATACTTCGACCTCCTCACGAGTCCAGCCAAGGCTTCTCGTGAAAGGGGCCATAGTGAGTGCCTCCATGGCAAGGCTCGCATTCTCGTTATTCCACGCGCCGAGTTCCTTGTACTTTCTGTCCTTGGGCCAGCGGTTAGTCGGCCATTTGAATCTGGTCTCAACCACATCCACAAATCCAGCCTCGGCCATAATATCCTTAAACCTGCTGGTTCTCTCGAAGGACCGTTGGAGTTTCACAGCTGCTTCGTCTAGAAGATTACACCATTTGAAGAGAGTGTGATCTTTGGTCAGTGTTCCGTCATCGCATCCCATCATGACATCCACCTCTTGCAGCTCAACGTAGCCACCTGGAACAAGGTTCCTAAGCACCTTGGGGTCAATTATTAAGAACTTGGAGAGGATTGAATAGTCTCACTTGAAGATCTTTTCGAGGTAAGCTGTCCAATTTTGAACACTAAAGTTCATAAATCTGCTGTGGATGTAGTCAAATGGCTCGGCGTAGGTCCATTCCTCGTCGATGTCGTCGATCTGGAATTCGACATTTGGAGGGACGCTGTAAGTCATCAGTCATGACCACCGTTCAAAACGGCAAGAGCACATACAAGCTTGGCTGAGTAGGCGATAGATCGACGCCGATGACCTATGTACGTTGTTAGCTGCAGATGATTAGCTTGAGAAAAAACGATCCTACCTGCGCCTCAGGATGCTCATCACCAAAGTCAATAGCCCAAACGCCTGTGCCAGTGCCCAAGTCAAGAACTCGTTTGACCTTGGAATCACGGAGGTTTGGAGGGCTTAAGCCTAACTTGTTGTCGAATGTCAAAAGACATAAGTTGTGCTGAAGGTCTATAAAGCTTGAGTAACGACTCTGTAGCATCGGCCGAGATGAGTAACCATACCTAGTCTTTCGTTCTCTTGGTCGTCATTCGGAAGGTTGTATTCTATAGTGGGCGGGCCCAACTGTAAGCTCGCTGCCACAGGTGACTGCCTAACGACCAGAGCAACTTACTACCATCCTTGTACCGGTGATAGGTTCTCCCGTTTTCTTGGCGATAATCGAGGATAGAGCTTCTCAGACTCTCAGTCGACGATGCAGCATCCTAGCAACGATGAATTGTGTCAATTCTTTCAGTTTGTTTGTAAAATAGTACGCGGGAATCTGCTCTTACTAGACCAAGTGAAGAATCCGAATCATCGACCACCTACACTGGAAGTTAGTACCACGATGCAATTGGGGTGGTGGAATCAACCGACGTTTTCATCTGGAGCGACGACGGGATCCGCGTCAACAGTCGCCATTTTTCTCACGTCGGGATTTATCCACAGTGCGTGCTGATGTTCTCTCGGCAGCTTCGGGGAATCGTCTCGCGGTAGGTTTGTGAGGAAAACATTTCCCCCATCGAGCAAAGGCAAAACGCACAATTAAATACCGCAAGCCCCTTGCAAGTGATTCCTGCCTCGGCTAATAAGATCAGGTTTGTATTGCATTGTTTTCTCTTGTCTCGCAGGATACATGCAGAGGTTTGTTCGTTGACGCGCAAGAATCGGATGTTGGCTACCCGCTTCAGGGCTTTCTCTCCGGGATCAGTCCCGATTCGTGTTGCTAACCGTGTGTTTTGAGTGGGCAAACCTCCGTATTGACAAGGATAGTGATGCACTACAGCATGTGTACAAAAGGGGGCTCGATCGACTGCATCATGGGAACGAAGGCCGCGGTTCATTGAAATGCGTTGAATATTATTTAGACGCACATGTATATAGTCTGCCATTATTCGCTTCCGAGTTCTGTAATTTGGTTGAAAGACTCAAAATCCAGGTCTAGCATGAATCGCGGTTTAAGATGTTCCTATCTACTTCGATGGATCGCCGAGTCCTACAACACGTTCTGTCGCTTAATTCGTAAAGTAATGCCTGGATACTGACACTTACTATTTGTCTTTTATCAGTGTGGAGACTTTAAACAATCAGGAACCAGAATCCCCATCACATGGGATAATACTTGCAGCGCTGTGTATGCTAGAATACGGGCTTTAGGTACTGGCCACTTTGAGATGGCATCTGCTCAACAATAACGCATTTTAGCCCTGGCTAATCGCTGTCCGTCGAGTTAAAGATTGGTATTTCAAGGCTCCAACTTTGTGTAATGCTTACAAGTACACTACACCAAGATGATGAATCGGCGATCATGAGAACCAGCTCCCGTTTGTAGCACCCTAAAGAGTTCAGGATCTTAGTTGGTTTCACAAAACATGACCTTTGGCCCAACTTCTCACATCTCATCACTGAACTTTGACCTATTCATTCCTTGCACATACCATGTGCATGCGACATCAGCCGCGCTAGACACTCATCACATCCTGAATTTGGCTGATGGATCGATAGCTCGAGCCTTGCTTTCATGACGTCCACCAAAAAGATTCCAGGTACCTTCAGTGCGTCTGCTTAGCGGTCGGCTCTATCAAGGGCGCGGTACCTTGAGTGTATGGCGGGATGGCGGGAACTTCCAAGGTTGTAGATTCACTCTCGCCCATTCTCACGACAACCCTTTTTTTGCCTCGACTGACAGTGATATGAGTTCTGCCTAATATTTCTTCCTTGGATCAGATAGTCACTCGACACCTCTATGATTTATCGGCCTCCATCACCACTCTCCTCAGCAAACACCACGGACCGGCTAAGAACGTCAGGCTACATTTCGACCTCACACGACTTATCGCACCTCCTTGACCCCTCTGATACATCAATTATCCACCGTCTTCTCGCTACTGGAACCCTTCTTCGGCTCATTCATCGCCGGTCACTATGCAAGATTGTGTGGCTCAATGCATCTGCCAACTCATTGGCAGATCCATCTTCACAGTGTACGTCTATGCAATTGAGAAACAAATTGTTGAGCGGCGAGAGCTGGTAGTGCGCTGGGGTCGCCAACTTCAGAGGATTCTTCACTAGCCAGAGTGGGCACGCGTCTTCATTGCTGAAGATTCCGGAATACCAGATCATGATATTCGCATAAGCGCCACAGTGCTGGGCGTTTCTTTCTTCTTTGCAGCCCTCGCACTTTGTCTGGTCCTGCTCCGAAAACAGGCACTTTTGGATCCCATGGTTGTGTGCTTGGGAATCGTGAACCCAACTTGCGCCATCCGCGTCATTTGGCTGGTACTTTTCTCGGCTAAACGAAGACGCTTGAGCATGTCGCACGCATAGCCATGATCAAGACAGAGGAGAAACGGTTTTGCACAGAACCCTGTTGGGTATCTGGACGTGGGTTCAGACACTGTTGCTGTGCTGGCGACAGAAAACGCCTGTATTTCTTTGAGGAAGGTGATGGAAAACGGTGTTGGCCTGGAATAATTGGTGCGTGTATTGGTAGGATCGGTCCACGCAATTCAAGGCTTGCAAGCTATCAGTTTGTACAAATCCTGACCTTACGAGATAAAAGACGGGGGAGATGTGAAAGTATCACCACAGTGTAGCAGTATGACTTCAATCTACAAACAACTTAGAGAGGCATCTCGCTGAAGAATATCGAGATAGCTCCGGGAATTATCGCCGTGTTCTCCCTCAGTGATTCAGGGATTGAGATGACTGCGACTAATTGGTCTTTCAATGCTCCCTGCCCTTATCTGATTAGTCCACGTCGTGTCAGACCAGTTAGGATCTAGGGCAATTCTATATTTGCATCATACCGCACGTGTTGCCCTCGGCGTAGAATGTTGAAAGATGCGTGCTTCCGGAATGTCGTGGTTGCCTTCGAAGGTGCATTGGCCCGAAACCAATGAGGCAATAGACCCCAGCCAAGAGCTGCTGTTTTACTTCCACATCAGTTTCAAGCAAGTTGGACGACTAGAAATACGGATGCGTGGCTGATTCATGCATGTGCACCTGGACGTCATCCTGGTGATTCAATCAAAAGTCTCCAGCCTCATCCAATAGCAGGACGTGGCATTGCTAGGCTACGAACGACGGGAAATAGGCTAAGGTGCAGTGCAGTCATGCGTGTTGAACAGGCGCGCGCGCGGCACATGTGTGCACCAATCACATCACCTGGGCTGTGCGTCTTACAATCTCGTCACGGGCAGGCAAACTCACCGGCAAACTCAGCAGCGACTGAGAGTATCGCCTTGGCGTATCTGGTGGTATTGAGGAAGGTTAACAGCTATATAAATTCGCAACTTCGATAATGTAGTTTCGACTTCAGTCAAGCTCTCATGTTGATTCATTCTCAACAGCAAAACCCATGTCTTCGCCATGTGGCTGGTAAACACCGTCACATTCAATCTACATCAATATGATCCCACCGCTCGCAATCCGCCCTACGCAACACTCTCCCACAGTAGCCAAGGCCAGGGTCCCAACTTCAGGGACTTATGCAACTCCGATTCGTGGAATTTAAGTGCTATTTCCCACTTGCCCGGTATCGATACCATCTTCAAAGCCTGCTCCAAAGCTCGAACGCTGGGCCTTGGCATGCTCTGGGCCGACTCCGTGTGCGTTGACCGATCATCGACCGCCGACATTTCCGAGGCTGTCAACTCGCAGTTCCAAATATGCAAAAATGCCCAAGTGTGTCTCGTATATCTCAGCGACGTCAACGCACACGAAACACCAGAGGACGCGGGAGAAGCGCCCGACGCCCTCGGAAACATTCCCAACCCCGCGAGATACATCGAGCACAGTGAATGGATAAAGGGAGTCTGGATGCTCCAGGAACTCATCGGTTCCAAACAGTTGCAATTTTACGACAACCGGTGGAACTACATAGGCTCTAAGAAATCGCTACTCCCATTTTTTTCAAGCGCTCTACGAATCGATGCGGCTGTTCTCGAAAACTCGGAATGTCTCCCCGACTTCTCCATCGGGCGGAGAATGTCCTGGGCAGCTCAACTTTCCGCCAGTCGCCCTGAGGATGTTGCGTATTCTCTGTTGGGAATATTTGGCGTCAGCATGACCATTATCTACGGCGAAGGGCATCGAGCATTTCACAGACTGCAAGAGGAGATTTTGAGGGATACAAACGACGCCACTCTCTTTGCTTGGCAATCTACCGGCACCCAGAAATACCGTGGCCTCCTTGCCAACTCGCCCTCCGAGTTTCATCACTTTTCTATTCATTCTCAATCCATGTCTCTACGCGTCCCAGGATGCATACAAACGTCCTCTGCCGGAATCTTGATTGACGATACATTTGGAGTACACAACGCAGGCCAGGAGATTGTGTTGTGTCTTTCAGGACAGCGTAGCCAGGACGGCAGCGAAACTGGCGTTGGTATCCCTTTGCGGGAGTGGAACAATCGCTTTGTGCGATCTACACCATACCTGGTGCTGAACTTGAGAGAGTTACCAAAGGGCGCGCCGAGAAGAATATGCATCAGCCGTGATGTGAGCACGAGGAGTTCTGCGGCCATTGCTTTGAAGTCACCCTCCCACTTAGTATCGCTCAATGAGTTGGCATTGCCCCAGTCTGAAGGTTCAGGGAGGAAGAGAGATGCGAATGGAACACCGTTGCCCGACGCATGTACCTCTTCTCCACGACATGTCAATACGAATGACGCTACTTCAGTCGACAAGAACGAGTGTGCAGCACTCGGCCGGTACACCTTTTCCGGAACTGTTGAGATTGATAATATTGACGCATCTATGGCATCTCAAAAATCGACTATTCTTCTCGCCAGACTGGTTCCTTTCAAATCACTCCGCAGGAACCAAACTACAGATAAAACATCCACTTATCAGGAGAGGCCTCGAAGACCATATAAATCCAGGAAAAGACCAATCAGGGAGAGTTCTAGCTCAACGACGGTGGAATCCAGCGGTTCTTCTAATAGTTCGGAATTGGAAGGAGAGGGGTCGGAGCCATGTTCAGTTTCATTCCGCGAATCCCCAGATTGGGATCTTGTTCGCCCCTTGGCGAGTATTGGCGAAGAGCTGACGCAATATGGGATCAACAAATTTCTGCAGTGGGTGGCAAGTACAGAGCCCGCCGCCAGCGTCTCTGCGGAAAGATGCAGTCAATCACCACCAACAAGAAAGCGGATCAAAGCAGAGTGCTTTGAAAAGCATATTGACGTTGAGAGTTGTACGGATTCGGAGGATGCGGGAACAATCTTCGTTCACACCCCGGGAACAAAGTCCGTCCTATCTTGTCCGTTTGAGCTCCGAAGGCCCGAACGGTACCAGGCTTGCCTGAAGCAAGGAGGATTTTCCAGCATTAGAAATCTCCTTCGGCACTTGTGGGCTGCCCATCGTCTGCCCTACTATTGTCCAATTTGTGGGAAGGTCTTCACTGAGTCAGGGGCTTGCGACGACCACATCAGAAAGAACACTTGCGATCTACGAGCTGACACGAAAGTCGAAGGCGTCTCTGCTTCCCAGCTGAGGCGGCTTGGGCGGATTTCCGATCCATTTCAGTCAAAGGAGAAACAGTGGTACTCGATCTGGAAAATATTGTTTCCTGGGGCAGATAGACCACTGGTTCCTCACATCTCGTCCAAAGTTGAGAAATGCATCCGATTGCTCAGAAATTACTGGTTGAAAGATGGACAAGATGTCGTATCGAGTTTCTTAGCATCGAAAGACGATCAAACCAACAGGAGCCGTTTCAACGAAGAAGACCAGTGGATTCTAAAGCAGAAGGTCCTCAATCAGATGGTCGATAAGCTCTATGACGAGGTAACGAGCTGCAAGAACAAAGAGCAGGGTATTGGGAGACTTGGGGGCCTCGAGAATGTACTGCGGGGTATGGCAGCATGAGGTGGCCTGAATTTATCCGTTATCGAGGGTTGAGTATCCGGACTAGCCGGTTTGGTGTGCTATTGAGAATAGTCAAACGTGGCTTCCCCCTTTGCTAAGGCTCATGACGAAAGGGACAATTGATCCCGCTATCCTCAATGTAGATAATGCCTTGGCTCAAGTACAGGCAAATGAATAGGAATAGTTGAGGAGGGAGAATGCAACTCATTAGACTTAAGATACTGACTCAACAGGGCTCCTTGGTATCTCTTTCAATCACAGAGCTGATAAATGTTAAAAGAAGCAACATGATTAGCAAGAAAGTATTTTGAATCACCATCTACCATTTCCATGTAAGTGCAGGTCCATCCATCTACGTTTTAGTCTCAGACTATTGATTTCCCGGGCTCTACCTTGGAACAGCAGAATGCAAAGAGCCCGTTCCCGTAATCCTCGTAATCCTCCCGGATCCACCATTCTCACTCACCCTCCCTGTAGCTTTCTTGTTCGTCATACGGAGGGCCGAGAAGGTACGGGGTCAAGTCCCAGCCAGACAAGAGCATGGCGATTGTGGGCTCTAGGATCTCAAGCTCCGAAGTCGATGGGACGATTGTGGATTCCGGGCCCGGTGCTGGCGGCGGTACTGGCGGCAGTGCCGGCGGTGGTGCTGGCGCTAGATTTCGTAGAGGGACCGGATTTGGCGATACAGGCTGCGCCGGGGCAGGGCGCTGGCTGGTAAAAAAGCCGGCAAGGTGATGAAGAATGAGGTTCACATAGGGAAGGCCAGGACGAGCCTCCTCCGGGAGGGGGTTGGTGTGTAGATAGTGGAAAAAGCTCGGAATTGCATCTCGGATCGCCTCGCCAACTACGGCGAGTTCGTGGGCCGAAGGCTCAAGATAGGGCGAACGAGGTCGGGCGATGCCAGGAAAGAGTATATCCCATATCTCATACCATTTGCCCTCCGTCGAACGGTTGCGCCGCTGGCTGGATGCAGGGTTGCGAAGCCTTTCCAACTGGTCCTCGGTGATACCAGGAACGCTTCGGTCGTTCTGGACACAATTGCGTTGTCGGATGTGGTCATGGCGTTGATCGCGCAAGGTGCTCTCGTCGGCATCTGCGTCGTCAAAAATGCGCTTGCAGGTAGGGCAGTGCAGGGGCTGACGCTTGTGAGCTCGTTGGACATGCTGGCGAACGTCTGAGACGTAGCGCGGCGGGAAAATTAAGCATCGCTGGTGAAGGATGGGGTCAAGTTTGTAGTACGGGCACGCCAGCTGTGGACTCGGCGGCGAGTCGGCCCTCGGCTTCTTGGAAGTTTGTCCGTCGGGAGGGTCTTGTCCGGGCCGCTTCTTGAGAAGGTTCCGACGGCGCTTGTTTATGGATTTACTAGCCCCGGCCTTGGACGACAAGGAGCTGCTGCCTTCGTCGCTCCCCTGGCCGCCGGCAGCGGGCCTAGTGCTCGGACAGCCGTAGTCTGCGAAATTGGGTTCTGCCTCTGTCGGGGGCGGTTCACAAAGAACGTGTTTAATAGATGGAGAAATGATGTATAAATAGACGGGCTGGCTCTCACGCCAGACGCAAATCGCGGGGAGGGCCCCTGGAACTGGGGCCGGGATCGTCGGGTCCGGGTCCGGGTCCGGGTCCGGGTCGGGACTGCAAGATGGATCGCTAGGGTCCTCGTGATAATAGCAACCGCGCCCCAGATCCGACCGCGACGTAGGAGAAGAGTCGCCAAGGCGGGTGAAGCGGCTTCGGCGGTCCGGCCAGAGACGACGAGCCAACTTCTTAAGGGACCCAGCATAATTAATGGAGCCGCTGTTAACACTTTCCAAGCGCTGCATCTCCAGTTAGTCGTCCATGCCAAACAAGTCCAACAGAAGCTGATGTGGTACCTGGGTGTTGCCAAACTTCGTGTTGCGAGCCATGGCTGAGGGAAGTCGTCGCGGTGGAACTTATACTGTGCTGCTGGGCCTCGCCGAAGCGATTTGTCGTGTCAGGCTGCTGTACTTTGTGATGCTTGCCTGCATCAGCGAGGTCGCGAACTGTGGCGATGGCTGGCTGGATAAATACAGCTTAAAAGGATGGACGGCTGGATTGATTAGTTGATCGAGATGGGAGCACAAAAATCGACTGACAAGAGCGCAACGCCAGCTGCACGAGGTAAAGTAAATAAAAGGGACTAGAGAAATACAAAGGCTCAAGAGCGGTGAATAGCATTAAATTACAACCCCCCAGTGAGGCTGTTCCCGAAATCGAAAAATCCGGGGGTACCGCCCCCTTCCCTACTGGCCCTGAGCCTCATTGCCACCCTAGTCCGCCACGCGCTGGCGAGCATTTGGAGAACATG
Organism: Neonectria ditissima; assembly: GCA_001305505.1. Classification (NCBI taxonomy): domain Eukaryota; kingdom Fungi; phylum Ascomycota; class Sordariomycetes; order Hypocreales; family Nectriaceae; genus Neonectria; species Neonectria ditissima. The sequence continues at coordinate 3,184,056 of LDPL01000122.1, read as the reverse complement.
TTCATATCAACCAGTCAGTGAGCGTAGATACTTGCCCCCGAAAGTATGCCTTGATGCGCTGTCCGCACGAAAGTACGATTCTCACCTGCCATATGACACCTGGTGACATGGGCCTTACGCCGCTGCGTGGTTGGGGCTTGAGATTGGAAGTGAACATGAGGGGAATCGCTCACAACTGCGTAGGGGAAGCACACGGATGTGGCGACCGTAGTAGGGACGCGTATTCCTTCATTTCCAGTCGAGAGATGTACGCATCGGCGTGGCAGGTCGGAGTAGCTCACATTATAACTATCATGAAGCGAGCCCTCCGCAGAGAATTTCGGGAATAGAGAATACTCTTCGGCTCGATAACAAAGTTATCTAGACCTAGGGTTTTGCTACCTGCGCCATGAACTACAACCTGGCCACAGCGGACGCCGAGGCTGAGCGGTACGTAGCATCCGCCTTGGGCTGCGATGGAAACGAGCCGCACCGAAGCTGACCACTGACAAACCGTAGCTCCTCACCACACTCTCAAAATGGAAGGCTAGACAAGTGGCTACGAGATCCTTGCCCCCCAGTTCAAGAAGCACTGGTGAGGATGCAGCTGTCCGGTCCTCCGACCACCACCAAGGAACGAAGATTGAAGGCCGCAGCAGGATTGGCAGAGTTTGAAAGGAAGTTTCAGCCGAAAGGATCGACCCATAGGTAGCCCCCGGGTTTTTTTTAAGCGTATTACCAGGTGCCAGAGACACTGTGCTGGGTTGGGCATTATTGCATTTCAGGCTGTTGGGGAAAAGGAGCAAGGTTGACGGCGTAAGAGATTGTTGATAGTAAATAGCAGCCGCGCCCTAGAGCCGACCGCGATCCCTGTAGTAAGACATTGTTGTTTATTTTTTAGCTCCAGTAGCCGCTAGGTACCCAAATAATCGTGCAATCTTATTGATCCCACAAAGCCGTGTTTCACTACTCCCTCGGCGATACGCATCTGTCGAGTCCGCCTTATTCATCCGACTGGCCAGCCATGCCTTGTCGACAAAGTAGGCCACGCCTTGTCGACAAAGTAGACCACGCCGTTGCGTAGCGCAAAAGCCTATCGGGCTCTCCCATGTGGCTTGGCGCATGACGCCAGTGCCAAACTGCGCCCCGTCGCCGCTTGTTGGCCAGTGTCTACTTGCTCACTACGCAGCTGCGTAGCCGGTTCTCTCTAGTGATTGGACTCGGATTCAAAGAGTGGTGGGAAGATGACGGCCCATGTGCTGCGTATTTACATATTCCCGACGATAAATGACCATTCAGGCTGGTAGGGCGTCATACGCCCCGAATCACGTGGTAAGTACTCGCTTAAGGAACGAGAGTCTGGGTTTGTTTTCAACCACAGTGGCCCAGTACTACCCAAGTCGGTTGTATCAAGCTTAATACACCAAGAGCCGGTTTCTTCTCAACCTGGTATTCCTACCAAACCGCCCATTTTCCCAAGCAGATACTTTCGACATGGCGAATACTCGTGCCCCGAGCCAATGGCCTTGACGACAAATACTTCCAACAGATCTTGAGTGGCTCACAGTTCAAGAACATTGCTGTGGCAGTCCCATACGCTTGCCCCCACCTCTTGACAATACTGCAGAATCAACAACAGATCACGGCCGGTACGACTCTTCGTTGCTAGGACACAGATCACCAGAGAATGGCGTCTTGGGAAGGCGCATCAAACTTAGATCAGCCAGGCAATACTTTGCTGCAGTGTCTTCAATCAGCAACAAACCCGCCCCAGGGGAATCCGGATGGTGAATCCACAATCAAGGCGCCTTTACTTCCCTCAGCAGGTTCGATACACCATACCGCCATGCAGAACAAGGTACTAATGCGACGGTTTCCGGACGCAGGCAAACGACGTCGCGACTACGAAGCCCCTGCAACAAGGTCGTCATCGGTTCAAAGCAGCTCCGATCCCTGGGATATAGCCCAGCTTCAAGTGGGATTTCCCTTCGACTTTCCCAATTCCCATTGCGTTTTTGATGCTCCAGCTCAAAGCGTAGCACAATCCCCAATCTTTCCAGATTTCAACCTCCATGCTTGGACCAGTCCACCCTCATCAATATCTTCCTCTTCTACAGCCGGTCCGCTACAATATCCTTGCCCGTCAGGACTGAGTCAAGCACTCGATGAATCACAACAACTGATCTCGCTTGATAATGATTTGATACCCAGGCCGAGGAAGAAGAGACCTCGCCAGGCGTCTAGGGAGCTCGTCGAGGAAAAGCCGCTTGTCGGGGACCATCCTGTAAAACAATACCATCCCAATCTACTTATGCAGTAAAGCCGTGTTAACTATGTACAGCAAAACTACCTCGGCCAACTTCAGGATACCCCCATTGACTACTTTGAGAACTGTTCAGCCCAGGACTACGCAGTCCATAACCTACTGGCTCAAGATTTTGCAGCCCAAAGCTGTACAGCTCAAGACTGCGAAACTCAGAACCATCAAGTTCAGCTCGCTCAGGCCCAAGACAACGAAGCCCAAAAGCATCTCGTCCAAGATTGCGCAACCCAGGACTGCGAAACCCAGGACTGCGAAACCAAGCACGCTCAGACCCAGGACCACAAGCCTGAGACAAAAGCTGGCCCAGTACTGACCCGGTACTTGGCATGCCCCTTCTACATGAGCAACCGCCACAAGTACCACGACTGCTTGAAATACGAGCTTCGCCGGGTTAAAGATGTACGGCAGCATATCTACAGAAAGCACACGAGACCCGACTTTTACTGCGCCCGCTGCTTCCAAAAGTTTTCTGCCGCTGAGTTCAGAGATCGCCATACTCGTGAATTGCGGTGCCAGCGTGCTGATGATCCTCAATTTGACGGTATTTCGAATCGACAGCTACAATTGCTCAAATCTTATGTCAGTCGAGGTCGCACAGTTGAAGAGCAGTGGCATGACACGTGGGGAATCATCTTCCCGGACCAACCCCAGCCCAAGTCATGCTACCCAGCTAATCACGTCGAGGAGACCATGTCTCAAATTCGGGCGTTGTGGAACCAAAAGCAGTCCGAGATCATTCCCAGTGTACTGGATGATAACCGCGGTATCGACGTCAGCCCTGTCTTCATTGATAAGCTCATGAAGACGATATTTGACAGACTCGAGTCCCAACTGTCAGGCCCAACCGTCGCAAATGAAGCAACGCTGCCTGCGACGGTTCCGCGCGCGCCGCTACAGATTGTACCTGCGGCTGTTACCGACCATAACGTATCCTGCCAGTCGGTTGGCATGGCGGACTTTGAGCAAAGCTGGCACCTGATCGGTTCTCAGTTTGCAAACACCGCTGAGCAAAGTTCATTCCCTACAGAGGAGCGACTAGAGGACGGCTGGGTCGCCGATTTCAGTTATACAACCGGGGGCTACTATAGTCTTTTCTACGATAGCTTAACAGAGCTTGGATATTAAGTTATGATCTTGCGATGAGCAACATGCTACGTAAGCGGAAAGCACAGTGGCCCCCTATGACCCCCGCTGCTCAGGATAGCACTCTTACATCTTAGGACATTTTCTTCCCCAGTTCCTCTTAGTGCACACAATATGACTTCTCAACGGTGGTATTCGCACGTTACCTTGCTGTGGAAACAATGCTGAAATTCTAGGTCTTGCAAATAAGAGGACGCAGATATGGGATTACATTTATTTTCATCCCAAAAGGTTCAGGTCGGAAATAGGAACCCGGGCATTTTAGGCCGCTACTCAGTCGAACAGAAGTAGGAAAATTGATTTGGGGCAAATGCTTGTCTTAATACCGCCTTCTCAGTTTCTCACGGCCTGATCTCCTTACATTGGGCACGTGCAAGCATTCCCAGCTACATGACATAACGGTGTGATCAGGCAACAGCCAACATGCATTCACTGTTGGTAGCTGAGTTATCCACTCAAGTACCCAGACAGAAGACACGATGACTCGATTGGCTTTCTCTTTCGATCATTCAACAAGCTGTAAATCTTGCGATTGCATATTCCGGATAACGGTGCTGTGAGTCAACCCTCATGATCCCAAGAACCCCCAATCTAATTCTTTATCAATTTCTAGTGAAATTCGAGTAAACAAACATGGGCTGTTCTATGAGTTCCATCTTCAGCAAAGGAGGTGAAGGTACCCCGTCTCACACCAACTTTGAGTTAGAAAAGTTCGACCCCCTCAGCTACACGCCCGAATTGTCCAAGAACCACATCCGCAGCCGCCCCGTCAGCGCTGTCCACATCGTCGCCCACAGCGTCCTCCTCAACGGCGGAAACCACTGGCACATCTACCTACAGACCGGCGAAGAAGAGTTTGTTTGTCTGGAGGCCTCGCCCGGCGCCTTTCCCGGCCGCGAAGGCTTCCTCGCCCGAATCGACATTGTCGAGCATGCGTATGCGTTGACTTACCGTCCCCACAAGATCGTGAGCATCCCCGCAAAGCCCGGACACTCTGTTGCGAGTTTCTTGGATGCAATTGTCCAGGCGGACAACCACCGGTACGAGTTCACCAGGGAAGGGAGAGGGTGTGGTGGTTGGGTGCGAGGACAGTTCTACCTGTTTGTCCAGGTTGGTCTTCTCCCACCCGGCTGGGAGAACACATTTGAAACAGCAATCAACGTGGCGTGGGAGAATGAAGTATCCCAAGGTCCGTGGCCCGTGACTTACGGCACATATCTAAGAGACAGATAGAAGCCAGCGCCAAAGCAAGAGACAGAACCCTCGATAACGCCTATCCAATGCCGATGCGTGGATAGTGCACTCAAAAGTGCAGCACTGTATGACCTAGTATCGCCCATAACTACGACATAGCCCATCTTTCGAGTAAAAAGCCGAGCTGGCCCGCAACTCCTGGCGCACCGGTCTCAACATCAGAAGCCAGAAGCTTCTTGTTTCCTCCTGGTGGGGCAGCACAAACTCGAGAGGCAAATTCTTTTCGACCGTTTCTTTTTTCCAACCCTGAAGATATGGGCGCGCGGCCATGGGGATCGGTTTCTTCATGGCCCAGGCGAGTGCTTGTGCGGCCTGGAACATGTACCCGGCCAGCCTCATGGTGCGAGTGGACAGCTGGGCCATGATGCAGTTCCTGACGAAGAGATCGTGGCTTTCCGGGTCGTCCAGAATGGAGACGAGGTTGTGCAGGGTCAGCATGATTGCCCGCGTAACCAGCTCGTCGAATGGCCATCTTGATAGGTACAGCTCGACAATTGCAGTATCATCTTCGCATATTTGGAGTTGAACAGTTTTGACAGTCCCATTTATAAGATTATTTGCTGCCTCGAAAGGGGTGTTGACGGGGAGATTTTGAAGTATTGTGTACGCCACTTCGTTTTCGTGCATCTTGTAAGAGTAAGTTTCTTCACGGGACAAGCAATCAATAGGAGAACAGACTTAGGGAACGCACCCCAAGAAGCATGTGGACGGCGTGAAATTATTTTCGTAGAGAAATCTGGAAGGCAATTGTTCTTTAAAATGCTGGAGCCTAGAGTAAAAGGCTTCGCGGAGGAGGACGTCCGCACTCCTACCCCTGGTCGCTTTGCTGGATGTCAAGGCATGCATCAATTCATTCCATAGCTTAGCAAGCCTGCAGGTATGGACACTCATTCCCAGAAGTAGTGGTACCATGCCGTTAGAGCCTCAGGTCGCTTCGCCAAGGACATCAATGTTGCTAATTCCGTCGACTCCTGCGATCTCATGGCCGTGAAACAATTTAGGGACGTTCGGAGCTGGCAAACTTGACGGCTCGGCGTAGTAGAAAGCAACCCGACTAGATTTGGGTGATTAAATATTGAATCAATTCGACTCTACTCGAAAAGCATGGGTAGTTAAGGCTTACCTTTCTATCACAAAGAGTCCCCAGAGTGCGCTGGAGATGACCCGCCTTTCTTGGGTATATGGCTCGGTTCGCTGGCTTTGAGATTGTGGAATCTCTGCTCGAGCCGAAGACGGCGAAGCATGACGAAAGCAGTGAAGCGGTACACTCGCGCAATTCGATCGTTTCCCACGAGAGCTCTGGCGAGATACATGAAGATGAGGGCCTGGACCGTGGGGATAGAGGCACGGTTGTTCTCACGATCGAGAAGTCTTTTTGTCTCCTCGAGAAAGCGGTTCTACAAATTTTGGCGCGTCGTGATTGCGAATAGCCTGGCTCCTTCTAAGAATTGCTGGCCAAATTGGTCAGTGTGATGGCAAGAAGCTTAGGCGGAGATGTAGCTCACACAACGCAGCACGCATATGGCATTGACTAGTAGCGGAGAGCACCACCTAGCCTTCCCGACGTCCCCGGCTGCCATGTCCTGCATAAACGAGCCACGGTCAATAACACCTGAATAGTCCCAAGTGAAGAAGCTAGTAATGAGCTCTGATAGGAGGCCATCGCCGATGACGACGGTCCATGGTCGCGCGTGGACTTTGATGGCGCTGCTCTTGAGAGCGCTTTCGTTGAGCATTGCAAGTTGCGAATGATCTACTTGTTGCTCGTTGAAGTGAGGCTAGGGTTAGGTTGAAGCGGTTCACCTTGCTTCACACTGTCGAGGACGCGGACGTGGTCGTCAGATACCCGTATGCGTTGGAAAATATCCTTTGATTCTGCTTGGGACGAATGCCATTGCACTACACGTAGAGATTGGTCAGTCGCAGCGCCGCATTTCCTAGGGACTTGTCACCCTACCTTTGTTTTCCGCCTCCGGCAGCTCTCGCAGGCGACCTGAACCAGAGACCGCTTCGGCTTGACCGGCTTGACCGGCTTGACCGGGGTAGAAGCCGTAGACGGCGCGGAGGTGGCGGCAGGAGTGGGGAAGCCGCGGCCGGCGCTTTCTAGATGCTGGACCGGAGCGGCAAGGATAGGGATGAGCTTCGGCGGCTGGCTCCGTTCTATGATAGGGGGTTTACTTGGTGAGATAGCAGATAGAGGCCAGCCCGACCGAGACAGGCACATCTCTTCCTTCTGCTTCTGACTGCTCGGTTCACGCATCTCACATGGCATGTATGCGTTCCTCCGTTGGTGGGTGCTACCTATTGGGCAGAGCTGAGCAGAGGCCAAGTCGCATGGATAGCCGTGGATGTCTCGGGAAAGCCTCGCCGGCAATGTCTTTCAGGAGAATCCACTAAACAGTCACCGACAAAGCGTTATATACCACCCTGTCCATCTCTTCCTCCTCGGTCTCGGTAATACAGCAAGCTCTCACCTTCCATTCACCGTCCTCGTGCCGGCCATGGCCAAACCCGGAGACGACTTCGGGTGGACCCGGACTGGGGCCCTCCTCGGTCAGCAGCGGAGACGACGCTAGCGAGCCCCCGCGCTGGGTTTTCAGTGGCCGACCAGTGGCCGAGGCCCTGGGAATCACGAATTCCCAGTGGGTCCACCCCCAAAGACGGTGGCCCGATGTCCGCCTGGGGGTGGATGGCAGCCGGCGACGGGACATCACGCCCTCGGCTGTTGTTCCCGTCCCGAGCCTCCAGCAGCTTTTGCAAATCCAACCCGCTCCCGCTGGACGACGGCGCCATTCTTCAACACCACGGTCCGACATCACGACGCCGCCTTTCTGCCTCGCTCAAGCATCGCCCGCCGCCGCCACCGCCGCTCCCCAACCAGCCCCAGTCGCCGCCGCCACCCTCCTCCTCCTCCTCCTCCCCGCTTGCGCCGCCTCGATCGACAATGACCAACCCCAAGGCCCCGCGACGTCCAGGCCGGGACTCCAGGGTCTCGCGCGCCTCGCCCGGCGGCACCCTCTGCAAGACGTGCACGCCGTGCCGCCAGAAAAAGGTGCGCTGCGACGGCGCGCGCCCGCAGTGCGTCGAGTGCACCACCAACAACCTGTCGTGCATCTATCCCCACGATGCGAGGCGGGAGCCGCGCCCGTCCCGCGCCCGCGTCCAGAGCCTCGAGGCTACCGTCGCCGCCATGCTCGACCACATGAAGGCCTCGGGCATCCTCCCGCCCGAGATGCAGTCCACCTGGACCGCCGAGCTCATGGACACGGCCGACGCCTCGCACGCCCCCGACTTCACCTCCCACGGCCTCAGCCGCCTGGCCTCGACGGCCGCCATCGCGAGCCCGCTGCCGACACCAACGGCCTCGACCGGCGCTCACGAAATGGGCGCTGGCTTCCTCTCGTCGCCTCCGCGCAGCAGCGTAGGCCCGACCGACGGCGAGACGAAGCCGCAGATTGGCAATTTCAACATCATCCTTTCTGGATCGAGCCATTCCATGCACCAGGGCTCGACCGACTCCACCCTCAGCTCCAAGGCGTCGGTACGACCCATCAGCAACGACGGCAACGGCGATGGCGTGAGCGGCCTCTCCCCCAGCGAGGCTCGAGTCGCCGGTGTCTTCCACGAGAACGGCTACGTCTCTGCCGTCCACGGCCTGGCCAGCATCATGAACCCCACCTCCCGCGCCCAGCACCGGGAAAACATCTCAACCATGACCCGGAAAGGAGACGACGCCATCTCAGCCTCCAAGGCCCGCCTCATCAGCAACGCCGCGCTGCAGCGCCAGAGAGAGGCGCGCATGTTCAGACGCCCGCAGGACCTGATGGATCTCGACGGCTGCGACCCGGAGCTCGCCAAGCATCTCCTCGACCTACACTTCAACCGCCAGCATTACGCATATCTCATCTCGTACCGCCCGGCCTTCATGGACAGTCTCGCCAGCGGCGGCGGCCCGTTTGTCAACAAGCTCCTGCTCAACGCCATCTTCTACTCCACCTCCCTGTACAGTGACCGGCTGTGCCTACGCGCGGATCCTGAAGATCCCCAGAGCGTGGGCCGGCGCTTCTACGACCGCTTCCGTGAGCTCCTGATCGACGAGCTCGACAAGCCAAGCATTCCGTCCGCCCTGGCACTCCTGCTCACCAGCGTCTCATTGGTCTCTCAAGGCCGTCCCAGCGCAGGCTGGAGTCTCTCCGGCACCGCCCATCGCATGATCATTGACCTGGGCTGCCACCTGATGCTTGGCCCGGACTACCAGAGCACAGCCGGTGTAAGCAACGAACGCATGCTGCGCCGAGATTTGGAACAGGAGATGCGCAAGCGCCTGTACTGGGCCGCCTTCACAACCGATGCCACTCAGGCCTTGTATCTTGGCCGACCCTGCATGTTCGCCTCGGCGCAGGCCAGGGTGCCGCTGCAGCTGCTAGACACATTTGAGGAGCTCGAGGAATGGGAACCGTACGCGGACCCCGACTCACCGGCGCAAGCTCCACCTGCATATGGCCCCCAGCCTGCCCATGCCGTGTCGACGTTCAGCAGCCTCGTGAGGCTACTACAGATCTCTACGCGGATCAACGACCTGTACGGCATTCAGTGTGTCAAGCACAAAGCAGAGTACCTCCTCAGCAAGAAGGCCTCAATTGAGAAGGAGTTGGAAAAGTGGCAGGCGGGTCTTCCTAGTCACTTGCGATTTGACCCTGACGATACCCTCAACATCACGCCCCCTCCTCATCAAATCACCCCACAGTGAGCAAAGACTGCCCCTTTTGCCCCACATCCAGATGCTAATTTTGCCGTGATAGCACGACGTTTCATGCTATGACCATCCTCCTGCATCGTGCGTTTTTGGAGGAGGGCCATCTCCGACGACATTCGGATGAGAGCACCAAGCGACGTGGCGAAGAGGCCTGCGTCCAGAGCGCCCTGATGATCCAGAAGCTTGTCCGACGATACCGCGAGTCCTTCACCCTGCGTCGCGCCCCGTTTCTACTCTCGTACGCCGTCTACTCGGCCGTCATTGCCATCCTCCGCCAGGAGCGCCGCGAGAGAGGCCAGTTCACCGAGCCCATTTCCTTCTTCTGGACGTGTCTCAGCGAGCTGCAAGTAGGATGCAACTTTGGCCTGAAGAAGCCCCTCAGCGTCCTTCAGGACATGGTCCGGGAGTTCCAAGTCAGTATCAAGGAGGGCAGCGCCGCTGGCCAAGAGCAGCCGCACCCGGCCGGGCTTGACGAGAGCTTCTTCTTCCCGCTCGCCATGACCCCTTCCAACGGAGGGATGCCGCATACGCGCCCAACCGCGAACTACCTGCCCACGGTGACTACGGAGTACATGGGCGGAATGATAGATCACGTCGATCCCGTCTGGGGCAATTCGCCAGGACTGCTGGACTTTTTGAACGACCAGGAAAAAGACATTTCACAAGACGCGCTGTACGGGCTGTTTGCACCGTCCCAGCCGTTTCCGTGAAGGTCGTGAGCACATGCCCATCAGTTTCATTGCTGCCCGAGACTCCAATCCAGCATGTGCCGACAGGCACGCGGAACCCAGGAACCAAGCTATAGTTGTCAATGAATAAGGATGCTGCGATTCGCTTCTCGGATTTGTTGTAAAGCTAGCAACTCAGCCTCTGCTTCCAGGTTCTTCGATAACGTCTTCCTCTGTGTCAGTCTGTTGGAATTATAAGATCCAATCACTCAATTCGATGATAGGCTGCTCAATAGCGCTTTCCTTCGTGCTATCGTAAAAGACCGACTCGTTGAATTAAATGTTACGAGTTATAATAACCTTCTTAAGCCGAGGGACCTATATTTGATAGATGTTGCTAGCTGTATAGCTAACAAGGTAATTAATATACCCTCTAGGGATTACTTTCATCTCTCTTTTATTCCTCCCTGCCTCTTTATCAATGGTCAAAGGATAGGCGCGGCAGCCGTAAGCATACACCGCGCTCTAATCTGGCCTTAGGTCGCGATCGAGAGGTAGGGAGGAATAAAAGAGAGATGAAAGTGATCCCTAGAGGGTATATTAGTTACCTTGTTAGCTATATAGCTAGTAATATCTATTGAATATAGGTCCCTTAGCTTAAGAAGGTTATTATAACTTGTAATAGTTAATTTAATAAGTTAGTCTTTTATAATAGTATAAAGGAAAGTACTATTAAGTAGCCTATTATTAAATTAAGTTAGAAGTAGAAGCTGAGTTACTAGCTTAATAATAAATAGTAAAGGAGACTATAAGTATTAAGTACCTTTTTAGAGAGTTATACTTTAAACCTAGCTCTCTATAGGAGCTATACTATAATAACTTATAAACTATTTATCTAATTATAGAAGAAAGTAGTAGAATTAATACTTAGCTATAGTATATTAATATTATAAATATATAGTTATACTAAGAATATAAAAAAGGCTCCTATATAGTTATATATCTTCTAATAGGATAAATACCTATAAATAAGCTTATATTATATACTAAAGTATTATTAGTACTATAATACTAGAAGTAGAGCTATAAAGTATTATAGTCTTAGAGTAAGAGTAGTAGAGCTACTATTGTCTTAGAGTAACTATACTAATTAGATATTACTAGTATATTACTCTACCCTAGATAACTAGAGGCTTTAGCTATAGGGACTCTGCCACTCTGATCTGGTGCGAGACCTTCGCGACTAGCCGTTATACACCAAACTAACCGTCCATGTTAGATGCTCTTCTGGGGCCACACCGCAGAGGTTCCCCCGACTGACAGGATGACCATCGGCCACGAGAATACCGGCCACGTCGTCGCGCTCGGAGCAAACGTCAAGAACTTCAAAATCGGCGACCCAGTGGGCTGTCTTGGGTGCAGCTATGCTTGCTGTAGGAGTCCAATCTGACTTGCCTACACTGGATTAAAGCTGACAGGCGCAGATGAGTGCGAGGGGTGCCAGGTCCACAATCTGTTTTGCGAAAAGGGCACAGGGCGGATGCATGGTTTCTCGTGCCCGGGGCATTTTGCAGAGTACTCGTTGTCTGATAGCCGGAACGCCATGGTCTTGCCAGACGGCATGGATCTGGTGAGCGCAGCACCGTTGTTCTGCGCTGGCATCACTGGTAAGTCAGGTTGAGCGCCTCGGGCTGTTGCAGTAGCTCTGCTAACAACGCATAGCATATCACGCTATCAAAGGCTGTGGCCTGCAGGAGGGTCAATGGATCGCCATCATCGGGTGCGGTGGCCTCGGGCATCTCGGTACTGTTCTGAATACTATCCCAGTTGCTGCATCTTCACTGACTCTTCCATAAGCCATCCAGTATGCTAAAGCTATGAAGCTTAAGACAATCGGCCTCGACATCTCAAATTCGCAGCTCGACGCCGTCAAAGCCCTGGGCGCCGACCTCGTCATCAACACCCTGGAGACACCCAACTCCGAGAGCATCATCAAGAAGATGACCAACGGCGGCTGCCACGCCGCCGCCGTCTTCAGCGCGTCCAACGCCGCATACGAGAGCGCCCCGAAGACGCTGCGGACCAACGGCCTTCTCATGGTGGCCGGGATTCCGCAGAAGCCGTTGTCCATCAATGCGTTGGACATTCTGCTGGGCAAGTATCGCATCGCGGGCCGGAGCAGCGGCGTTCCCCAGAACATGGCGGAGGCGATCAATTTCAGCCATGAGCATGGCATCAAGGCGCATATTACGACTTTCAATGATATTCATGATATACATAAGCTGGTTGAGCTGATGAACTCGGGGAAGAGCGCGGGCCGGTTTGGGATTGTTCTTGAATGACGGGGTTATTGTTCACCAGTATAGTGCAATTTGACAATCTTCAGAGACTCGTATAATCGTATTTCCATCGTGTGACTGCCATGTGTAAAGAGTGAACTCGCCTTGAATAAACTTGCCGGGCTGGCTCGTGGTGTTAGACAGCCAGCAAAGAAGTGGCAAAGATGACGGCGAAAGCATGTTCAACTCGCCAGACCAGGGTATGGCTGTTGTCTTTGCGCCAGACTGAGCTGTCGACGTGGCCCACAAGAACAACCCCCTGAAAGTCTGTGCTCCTTGCGACGACGCTGTCGGAAGTGTCATCTACGTTCCCGAGGTCTGAGATTGGCTGGAACTAGAATCCGGAGAATGCGGAGGTGAGGGCGGGGTTTGCGGGGTACGGGGTACGGGGAACGGGGAACAGAGAAGGGGAAAAGGGGGAAGCACCAACACACCAAACACGACTCAAGCAGTCGGTCTGGACCAGTGACATTTCGCCACTATCGTGGACTGGTCCCAGCCGCACGGCTAGGGTCCATTACTCAGTTCATAATTTGGCGGGGAAGGACTCGTAAAGCAAATGAGTCAGTCGAGAATCCGGCTACCCGAGTCACAAACAGCCTTGATCCTTACACGCCTTCGCCTTGAAGCAGCTAGCCTGGCCGTGTCTTCCAAGGCAAATCTGGGGTAGTCGAACTCTGCAAACACATTCATCTACTACTCCACTGCGGTGCTGGGGATATTTATTTATCTAAAGTGTAGTCATCAGTCTATCCCACATCTCTCCCACAATCACTCCTGCAAACCACCTGTCTTGCAGTACTCTAACAACCTAAAGAACATCAACCCGCCATGGCCGACAAACTGCGCGGCAAGTCGCTGCACTTTGCCATTACCTTCAGTGCCGGCAGTTCGTATCTTCTCTTCGGATACGATCAAGTATGTTTCTTCTTACGCGGGTATGCGCTGCTTCCACTGACCACGCGAGCAGAGTGTCCTAGGCGGACTCGTAACCCAACCGAGCTTTCTCGGCGCCATCGGAAACCCGAGCCCAAGCTACCTCGGCCTCATCGTGGCTTTGTACAACATCGGATGTTTGGCGGGATGCTTTGTGGCTGCTGGGTTCGGCGATAAGCTTGGTCGCAAGCGGTCCATCATCTGGGGCTGTTCCATCATGGTCATTGGTGGAGTCGTGCAAGCTGCCACGTACGGGTCTGCTCAGCTCATTGTTGGAAGGCTGGTTTCCGGAGTTGGGAATGGTATGCATCTACATCCTACCGGCCATCAGTCATGGTGACGCTCGGCGCGGTATCTGACAAGTCCCAGGTATGATCACGTCTACCGTCCCAGTCTACGTATCCGAGTGTTCCCACGCGACGAAGAGAGGTAGATCCGTCGCCAAACAGCTCTCCATTGTCATTGTAAGCATATTTATACCCCAAGAAACCACAGTTCTTAACGCGTCGCAGTTTGGAACCGTCGTGGCTTATTGGCTCGACTACGGCACCATCAAACATCTCACTGGAGAGGTAATACTCGCAGTCCCTGGTTGTAGAACTCACGCTCACGTCTTTATAGGTTGTTTGGAGATTCCCCATTGCCTTCCAGAATGTCTTTGCGCTGGTGACGCTCGCTACACTTCCGTTCCTGCCAGAGACACCAAGGTAAGACAACTCACTAAAATTCCAAGTTCTTATGTACTGACAGTAGCCCCAGGTGGCTTTACTCCCACGGCTACAAGAAAGAGTCCATTAGCGTCTTGGCAAGACTCCAAGACTGCAGCGAAGACGACCCCCGTATTGCCCAGGTCGAGCACGATATGGAGACGGCCCTAAGGCTCGAGGAGGAATCGAACAAGTTTTCTCTCAAGGACTTGCTCAACGACAAGACTGCCGTCAAAAACACCAGGCGCCTGGTGCTATGTTTCCTCATCCAGTTCTGGCAGCAGTTCACGGGCATCAACGTTATTGCGTTCTACGTCACCATCGTGCTCGAGGTCAACGTGGGCCTATCCAGAGAGAGAAGCAGCCTGGTTGCCGGCTGCATCCAGATTGTCTTTTGGCTGGGGACCTTCCCTCCCATGTGGCTGTTGGACAAGGTCGGCCGACGACCTATGCTCTTGTTTGGATCTCTCGCTCTCCTGATTTCCATGGCCATATTTACCGTCGGCATCGCCGTTGATACCCCGGCGACTGCCAATATGGCATTGGCCATGCTGTTTGTCTACGAAATCTCCTTTGGAATGTCATGGAATAGTATCCCCTGGCTTTACGCGGCGGAAATCACCCCCCTCCAACTGCGACACGTTGGGTCTGCTGTCGCTACCTTTTCCGAATGGCTATGGACATTTGTTAGTCCCCCTCTACACCTTGTCTTCCATGTTCGCTAACGGCCATTTCCCCTTGCACAGGTCATCGCCCTTATCACACCTTACGCAATCAACACTGCCGGCTGGAAGTTCTACCTTCTTTTCTGTGCCATGATCGTCCTTAACATTCCCTTTACTTACTTTTTTCTTCCAGAGGTAAGTTCTCCCGATAACGCCACGTTATTTCTCGAGGATGTGCTACTAACCCGTATCATTAGACCAGTGGCAAGACCCTGGAGGAAATTGACTACATTTTTGTCAAGGCCGAGGCCCGATTCGATCCAGAGACTGGCTTGTCGGCCACAAACACGGAGATGAAGGAGACTACCACTGAGATGAACGGATGTCAAGCAAGCATGTCGAGGCTATTTCGTCTTAACTTTGAAGAGCCTGACGCATCGACATCTCGTACGACACAGTGAAGATGGTAACAAAGGTGGAAATAGGGGATTGGCGGATTCTCGTTCTAGATCAGCCTTTTACTAGTCAATGAAGACGTCGCTTTGCGACCTGTTTTGATGAACGACATTTGGATTTCAGATACACCAACTCGTCTCACTTCTGGATTGACATCACGGGTGCCTGTGACTTGTAGTAAACACCACGGCTGCAAATAACGGGATACTGTTTTGCGATTGGTGAAATGCATAGATGGCGATTTTCACTGACCTTTCCAAAATGAAAGTTCAACTTAAGCAGCTTTGATACAGCACATGATAACGTGTAAGCAGTGCTAGGGTGTGCCCTAAGCAGACCCTTGGCATTATAATGAAGACTTTAAGATGACACGCCCATTCGGCTACGCTTTCTTGTGCAGCAAGCTTCAATTCCCTAACTTTCCAGATGACAGTATTCGAGGAAGATCTTCTACATGTGTCCAACGCCCGTGATATATGCACAATCTGAATTGCCTGCCGACGCCTGACCCACCTCAGCTTCACTACCCGCCGTGATTAATTTCATTCCCGCCCACAGCCTAATCAGGTTTCATTTTACTCCATACAGTCTATTGACGTCATCATTGAAGGAAAGCGAGTCTGGAATGCCGAAGAGACGGTCCAGTTCTTGAGGTTGCGAATGTGTTTTTCGAAAATGGAGTGCAGAATTCGGTCGTTGCCAACATCAGAGACGGCATCGAGACTGTCGAAGCTCCAGTTCAAGCTGACGTTTTGAGAGTAATACTCAGAAAATAGTTCAAAAGGATAGTCTTCGGGGTTTTCGATCAGTATATCCCGGACTCCGGGCCTGGTTGATCGTTAGTGACACCCCGTTTTTAGTGAGTTGACAGCTTCTTACCAGGGAATATTGTCAATCCACATGGCGTGAGGAACCGTAACCTGTGTTACCGTAGGCCGCAGCCATTTCGGCATCGTAAGGTAATTTTCTTTAGTGGGACATATTTGCCACTGTCTCAATCAGTCACAAATCTCACCATACGGACTTGCTGCGTCGACTTTTTTCCTTGAACAGAGAAAGAAGCTTACATACCCTCATCGTAAGGCACATGAGAAAAAAGAAGCCAAATTTTTCCGTTTGGTGAACGTATAGAAAGGTAGACAGAACTTCTGACAACATCCGACTTAGTGGATGAACCGAATCAACCAATGTGTTGTCGATCAGGGCTTTGACAGTTGGTTTTTGCGCTCCGACGACGATGTTGTAGTCAGCACCTCCAGCGAGCATTTCTCTGCGAGAGTTGAGGAAGTCGAGCAGGATCTGGTCCAAGAGACACGTAGAGGGTGAATGCGAAGGAAGCACGGTAAAGGCCGAAGTTCGGGTGGCATAATGGCGGGTGTCGATTAATATGGCGCTGGATGGGGTTGGGACCGAGCCAAAGTGATCGGCTTGAGACATGCCACCAGTGCTTTGGTTGACCGGCGATTCAGTCATTGAGCAGTTGGTCGCGTGAGAAGTGGTTTGGTGAGAGGTGTGGCCGCTTGCTAATGGACTGTCGTTGCTGATCATGGTCGGCGCTACGTGCGGAACGCTGTACGAGGCATGTTGCTCGGGTACCACGCGCTCATTAGACGTGAGGTTGACATTGGGAGGCGCTTGGTTATCTGTTGGCGTTGGAGAAGGCTGGGCCAGGGGTTGATTTGTCGTGGGCTGGTTGAGTTGATGTTGATTCAATCCAGATGGAGGTGGAGAGGGTATGTTTTGCTGGTCAAACCGATGCTGGAGATCGGGTTCTTGATGCAACCCACTATCGCTCTCTACCGGAAGCTGTCAGTAACTTAGACCAGGGTTCGGTCCGGGACTTGTATCCTACCGGCACCCTCAGACGGGCGAGCAACCTCGCGGGAGTGACTGAGCGCAGTCGAGACCAGATCAAGGATAGCCTCGAGATGATCCGTGAGGCTCTTGTTCTGCTGGCGCACGGCGATGAGCTCCTGCTCCCGGTGGTTCGCCGTCTCCTGCAGCTGCGAGAACTGCTGCTCTAGATTGACGATGCAGTCCTTTGTGCGCTGGCGAAAGGCGCGCTGGGCTCGGCGGTCGACGTTGCGCTTGTGCTGGACCTGCTCGTCGGTCAGGTTCGACACCGTCCTGGACCGCTTCTTGCTAGACCCTTGAGGTGCAGTTTGCGAGTGGTCGGGGCTGTCCATGATGCTTGAGGGATGGGGAAACGGCCCGGGGAGGCAAGCCGCAAATCTTGGTGATGCGGAGTCGAGTTCGCCGGCCGGATCGGCTCTACTACGTACCTAGTCTACCCCTCAGCGGAATTACGGTAGCGCCTCATTGCCGGGGAGGTTTGTGGAGAAGTGGGGGAGCGTGGGGAGGAACCTAGCGAGTGTGACTGGGATCAGCGCGGGGACGGACAAGTTGTGTTTGAACTTGGCGTAGATAACCTCGGGAGCTTGCGTTACTGTAGGCCCTCGCAAGTCTACCCCCGCCTTGCGAGCATGGGTAAGCACGCCGTTAGAAGGACGGATTCCCGGTTTGACAGGACGTCCCGGCAACTTGGTGCCCCTGCAATATAGGTGCATGCATGAACGAGAGACGAGACCGGACGGAGGTTCAACACAGTGAAAAACACACAGCGAGTTCAAGTTGGTTATTTCATTCTCAGCGACTCAATGACGCGACCTCCCTCTTAGTAATTAAGGTTGATCAACACTGTCTTGGGCTCTGTATAAGCCCGAAGCGCATGCTCTCCCATCTCTCGCCCGAGCCCGCTCTCCTTGGTCCCTCCAAAAGGACAGGAGAAGCTGATGGTGCTGGTGCAGTTGATCCCGACGACACCCGAGTCCAGCGCCGAACTCAACCGCAGCGCGCGACTGATATCTTGCGTAAAGACGCCCGCCATGAGCCCGTACTTGCTATCGTTGGAGCGCTGGACAATCTCCTCCTCGGTCTCGAACTTGTTGATGACCACCACAGGTCCGAATATCTCATCCTTGTAAATAGTGGCGCTGTCCTTGGTGTCGGTGAAGATTGTCGGCTCGATAAAGCAGCCCTGTTCCCACCGTCAGATCAGATACCAGCAAACTTGTTTTCCAGATAGGGGATCGTACCTTGGACCCGATTGCCTTTCCTCCAGAGAGGAGCGTCCCCTGCTTCTCGTCTTTGGCAGTATTGATAATCCCCAAGATACGCTCAAATTGCGCCTTGTCCACGACGGGGCCAATCTCGTTGCCTGACTTCTCGGGGTCGCCAATCACGCTCTCCTTGGTCTTGAAAGTCTCGGCATAGGCTTTCACAAATTCATCGTAAATACCCGATTGGACGTAGACTCTCGTTGCCGCGAAACAGATCTGTCCGCTGTTGGTGAGCAAGGCATTAGTCGTCCTTTAATCGCGTGTTAGTGAGCGTGCTAATGGGAGATACCGGTCGATAAACGAGGAGAATGTACACACCACTCAACCGCGTTCTTCAGGTTCGCGTCGTTGAACACCACGGCAGGGCTTTTCCCTCCGAGCTCCAGTGTCACTCTCTTGAGGTTGCTCTTCGCCGCAAGCACTTGCACGGCCTTTCCTGTTTGGATGCTGCCCGTGAAGCTGACCTTGGCGACTTTCATGTGAGCGGCAAGGGCAGCTCCCGTCGTCCCGTCACCGGTCAGAACCTGGAGCACTCCGGGCGGAAATCCGGCCTCGAGAACCAGCTTTCCAAGTTCCGCCGCCATCAACGGCGTCTTCTCACTGGGTTTGAGAATAAACACGTTTCCCGTAGCCAGTGCGGGGGCTGCCTTGAGGCCGACGGATGCCAACGGGCCATTCCATGGAACAATGCTGCGATGATGATAAGTAAACTACAACAGTCGTGTGGACACAGAAAGTATAGCTACCCGGCCACGACACCTAACGGCTCGTTTCGGACTATTTTGTAGTAGCCGTCATCCGCAGGGAATGTCTGACCCGCGTATTTGTCAACCCATCCGGCGTAGTCTGCGCCTTGTTAGCGCTCAAGGACCCAACCCGGCCTACCGGGATGGCGACTTACACCGAAAACAGCCAATCGCGGTTCCTATCTCCGACTTTCCAAAGGGTAGAAATGGCGAGCCCAAGGTCAGCCGTGTCAGGTATCCGAGACGTTCCTCGTTGGCCTCGAGCAAATCTGCAAACTTGAGAAGTATTTTCTGCCTGGCGACGTTGGTCATCTTGCGCCAGGGCGAGTCGGCTTGGAAGGCCTCATTGGCAAATTTGACAGCTTCATTGATGTCCTCATCTCCGGCGACAGGGATCTGGTCGCTAACGAGGTCGCCATTTGCTGGGTTAAAGACGGACAACCTGCACTCGGGCGATTAGATGCCTGATTCGGTCATCACCGGTATCTCACGACGTACTTTTTACTGCCGCGGCAGTTAACAAACTGGCAAAGTTAGTTACACATCCAAGTTCCACGAGCAGGCTTGCATCACCGTACCTTGTTGTTTATGAAAAGCTGGGTAAGGTGAGGTTCAAGCTCCATGATGGTGTACTTGAGTAAATGAAATGTCGCTTGTGAAATTATTGACACAAGGTGCAATGTTGTTCGTCTGCTTCATACATGGCTCCATGACCGCAGGAAGCTGGCGGCCTTTTGCACAAAGGCAGTGATTGAGCGAGTACGCAACAAATCGGTCATGACCAAGGACGCGCCCACTCTACGTCCTAGTAGCCAACCATGGGTTTTGTCCAGCGTGGACTACCCCGGCATCGCGCTAATACTGAGTCATGTCCGATGGGCCAGCCAAGCCAGCTGCTAGTCTTGAACCAGCAAACGAGTAAGGCGGTGCATGAGTAAGTCTACTAGTCCGATCTGAGAAGAGTCAAGACTTGAGACGAATCCTGGCCACTGACTCATGTGCTGCTGGTCCCCTTCCTGATCAATGAACTCCGATGATGTCATCATAGTCATGACCATCCGGGCCAGGATTCATGTTTCCGAGGCAGCAAATTACAGGCTCAGGGACTTGCTCCTACCCTAGACCAACTGATTTGTCGCTGCCGTGAACTGCTCAACTCATTCGCAGACATGTTGGACTGTACTCATCATTTCACTTGATGAAATTGCTATTTTCACAAGCAAAAACACGGAGAGGCTCACTGATCTGGGCGCTGATCTTATCTGGGGGAAACGTGCCTCACATTGAATACCTTATCCTCAAGGATCAGATCTTTTTGCTTGCTCACTCTGTTCACACGACGACTTCACACTCCAGCCCCGGCTCTCCCAAAAGCTTCCTGGCATTGTAACATGACAATTTTATTTTCAGCATCTACAGTTTTGAGGACAAAGAACTCCCCCGCACAACAATACCACCCGTTCCAGACGATGCCCGCAGTTTTCGTCGAAGAATCTTACCCGACGCGCTTTTTGGTATCTCGCCAACAATTTCCACCTCGACAATCCATTTGTGTCTTGCCTTTTTAGACTTGGTGAAGTTTATCAAAGCCAATCCTGCTTCCTCAGGGCTCAAGTTCTGGGAGGCTTTCAAAACGACATACGCCTTTGGCCTTTCTCCAGCCCGATCATCGGCAATCCCACAAACTGCGACGTCGCTGACGGCCGGGTGCCCGAGAAGGAGATTCTCCAGCTCTGCGGGCGCAACGCCGATTCCCTTGACCTTGATCATCTCCTTCATCCTGTCGGTGATGGATAGCATGCCTTCGTCATCGAATTTGCCAATGTCGCCGGTATGCAAGAACCCGTCCTTGTCAAACGTCTCCGCGGTCGCCTTTGGGTTTTCTAGATAGCCCATTGTCCTCTGCGGTCCGCGTGCCCAGGTTTCACCCTCCTCCCCGACCCCACAGGTTCTTTCGGTCTCGGGGTGGACAATCTTCACCTCAGTCGTCCCAACAAGCGTTCCAACCTTGTCGGCGTACTTGTAAGCGTACATTGTCGGCGAGTGCGAAGTTATAGCAGAGCACGACTCCGTCATTCCATAGCCCTGCTTGAAACCGGTGCCAGGAAACTTCTCCTCTAGCAGATTCAAGATCTCCCGGGACAGTGGCGCAGCGCCGGAAGAAAAGCGCTTGACGTGTGAAAGGTCGTACTTCGCTACCGTTTTGTGGTCTTGTACCATTCGAATCAGAATCGGGGGAACGATCAAGAGCTCCGTTACGCGATGATCTGCGACGGTCTTGAGCATCTTATCCATGGTGAAGTTGCGCAACACATATACGTGAGCGTTGAGTAGAATCGGAAGGTGAAGCTGATGCACAATGCCGGTGATGTGGTAGAAGGGCAACGCGGCGAGGATCTTGTCGTGGTCTAGGGGCGTGATTTGCTGGATTTGGAGACACTGTGCAATGACGTTGGCGTGAGATATCATGACAGCCTTTGGAAGGCCCGTAGTGCCGCTGCTGAAGCAGAGGTAGGCGCACACATCGGCGTTCGAGCGGTCCTGGGGAAGCTGGTACGGCGGTGTTTGTGCCGATTCTCCCTTGGATTCCCCTAGCCGTAGCAGCTGTGGGATGCTAGTCGCTTCAGGCTTCTCGGTGTCGATGAGAATCACGTTTTTCTTGGGAATACCACAGGTGGCCGCAGCGGTATACGCCTTGTCGGCTACCGCGGCCATGGTCAGGACAAACTTTGCCTTGCTCAATCGCAGACTGAAGCAGAGCTCTTCAACAGTGTAGTCCGGAGAAACACCGCATCCAACGGCACCCGCGCGCACAATGGAGAGCATGGCAACCGGGTACCAGACCGAGTTGCTGCCATAGATGATGGCCACATCGCCAGGGCTTAGACCGTGCGACGTGACCAATGCCGTCGAGAGGTAAGAGGTGTATCGCCTCAAATCGTGAAAGCTCACATGTTGCTTTGTGTCTACATCTGTAAAGCCTTGGATATTTTGCTGTGGGAGCTTGTCGAAGAGCCAGGACCACAAGGATACATGCCGGGGGACTAAAAACCGGGTCAGCATGTGTTGAATTGACGGCGTAGGCGTGCTTACACTCAATGGATGGGTTTTGAGACTGGAAGATCATGATGACGATGATGGCCGAGATGTATCACTGGTGTGCCTGCGCAACAACGGATTGGGTGACTCGAGTTCCGGGTTCGGGGAGATATAAGCCGAAGAAGGGCTATTGAGGCAAGATTAGGCCTTTGGGACGAGTATATGCCTTTGGCCTCGACCTCGGCAAGGGTATTGTGGCTACCCCGAGGTAGATACACGGGATTAGACACGGAGACTTTGTGGGAGTCTCGGAATTGCAAGCTCCCGGCGGATGTATGCGTTTTTATCCTCTCTTGGCAGAACAGTGCATGCATTGAATCCGCACAAGACCGCAAGGTTCCCTGTTGATACTATTTAATATCTCAGGTCCAACGCCTGAAGTTCGATAACTTCCAGGGCCAGGAAGCGTCAATCGGACAGCCCTTAAGCCACACAAGCATAGTCTACTTAGCAGGACGCATCCCGGCCACGTTCGCGCGTGTGGGGATAAAGGATCCCGGCAGGTGGATACTGCGGGGAAGTCAGTCAATGCTCTCTGAATTCCGGACCGAGGCACACGAAACTGACCCTTTGCTGGGAAGTGCAGGGAACGTAAATAATGCTGTGCTTGGTTGGAGGAGCTGCATAAACGAGGTTGCACGATCCCCGCATGACTAACGACATTCTCCATTTCGTCACTGCTGACGTTGTAGCTGCCAAGTATACTTATTGAGGGGAAACAGTCACCAAAGCAACAGGGAGCATCACCACATTCGCCGCCCTAGCCAAGGTTCTAAGCATCCATCGCAATGACTCCAGACACGATGCGGGCAGTTGTCCTCAACGGGGTGAGAGACGTGAGTCTGGAGAGGAGACCCGTCCCCGTTATCCAAGACCCGACCGACATCATCGTCAAGGTGCGATATACCGCGCTTTGTGGCAGGTAGGCACCCCCAGACCTGGAATCATATCTTTCATCAAGCCTTTTTCACTGATGTTGGATTCTAGCGAGCTCCATGTATTCCGGGGTCACCAGCCTTCTCCGACCGGTTTCATCATGGGGCACGAATTTACCGGCGTCATAGAGCAAGTCGGCTCCGAGGTACGAGGTCTCAAGCCTGGGGACGATATCGTGTGTCCATTCACCGTCAGCTGCGGCAAATGCTTCTACTGTTCGCATGGTTTCTCATCCCGATGCGCGAAATCCCTTCTGTTCGGTACCGCCGCACTGGACGGCGGACAGGCAGAGTACGTCAGGGTACCCTTCGCAGAAACAACCGTGGTGAAAGCCCCGAGCGGCATCGAGCAGCTCAAGCTGTGCCTCATGGCAGACATCTTCCCGACCGGGTACTTTGCCGCGAAGAACGCCCTCGGAAAGCTCGACTTTGCTACTGAAAGCACAGTGGTTCTGATAGGCTGTGGCCCCGTCGGCCTCTGTGCGCTGGTTGCTGCCCTGGAGCACAAGCCGAAAGTCTTGTTGGCCATTGACGGAGTCGAGGCTCGGCTGCAGACCGCTAAAGATGTCGGCGCTGAGCCCTGGAACTATCTAACCCAGCGAGAGGAGCTTACGAAGCGTGTTCATGAACTGACCGACGGCCGGGGAGCCGACGCCGTTATCGAGGTTGTGGGCAACAGTGCGGCGTTGGAGATGGGATTCCAGTTGCTTCGGCCGTGGGGAACCATTTCAAGCGTTGGAGTTCACAATGGAGCGATTCCTTGGACCGGAAATCAAGCCTACGGGAAGAATCTCACCATAATAATGGGCAGGTGCCCAGTAAGAAGTGAGTGCTACCAACTGCCGACAGCCCAGCAGGTAGCATCCTCGCTAATCGAACACACATCTAGGTATCTTTGAAGAGTCTCTCCAGTTGCTCGAGAAGAAACAGCACCTCTTGCAGTGAGTTACCCCGTCGCACCCGTCTCAAGGTTTCGCTGTCTGACTTGCGTGGAAGTTTCATGACGGATGTGGTCATGCCTCTCAGTCAGTCCGTGGAAGGCTATGGGATCTTTGACTCAATGAAGGCTCAAAAGGTCATTTTCGACGCAGAGAAGTAGAGGGACAAACTCGATCAACTTGATGAGAATCTGTGACAATAAAGTATTCACTATCGACTTTTGAATCTATGTAATAAAATTCTTTGCCTGTTTCCAAGGTGTCTACTCTACTTTGACCCCATGCAAGTCTTTGACACGCTTTCCATCCATATACGTGCCATCAACAAGGTACTTTGCTGGCTTCCCACCAACGGGGAGCTCTTTCAAGAATCGCCAACGAAGCTTCTGCTTCCAGCCAGCTGCGTGCCAGTGATTCAGTTCCCCCCTCGGGAAAAGAGGTAGCGTATCGGTTATCGAAGGATCGTGCGCAATCAGCACGAGGACTCGATCATTTGCGTCAATGGCCACCAGCTTTTCGATACTCGTAAGTGCCTGTGGTGGATCTACATACCACGAGTCGGCACGCGTGCAAATCATTCTGCCAGGTTGGAACATGGAGAGAACCTTACTGGTAGTACATCCAAACAAGATTTGTGTGTAGCACTAGTGCATCGTTGTTCGAGCCTGGTTCAAGAGGGGTCGAGCATGTCTTTCTGAATATTCTCGAGGTCTTCAAGGTTGTGAGGAACCACTCGCGAAGCTTGAATTTGTGTTTTTGAGTCTGCGTCAACTTTTGCGAGGACAAACTTTCCGTAGAAAGAGACATATCCCGAGTTGGATACACTAGATCCAAGATATCTGTGAGACAGACACAGAGCTCCGTCATCCGAGCCAGAATTTCCACGAGGGAGCGTTTCGTGTCTGCGGAATAAACCTTGGACCGCTCGACTTCCTGCGAAAGGTCGTCGTAACCGAGAGGAGGGTTGGATCCGAAGTCGAAGTGGTTCTGCGTGATTTGCGTGTTCCTTCGCACGCAAAGGGGCATGATGCGATCCCGAATAATGCAGCACCACCAAGCGCGCTTCAGCTCATTCTGTCTCTTCTTCTCCCCTGGCGACATGGTGGTCATATCAGGAGTCATTGCTGCATATTGGTCTGCGTCGATGGCTTTGGCGTGTTGGATAGCGACACTAAGCCATGCACTGTTGGGTTTCTTTGGACCTCGACTTGACGATGGACACCAATATGTCAGTAATAAAGAAGCCTGGGCCATGGACAGGTGGTCTGGTTCGACTGCGAGGTCGTACAACAGCTAGCCGTATGATGTGTTAGTCCATGTTCGTTTACTCTGGTCATGGGGGTAGCTGTTACCGTTGTCTTTGTATAAAATGAAACCTTGAGTTCCCGAACGCTCGGGAAGCCTAATGAGTTGATACTCTCTTGGGATAGAAACTTGGTCTGATGTCAGTCAACGTCCAACGTGGGCAGAGGAGAGATACATACAGTGCAGGAGGCGAAGAGCATTGCTTGCAGTAAAAGCAAAGAAAATCGAGGCTCATTGTTTGAAGCGTCGTTCGTTGTTCGATCGTAGTTGTCCCAGAAGTCACCTTCGTTTAGGAGTGGAAGCATCGGGTGAATATGCAAGAAGTAGTGCTCGACAAGTTCGTCGAGGATTGGCTTCACCGGAACTCGTAAACATCCTCGTGACTCGAGGGAATCGATGTCACTGTCCTTCATGTTCATTGTTTCCAGGTCCAGGTCTACCAGGAACGGGAAAGAAGAGAAGGCTGTCTCGCCGCCTGAGGCCGTTGGTGTCGGAATCGGTGTGTGAGGTGTATCGGGGCTTTGGTCTTCGTGTTCATCGATTCGCGTGGGTGCCCGGATTTCGGCGCTTTGTCCTGCCTCTGGTTCTGAGTGCAAGTCATCAACAAACCCATCGTCCCAAGACATGCCTTCGAGGTCTAGGTCGACTTGAGTTGCGAAGTTCGGAACACTCCAGGTGGCGGTGTCCTGGTCAAATTGTAGTTGTGTCAACTCAGGTACACATTCCGGAGTCTGCTGCGGAGTGTCTGGGTCCTGTTCGAGTCCGTCTCTTAGAAACAAAGGGGTCTTTGATCCTCTCCTAGGAACAATGAAGCTATCGTCTTGTTAGCTGAGTATCGTCATCTCCCCTTTGGATAGTCTCACCACTCGTACGGCTTTCGGGGCAATACACAAGAATGGTCGTCTAGTCTGCAATGGGTGCAGGGTTGCGACGTGCGCGTGACGTCACATCGGACTTTTCGTCGACGGCATCTGAGGCAGGCCTTGGAAGCTCTCTTTCGGGAACCCGCCTTCTTCGCTTTCTGGGACGCGTTATCCATCTCCATGTTGCAATACTTGGCTGACTGGCCTCGCCTTCTTGCCATTAACCGGGCGGGGTCCACGCTCTTCAAGCAGACGATATGATGATTAGACAAGGCTTCGGAATTCCAATCCCGCGCTCATGAGTAAGCTCTGGGGGCCTAGCAACAGCTGTTTCCACTACTTGAAATTGCCTTTCACCATTTTGGTGCTACCTGCCCCCAAGGGTTATAGTTTCCGTTGGCTGGGTCCTCTCTCGATCTTGCCCAACGCTTCTCTGAGACCAGAATCCATCCCGGAATCCGACTGTTTCCCAGTCTTGCCATCCACAAATACATGTATCATCTCTCCTACGGCTCTCACATCGGGCTCGCCCACCACAAAGACGCCCACTTCATACTTCACACTTGATTTCCCAATGTGGTTGACACAGAGTCCCAGCTCCGCAACGGAGGGGTAAGACATGGGTCTGAAATAATCGGTGTGAGAGTGCACAACTATCCCGCGCTGCTGGGATGGTGAAGATGGGTCAAGAGCAGCGCATTCGATGAGATATGCATTGACAACCGAATCGATCCTAAGTCATGGTAAGATTGCTGCCCCGGTTGATTGTGCTTTGGGTCCAAGAGACGAACATGAAGTTGTAAACCGAGTTATTTACATGCCCATACATGTCATTATCGTTCCTATTCCTACTGTCAGTCTACATCATGAAGATTTACTCCTGCAATTGCATCCATCACAAGACCCAACATCGGTCGTCAACTTTTACTCAGTGACTAGAAGTCACTTACCATCTTGTTCTGTATTCCAAGAGAAAACTATAATCACTTCGCGTTCGGGTTTTGATCTCCGCGAGCTTTGACATGACGGCAAGCCTATGAATCGCGTATGTGGGAAATAAAATGCGTAGCTTGGAATGACTTGAGGAGATGAGTACGGCGTTTGTGAGTCTAGGTGGCGATTATGAAGGGCTCCCTGTACTCCAGTCGCGTGACCCGCGCTGAAGTCCGACGTATGTAAAAGTGCGTGCGAAACGGAAATGTTTTCCGCGGCAACAAAAGTAATCCACACGAGAATGACACCTATTCTGAAACCAGCGGTGCAACGGCCATGTATTTAACACGGCCAGACCCCGGTTTGCCTTATTCTGTCTTTTCTGTAGTTGTTTATTCAATCTAGTGAACGGACTTTCTATGCATCGGAGCGAATGTGAACACGAGCAGTGTGGGTGAAGCAAGGAGCATGTGAGGAAAGCCCGTCCTGCATATCCCGATTCACCAAAGACCAACATTCACAATTCTGGCGCGACTTTGACGACCAACATCTCATCGACATGTGCAGACCGAGATAGTGTCGGGTCGCAACGAGGTCATGAGGACCATGATTCATGCCTTTTTTTAATGGATTTTGCTTTGGCCGAGGCATGACTCGAATGATCGGCAGCCAAGCCTCACTACCAGCTACAAGGATAGCACCCTGGGCGCTTAGAAGACAAGCGTTATCAACTTTGCGAAGAACACTGATCGAAGTATTTCTAGACAGCGCCATCGCCAGCTACGTCTTCTGTTGGATAAACGGCAATCGGCTACGGGCAAAGTCCCCCTGCAATTGCACCCTGCGGCGTATCTCTCAACATCAGCATCTCGTTGTCTTCAGTCCTGGCTTCAGCCCTGCTACCCATGGTTTCTGCTGGTTCACATAGCATAGGCGCATGGCTGTGATCCTGAACGCCATTCATTTGGGCCATGAAGTTGTCAACTCCGAAATCTATTCTGTCGAGAAAAAGCGACGTGTTGGGAGCACTCCCGCCAACTCCAATGTCGGTCGCGTTGAGAGTGCTTTCAATCACATTCTCACCGAGCATTTGAAAGTGCCTCAACGAAGAATCCAAAACGAATCCCGGCGTCTCAGGCAAATCCATACCGGACAGCGAAGGAATCACTCGCCGCTTCTGCCTATTGTCGCCCTCATTCGGTTCATACCGGCTGCCACTGAAGCTGGGCCGTTTCTTGTTTGTGCTGCAATTAGACCGCGCCGCCGCCAACCGCTGCCATTCGCTTTTAACCAAGATGATGACCTCTAGTGCCCGCATTGCGTTCCCGTAAGATTGGCCAATCTCGCCCAGGGCGTGGCAGCAAAACTGCAAATCGCCGAGCGAGGTCCGCGACTTGGCGTAGCTCCGCGAACAGACGTCGTATATAAAGACTAGGGACGCTGTGAAAATGATGTGCACAATTTGTATGTTGGACTGTCGCAGGGAGTGCTGTCTTTGATAGTAGCGCAGCAGCTCTGTGATTCCGTGTGCCGCTGAGATACAACCGCTTTCTGCCTCGAGCATTTGGGCTCGGTCTTCTGCTGAGGTGAAGATTTCATTATAGCAAACCAATTGACTGGATAGATATGGACGATAGAGGGAGATGAGGACCGCGTAGAATTGCATGCTACGCAATAACCGTCAGAGTTGCTGCGCGTTCGTATGGACAAGGGCCGACTCACTGGAGCTGTAGGACTGCCGGGACATGGAGTACATCTGCTTGTGTCGGGTCTACTCGTAAAGAAGGTGGAATGTTCTTCTGCCACAGATGAAGCTCTTCCTTGGTAAGCTTAAGAAACTCGACCAAACGGTCGATGCTCATCACGCGGCCCGAGTACCTTGACCGCAGTTAGCGATCCAGGTACAGAAGTATGGTCATTGAAGTGCAAAACGTACAGATTCGAGTTGATCCGTCGCATAAACTCGCAAAGAGTGATATTCGCATCGGTACAAGCTTCAAGGGGGAGGAAGATGCCGTCATCGGGGATCATTGACTGCCCACAAGCCTTGGGATACGGCCGCCATCTCTTGTTCTTCAGCCCGTCCAGATGGCTCATTGGACGCGAAGTAGTGATGTTCTGAATGCCGAAGCTCCAGGGCCGGCCAACGTAGAGGCTCCACATGCTGCTCCGTGTCAGGACAGATTATCTCGAGGAGGCATAGTCTTGAGCAAACCATTCATGAACGAACACACCCCAGAAAGTGGTTCGTCTGATTTCCAGATCCTGCTCGGTCAGAAGCGCGCCGCTGCCATGGCTATGCTTGGTCACGTCTAGGTGAAGTCCTAGGTCCGCGCTGAGTCTTGCCGCCATCCCTGATGCAAAAAGCCAATTAGTAGCCGAGAAGGGGTAGAGGAGATAGGAGTACTTACCACTGTATAGCCAACCACGAGCATCCCGCGTGAACGAAGCCTCCAGGGCACTCATGACGACAAGAGCCTGAACCGTCGCTACAGTCGGACTATCCATCTCAACGTCGAGGAGGGCCTTGGCCCGAGCCGAGAAGAACTCGGTAGCAGGTTCTGGCACGCTGAGCTGTTCGCCAGCGCTCAAAATCGCCCCGAAAGCGCATCTGCTTCACGGTCAACCAAGATCCACAACCACCAGGGCGGATCCTATCGTCGACACGCACATTGCATTGTTCAATGTTTCCGAGTAGTATGGACTGCTCTGGCCGTCTTCGGTCGACTTGCGTTTCTCCAGGAAAAACACGTCCTCGTCGATGACATGGATGGCTGGGTCCTCCCAGGCAAAATACAGCCTGGCAAGGCGGTCCTCGAGAGACGGTGGTACATGGTAGTCAAGGCCGAGACGCTTGAGTACGCTGCAGCCCTCGGTGGCGACATGGCGAATGGTTGATTGCGATAGAGACTGGAAATCGCTTTGGTGCGCGTGCAAGTTGGATGTTGGTCCGTAGTACCGCAGCTGTCCGTCTTCGGCTATTCGAAGCGCGCCGACGCGAGCTGCGAGGAATTTTGTTATGTCGCTCTCGGAATCCGAGTCGTTCAGCTTGCTCTCGGCGCTGGGCAACGGTCCTGTGAAGTTCGGGCTTTGGAATCCAGGCATGGGTGGAAACATGAACTCGTCGTAGGTTTGGTCCATGTCCAGGAAGTCGAGAACGGTGGCGTCGAAAGTAGGATAATCTAGCCCCTGGATGTCAGAAGGATCCATTTGAGCATCCATACTAGGGAGCTCCATTAAAGGCATGAAGCTCGTCGGCACGCTGGCTGAGTTCTCCTGGCTAGGTGATATCCTATCGGAAACGGCAGTACTGGCTCGCGCCTCGCTCGCGTTCTGGTCGTGCTGGTCGACGTCGGCAAATGCGGTTGAGTCCTCCGACATGCCGCTTTCGACTTCTCGTTCTTGTTCCAGCTCGAAGGGCGTCGCATTCTGCACCGAGGCAGTCTTCTCCGAGGCGGCCGGGGCATCGGACGGCAGCTTGATGTTGTGTTCTCGCAGCGTCTCCTCTAGCAGGGCAAGGCGAGCTTGTAGCTTCGAGGTGGCCTTTTTCGCGGATGCCCTAGTACTCAGTAATTATCCGTTAGCAAGTCGGTCAGCACTCGTCCACTTCACGTCACTCACTTCCGCAAGTCGGCTTCGGCATTGTAGGTGCAAGTGTTTTTGGACACGATGCAGTTGGCGCACTTGGGCTTTCCATCACACTGCGGCCGGCATCTGGATGTCAGCCCTTTGCAGTAGTTCGTCGGACGGACTGTGGGTGGGTTCGAGCATACCTTGATCTTGCGCCGTCTGCAATTCAGACAAGCGCTGGTGACGTGTTTTTTCCCTCCCATGATATTCCGGGGCTCGTTCGGTAATTACGGAGTGCGTAAGGAGAACAGCCAGCAACTCGCATGGATGATGGATCACAGCGATTCCATTCCCGGGATATTCACTGCGTCATGTACCTAATCTACGCCGACCCTAGATCAGATCCCCGCTTAAAAGGACATGACCAGGTGGAGGCGGCTTCATCGTACATGAGTCATGTCTGTGCCATCTCGACTCCTCGAGCGAGGCGAGCTTTCCCCGCCGTCTCCATTACCCCAGACCCCAAGTTCTGGGACGCAGAATGATCTAACCTCTCTTAGCAAAGACCTCCCAACCGAGTCTTTCCGCCTTCGTCATGACCTTGGCACGGGTTTGTCTTCCATCCTCCCCGCGAAGGTGGCTCTATCACGAGCTACATATTAATAATTCACGTGTGCTAATACACCAACAAGATTCCATATGTCTTACGTGAACGGAGTGGCAACGAAATTGTAAGAGCAGCGCGCATGGTTATATGGGACAAGAAACAAAACGCCATGAGCGGAAGTCTCGACTAACCTCACACGCTCCTTCAACGCGGAATTGCAGTCCCGTCTTCTTTTCCTTTTCCTTTTCCAGACCTCGGTCTCCTAAGCCACAGCTACGGGATTGTATCGCGCTACCCTTATCCGGGTATTTGGTCGGCAGTACGGATGGTGATTGATCTGAGCCTCAAGGAAATCATGAGCATCTCAAGTAATCCACTTACTTCATGTCAATTCCACACAAGATAATAACTTCATCATCAAAACCTGACATTGCGGTTGACAAAAGCAACCCTCTTCCTCACTCATCTTTCCTCGTCAAGTCACACGATCAACTTGTCAAAGTCTCGCCATCACAATGGCTGGCCCGAGTGTGATCATTATTGGAGGGGGCGTGGCTGGCATTGCCATGGCCCATACCCTCAAATGCAAGCTTGGCTTCACCAATTTTACGGTACGAGCATGACAACCTCGGCAATTTTCTGCGTGCACGGGGATGCCAGATGACAGCTCTGAGCTTGCGGCTGACCCAAAACGTTAGATCTACGAAAAGAACGACGGCTTGGGAGGGACATGGAGAGTGAACACTTACCCAGGATGGTAAGCGGAGGCCAATCCTTTCCATGCAAGCACAACTAACATCATAATAGCGGCTCTGACGTGCCCATTCACTTGTACTCATTCAGCTTCAACTTGAATCCGAATTGGTCCCAGGAGTTGGTGGACCAAAAAGAGATCCTAGATTGTAAGTCATTTGCATAGTTGAGCAAGTCGAGGGATCATGATCTGACTCATTTTGTAGATGTCGAGTCAACCGTCGACAAGTTTCGACTCCGATCCCACTTTCAGTTCAAATCAGAAGTACTGAGTGCGAAATGGATCGATGACATATGGCACGTGGAGTTTGTTGATACCACCACGGGCAAGAAGTTCACCAAGACGTGCAACATTCTCTTATCAGCCGTAGGTGGTTTCTCGCAGCCCAGGGGCGTCAACTACCCCGGGATGAACCAGTACAAGGGTGACGTATTCCACACGGCTGAATGGGATCACTCTGTGGACCTGAAGGGCAAGCGAGTCGCCGTTATTGGGAATGGCTGCAGTGCTGCCCAGGTTGTTCCATCCATCGCACCACAAGTGCAGAAGCTCACCCAGTACGCCCGAAGCCCTCAATGGTACCACCCGCGACCCAACAAGGTGTTTTCTGGATTCGACAAGTTCCTGTTTCGCTACGTCCCTCTTTGGCAACGGTGGCATCGATTAGACACGTTCCTCAAAACCGACCAGCTCGCATCAATCTACGGCTCAGATACAAAACAGGTTGAGCAGCGACTGGCCATTGAAGAATCAGCACGCCAGTACATCTACGAAACATCCCCCGAGAAATACCACAGCTTCCTTGTCCCGACCTTTCCACTGGGATGCAAGAGGAGGATTTACGATCCTGGCTATCTGGCCTGTCTGCACCGCGACAACATCGATTTGCTTCCAGAAGGCCCACAGGAATTCACACAGAACGGAATCATCAGCGAGACCGGCAAACAGGAGGATTTCGACGTCGTCATCTTGGCCACAGGTTTTAAGGTGCAATCGTTCCTGACCCCGATGAAAATCGTTGGCAAGAACGGTGTGAACATCCATGAGCAATGGAACAAAAACAGAGGAGCACAAGCCTACATGGGTACTTTCGTGCACAACCAGCCAAACTTTGCCATCTTGTAAGTCCGGGTTATTTGCGCCCTCTGTCACCCCGCGGTCGCATCTCGTCTAATACCTTTCCCAGATTTGGACCCAACACCTTCCCGGCGTTCAACTCTGTAATTTACGCCATCGAAGTACAGGTCGCATACATTACCTCAACAGTGATTAAGCCAGTTATCGATGGATATGCAAACGTCGTCGAAGTCAAGGCAGCAGCGGAAGAAGGCTTCGTAGAAAATCTTGACAAGGTCTTGGCTGAGACTGTGTTCGCTGCCGGCTGCAGCAACTGGTACATCAACAGCGCTGGCCGCAACTCGGCAGCTTGGCCAGGACTTGCCGTGACATTCTGGAAGGCCACTGCTTTCCCCAAGTGGAATGACTTTGTCATGGCCGGGGGATCAAACTTGTGGCTACTCCGAAAGGCCCAGAGAATCGTTACGAAAGCGACCTGGCCTCTATGGGTCATCGCTGCTAGCATGGGTGTAGGGGCGGTTCACCAGAACCTTTTTGCTAGCACGGAGTCTATTTCCACCATTTTCAGTCAGCTCAAGCTGTAGGTAGAGGTGTTTTTGTCAGTCAAAAGACTGTAGGATAGCAATCAATACGTACATATTAATCGCCCCCCCATGTTGCATCTTGCGATTGTCAATCTGTTGCTTCTTCCCCCATGCATACCATATACTAACCATGACAGCACTACCTAAAAACTCATCACTACAGTTCATAATGACAGTTAAATCGAGTATAAAAGAACCCAACCTAGTTCAAGCTTAATTCAAGATCACTCAGCAAATTCCTTGCAGCTCAACGGAACGATGGCTACGTGGTGGCAGACTTTCCCAACTTCCTCCTCGGTGCAAAATTGTATTACTCGACCGGCATTTAACTAGCTCCGGAATACTTTCCCGCTTAGTTCGCATCTGCGCTAACAAGAGTCAGCTGATGACCAGCCACGACGTCCGCAACTTACCCCACACTCGTAGTGCCGGAGTTGCTGTTCGATGTGATGCAATCTCTTCTTTTCTGGCCTCCATCTGTCACTGCCTTTATTTATTTTGCACTTCATCAAGCAGCCAGATTATCACACTCTAGCCATGGAGATTGTGCAAGAACTAGGGTCGAGCAGGACGAAGGTATGGCTCATCACTGGATGCTCCAGTGGATTCGGTCAAAGCCTTGTCCCTGCAGTACTGGCCCGTGGTGACAAAGTTATTGCCACGGCTCGCCAGGTCTCTGACTTGAGTCACCTTGAAGGTGTCAACAATGTCGAGATCATTCAGCTTGATGTCACCGCGTCGAGAGAGGTCCTTTGCGAGAAGGTGGAGGAAGCCAGGAACAAATTTGGCACTATCGATGTTCTCGTCAACAACGCAGGATATGTTTGTTCCGGCGTCTGGGAAGAATTGAGGTAATGCCTTCGGTTCTTGACTGACTTATTTGCCCGTATTGACAATGACAGTTCTGAAGATATCAAGCGGCAGTTTGAGACAAACTTCTTCGGCGCTTTGAACCTGACCTCTGTTGTGCTTCCTACTATGCGTCGCAGAAGAACTGGTACTGTCTTATTCATGGGAAGCATAGCTGGATGGCACGGAGTGGCTGCAGGAGGTGCTTATAGTGCTACCAAATTTGCACTAGAAGGTTCGTCAGCTTTCGACCACCTACGCGGCGAACATTCATCTTCAGGATTTACCAAACCTCAGCGGTTGTGTGTCCCTTACCTTGAACTAACATCTTCTTCTAGAGGCCGCTGAGTGTCTAGCCAAAGAGGTAGATGCGATCGGTATTCGGGTTCACATCTTTGTACTCGGCCAGTTCCGCACGAAGATTCTTGACGCCACAAACAAAAAAGGTAAATTGGAACCTGAAAGTGGTATTGAGGAGTATGCAGAAATCAAGAAGGGGATGGCCGACATACACGCGGCTACGCAGGCCGCGCAACCAGGAGACCCATTATTGGCGGTCGAAAGAATGATAGACATCGTGAAGCTCGAGAACCTCACTGAAGAGCAAGCCAACAACTTGCCGTTGCGCATTGCCGTTGGGTCTGATGCAGTGGACACCATGAAGAGGAAAAGCCAGGAAACTCTCGAAACATTACAGACTTGGACCGAGTTTAGTTGCAGCACGGATTTTCCAGACAAGGAAACCCTACCGAGTTACTATAGGTAACGGATACATGAAAAGAACGCGGGGTTATTTAGATTTGGGACGACTGTCTTGCTTCATGTGACGTATGTTACAAGTATGGACCTTTGAGGATGTATCCCGAAGAATAAGAGTGCAGCCGATATCATGGTTTCATGTGAATGCCCAATATGAAGCAGAAGGAGCATGAATTTCTACCACCCTTTTCACTGATATAGATTCAAAATGCCGAACATAAAAACGCAAATCTTCAAACACAGTTTTCAGATTGATTCATAGATCCCAATTGTTACAGTGCGGTAATATCAATGCCATCGGTTCCACCCATAATGCTTGAACCCTCACCAACGACCAAGTTCTCGTACCCAACCATGTATGTCATCGGTAAAGACATAAAGCGGTTGCAATCGTCGCTCAGTGCTGCAGCATACTCCTTGCTATTATAGAACTCTAGCCAGTCATCCCAGGTTCTGACCCAAAGTTGAGCACATCCATCGTACTCTAGGACATTCTCACCCAAAGACCGAGCTCTCTCTTTCATTTCCACAGTTTGATGATGCTGTAAAATAGTCAGTACTGATACAGCCCTGTTACGGGGCCACTGATTGTCGGAGGAGGAAAGGTTGTTGTGCAAAATCAGCTGAGTGCGTACCTGGCAGTATCGCACAATGTGTTTTCGAAACGCCTGAGTTGCGACCGCTAGGTCAGCGTGAACCGTCTGCCAGTGGCCGAAGAAGGTGTCATAGTCTATGGAATCAATTTTCTTGAAGAAAACCGAGACCTTGATGCACGATTGAAAGTTTGGGATAGAGTCGTAGTTCAATTGAGGGTGTGTGAACTCGTGTTCGACCTTGTTGAACGGCATGTTGACTTTGGTTTTTGATGCTTATCGATCAGACGTCAGTGAATATACTGAGAACAACACAACTTGATTCGAACCAACCCCCGAGGTAAGCCATTGTTTGCTCTATATCGATCTCGTGTGGATCTGCCCAAACTAAAACGGCCCACCTTTTCGGAAATGCATCCCACGGAACATATTTCCAGGCGTCATGGGAGGACGCAATACCAACTTGACTCAGCGACCTCGGCTTCTCTAATTAATTCGCGGCGAGGTTATGCTATCAGGCGTTTTTAGTCATACAGTAGATTCGTCATTCGGTACTAAACAAATTGAGAATTCCCTACAAATGAATGCTAAGCAACGGACATGCGTTAGAGCTAGATGGTCAGTCAAGATGAACATCTATCTTTCTCTTCCATGTGAAAAAGCAGCCATAGTTTACTTACTGAGCAAAAGTACGGCTAGTACCAACCGATTACTTCCAAGTTGAATTGCAGCTCCCTCCTAGAATCTTTAAGTATATTGCTCTTGTTCGGATGCGTGAGAATACTGAAATTGTCCATTGCCTAAGATATTTAACTGCGGATATTAACACAATTAATTAAGAACAAACGATGTTCAGACCAATGGTCGTCTGGCAGCCTAAGAACTACCACTATTGCCAAAGTTTGACTTGTGACTGTCTAAGCTTGACGCTTTGCATATCTTTTTCATACCCTCATTGATGTATTCCATCTGGTCTCTAAAATAGAACCTCTTCTGGAAGACTTTCACGGCTATACCGCAGTCAGAGCCCTTTTCGAGACGTCGCCCTTTCGCATTGATCATGGGCTTACCAGCGAGGAGAATGTTTACGACTGAAACAATAGTGTCGACCGGTGTCAGGTACTCCTCTGGCCATGAGCTCCAGACTTCATCGGAGAGAAGGTTGGTTTTTGCGGTTCCAGGGCAGAGGGCGTACGTGCGGATACTGTCCTCCTGAAAAGGCTTCCCGATGGAACGTAGGAAATTGACGACACCGGCTTTGGATGCTGAGTAGAGGGGATTGAACTCTTGGGCATACTAATGGTTTTGTTAAATGCAAATCGCCGGCGTGTCAAGGGCGTGGGTACTTACGAAACCTGCTATACTAGCAGTCGTGATAAGAACCGCATCAGCACCACTGTGTTTATTTGCTCGAAAGTAGTGTTGCGCCAAGTAACTGGTATTGATTACCGCCTTGAGGTTGATTTCGATGCTGGTCTGGGGTAGTTCCAGGGGTGGCAGTGTGTCAACTCGCTTGTAGAAGTTGTGCATCTGGACTATTCCTGCGTTAGCAAAGACAAAGTCCAGTCTGCCTTGGGCTTTGTAGACGGCGTCAAATGCGTTTGACAAGGATGACCAAGACGTGACGTCAACAACGATGAACTTTGAGTTTTCAACCTCGCGTGCTGCTGCATCGCCGGCTGTTTTGTTGAGGTCAAATATGTTGATCTGCCAGCCATTCTCAGCAAGGTTCTTTGCAACGGCAAGACCCATTCCGGAAGCTCCGCCGGTGATGATTGCGACTTTCAAAGAAGACATGGTGAGGTGACTCAAGAGGCTGTTGTGATGAAGTGGTGGGTGTTCTTGTGATGAAACGGGGTAATTCAGCTTGAAGATCAAAGCCGTTGTCTCACCGGGAATCCTGTTCTGGGTGCGTCGTATGATAGCACGTATATACATGAATAGCGCTGCTCGTGACTTGGGGTGGCATTGTCGACGACATGGGTCTGCTGCATCGAGTTCAACTCGGAATTATAATCCATGAATACAATCCCGAGTCTCAAATTGGCATTAGCAGCCCTCGGTTCCAGAACGAATACGCCCTTTATTATTAATGGCTTTCGGGATGAGCTAACATACTAGTTACGTCGAAGTTGACGTAGTCACCCGGTCACATTAGGTTGTATTTCTTTCAGGACGGCGACGATGAAATGCCATATAGTCTATTGAATTTTATATATCCTCTATAATTCCCGTCTTGAAGACTGTTCTTAGCAGTCATCAATCAGCCAAGACATCATTTTCTACTTGTCTGCAAGATACTCTTTGCTAAACGGGTAGTCTAGGTATCCACCAGTCGACTTTGGTGTATAAAACGTCTCGCGCTTGTATGGATTCAGCTCGAGACCCTTCTCAAGCCTAAAAGGCAGGTCTGGCGTGGACAAGAAATACCGTCCGAACATGGCAACGATATTCTTCTCCGGATGTTCCTCATCCACCAGTCTCCGTGCTGTGTCGGGTTTAAGCCCCCCCGCCACCAGTATTGGGCCATCCCACAGGTCAAAGGCAAATGAAAGTTTGTCGGATGCTTCGACGTCGGCAGCTCCTGCAATCCTAGACTCGACAAGGTGGAGATAAGCCAAGTTGAGCTTGGAGATCTGTTGAATGACATGGGAGAATTGCGGGATTGGATCATCCATTCTCATCCCGTTGAATGTGCTCCAGGGGCTGAACCGAATCCCAGTTCTTTCCGGCCCGATGGCTTTGCAGACCGCCTGGGTAGCCTCGACAGCAAACCGCGATCGGTTTTCAATGCTACCTCCGTAGTCGTCGTTTCGCTGGTTGCATCGGTCTTGAATGAACTGGTCAATCAAGTATCCGTTGGCACCGTGGAGCTCAACGCCGTCAAATCCTGCGTCAATAGCGTTTTGGGCTGCAGTGACATAGTTCTGAATCCTGGACTGAATCTCGGCAACACTCAGTCGGTGAGGCAGCGGGGACTCCGAGTCGATTGGAATGTCGTCGGAACTGGCAATAGTCGTCCCTTCACGCTTGGTGATTTCCGGGTCGGCGGCGCGTCCGAGGGCCCAGAGTTGGCAGAAGATGTAAGATCCGTTGGCGTGGACAGCGGCTGTGACCTTCCGCCACATGTCGATCTGCTCTTGGTTGTAAATCCCAGGAGCGTTTGCGTACCCTCCGTCCTCGACTGAGATGAAGGTTCCCTCAGTGATGAGAAGTGTGCCGGGCACAGAGCTTCGCTGCTTGTAATAATCGACCATCATTTCAAGCGGCACATGCTCATCAGACGCACGATACCGCGTCAAGGGGCATAATCCCATCCGATGGTTGAGTGTGAGGTTTCCCAGCTTGAGAGGAGTGAACAAGCGTGACTGTCCCATTATGGCGAGCCTGGCGGAAAGAAAATGGGGATTGAATGATAGGCGTAGATGTGATTTCGTGAGCAGTGAAGTGAGCAGTGAAGTGAGTGTGCAGCCTCCATTTGGATTATCAGCTGGCAACGCCAGCATTTTCAAGGGGCAATTGACGTAAGGAATTGCACTTCCGGCGTCAAAAGTTTATTTCTAGTGTATATGCTGATTGCAAAGCAACGGCTGTAAATACATGTGGGTCAGGCATTCCAAAGGCTTCCAAAGACTGTTAAGCTCTAAGAGAATCTAGATCTGCTTTTAGTCCTATGACGACTGGTACTGTTGGGCTGATCAATCGACTCGAAGAAGACGGGATTTAATTCCGTGTTGGTGGAGAGCTTTGGTGGCGGGGAAGGGCCGACTGATCTAGCTAGTGCTATTTTTCTTCACGTTCCCTTTAGAAAGGGATGTCCATAGGTGATGCTAAGAGTGTTACTAGAGACCCGCCTTTGCTGGTGACATGAGTAAGATAAAATAGCTAAATAGATGTTCTTTATAAATCCAAGTATAATCTCGAGAGGCCCTCAACGTGTTTATGTGTACCGGGGTTCCATCAGCATCAATAGGTATGTATCTCAAGGAGGGAAGGCAAGATGAAGAGCTGCTCTTGAGATTGTTTTAACCGCACGGATTGCTAGTCACGTCAGTTTAAGACTTTGACGGTTATCAAGCGCTTATGTCAAATACAATGAAGGAACATGAATTACTATATATAGCCTCAACCCATGTCTATCCCCTACAAGACTTAGTTCGAGTCCTTAGCGGTCAAAGCCGTCGTGCCTATGACAAATAGTTAGTTGTATGTCTCCCCAAAAGCCATCGATAC
This sequence comes from Neonectria ditissima, assembly GCA_001305505.1. Classification (NCBI taxonomy): domain Eukaryota; kingdom Fungi; phylum Ascomycota; class Sordariomycetes; order Hypocreales; family Nectriaceae; genus Neonectria; species Neonectria ditissima. The sequence continues at coordinate 3,143,866 of LDPL01000122.1, read as the reverse complement.
TAAGTCCAAGCATGCACACTTACAGTGAATGATCCCGGCAGCGCTGTCCACTGAAAGCACATCTTGACAAGCCAGGAACTGTACAGGATCTGGGCGCTCGCAAGTACCAATTTGGTTCATGTCAACGTCATACATGCCCCAGCCACCGTTGTCGACGTCTTTGTAAAGAGCTGTCCGAACTGTCAGTTACATGCTACTCATGTTCTTCCGGGCTCGACGACGTACTGAAGTGAGGTGCATCACCACCGTTGTCAAAGTATTTGCCATCGTTGTCGTAGACTTCCAACCGGGTGATGTCCCAGTCTTGTGGTGCCTTGCTTCCGTCACAGCCATCACAGGCGATTCCGCCGTGGGAGGCATCGTTGTAAAACTGAGCAGTCCACTGGACCGTGTTGACGGCGTCATCGCAGTCCGGTGGGTTGTTGAAGAACATGACCAAGGTGGTCAAGATGGAGTCTGGGAATTGGTTTTCCGCTCCGCAGAATATGAGGAAGTCGGCGACGACTGGGCGGACTGCTAGTAGAGTAGCGACGAGGGTGGCAGCAGTGAAATGCATCGTGATCTATGCTGTACGGTTTGGAGTAATTTGTGCTTATTTGAGTAGCGGATGGGTGTGAGGAATTAGGAGTAGTTGGGTAGGTCAGAAAAAACAGCATTCAAGGCAAAAGACAATGTCTTTTTAATACTTCAAGGAGTATTTTCCCGTCATCGGCCTGGTGCTTTGTCACAGGATATCGTGACGTATGTAGTTCACCTGTCAATCCCGTTGTCATCACACTCACCAACCTACATTCTGTTTTCTCGGTCTCGATCTAGTAATTCGTAGAATCCTTCGAATCCTTCTGCATGGCCTTCTTTCCTGTTGCCTGTCTGCAAAATACCAAAGTTCCTTAATTGGCCGCAGTTTATGACATAATGTAATGCATATTGAGCATGGCGACGAACAGCATTGGCGATCACCCGAAAGACCGATGATCCGGTCTCGTGTCTCCTTCCAAATGAGGCTTTAGGAGGAAGATCTAGTAATCACTGCGCAGCAGAATATGGAGAATATGGGGAAGCTGAATCTCCATCTAGTCAGCGTTGCTATGATGATTGGATGTCACGGATGACACGGATGGGAAGCGGTACCCGACCGGGAATTAGAGGCTTGGAAGCTGTCAGCCGCTGCTGATCAGGTCCTCAAGAGTAATTAAGATGACACGAGTATCTGACTTCTCTTTTTTGCTCAACCCTTTGGATTTATCTCATCCTTCGGGCATGTAGATCACGACTTGATTGGAGGTTCGGATTGATTTTCTGCGCAAGCCTCGACGCTCGAGGGGTGCAGGCGTTGACCAAGAACTCCATAATTTAGTTTCCTCATCCTGTCGAGATCTTCTGGTAGCTGTTGCCAGAGTCGTCAAGTTTAAGATCCATCTTTTCATCTATGAGTTATATGCAGGGAAGACCCTACGGCAAACTGAGAAAGCGAGAAAGTGTACAAGCTTTAAATCATTTTCCCGTCTGTATTTCATTCCATCTCAAAGTGGTCTGAATCTCTTCATAATAGCCCTCGTCTTTGCGGCCGCCCAATCATCTTGTGATATGTAGTTGAAAGTATCTACCACGTCTCGCCGTCGTCTATCCCAGTCATCTTCTGACGGTGGCTTGCGTTCCCACTCGTCACGGTAGATTCCAGTAGACGTTATTGGTTCCTCAGGGTCGACACGCTCGCGGTTATGCACATCTCCAAGAAGCGGAAGGGGACAGCTTGGTGGCGGTGTGACATCCGAGAGAAGGAATTGAACGAGGCTATGTTTCTGTTCATCGAGGAGCTTGAATATGCGATAGGTTACATCACGGCGATCACTGTGTAGGTATACGTCATGAGACTGGGTCGTCAGCCGAGTGTGCCTTGTATACGAACGCATTGAAATCTCACCTCCGTACTGGCATCAGACACATGACGCCTGTCAAAGAGGACGACTCCGCCGAATATTCGGGCCTCTGCCCAGTAGCCAACTCCATCGGCAACACCTTCTGGGTACTGATCATAATCATGATACCATGGGTGCCAAAACAAGGTGGGTGGATAGCCGTGCGGATAAAAGGCCTCATCTTCATCAGATGGTTTCCAGGAGACAAGGTCATTACTGGGAGTCATATATGAGCCTTGTTTAAACAACCAAATTCCAATGTAGTGGATGGCTCTAGCGACAAGCTCGATCAGATTTGTCTGAAAGGATCTAGATCCGGGTGCAGCAGCTTGATACGCACGAAGAAGCTACAGAGTTAGCATATAGATTCAGCCGAACATCTTACAGAGGCACTTTACCTTCGAATCGAATCTCAAAGTGGTAGCATCAAAGGTGCTACGGAGTTGTCGAGCTTTTTCAAGTACGCCAGGCGAAAGTTCGACGCGCTCGTCGAGGAGGGGATGTCCAGGGCAGACAGTACCTGCGTAGGTATCCAATGCGACATCCGATAGTGGCAGTCCGTCAACAATCTGAGCAAATGTAACTTCCGCAATCGGGCTTGATAAAACATTGGAGACGGCGCGAGTAAAGATTTCGCGGTGCTTGATCTGCAAGTTCTGGATCGATTGCTGTTCTGGCCTGGGATCAGAAACCCCACCCGAAGACGTTGCAGCATCTTTAGGCGTCATGTTTCAGGTGCCCCATCAAGAACTAATGTATTGTCTAATATCAGAATCTTGATATAGGGCGAGGGCGAGGGCGAGGGCGATATAAAATTAGGCTCGGCGCATAATGAGCTCGCAGTATGCCTTGAGGGATGCGCTGATGGAAGGATCAGGACATGGAGCTGGCTATTGAGGTGAGACCCAACATGCACTACTTCATTAGCTGCATATGTAATCACTCAACCTGCCATACCATGAAAGGCAGTTCAGAGTTCAGTATTGCAGGAAATAGAACTAAAGACAGAGATTGGATATGTATTGCCATTAACACATGGTAAATACTATATACTAGGTTCACTTGACAAGGGAAGAAGATATCATGTAAATGATACCATCCTCAACCATACCAAGATACTATCAAGCTGCAGGCAGATCCTTCTTGGCGAATCCAATGCGCGAATTCGCGCCATCGAACACCACAAAGGCAGCCTTGAGAGCAATGTCTCCAAAGATATTAATACCCGCGCTGTCGCTAGACTGAAGACCACCAAAGCACATTCCCGTGTTTTGCGCGGCTGAAATCACACTCTTGCCGCCCCTAAACTTTCTGGACCTCTTGCCAACGCTGGACGAAGATGCTGCGGTGTGAAGGGGGACAAATCTCTTGCCGGCATTGGACGTAGTTTGAAGAGGAGCAAAGTTCATGAACGCCCCTGGGATCGTGACGGCTGCTTTGCCGACGCCAAAGGAAAAGTCGGGGAGTTGCGCGTCGCAGGGAAAGGTAAACCCGCCGGCGGCCTCGTCCAACTGAGCTCCTTGGACCTGCGAGTAATAGGCCTGGTTGACTTCTCCAGGCAGCAGCAGAAGGGTGGTTCCGGTATCAGCAATACCCGTGATGGGGGTTTGAGAGAGCGAGCTGTTGCTATCGCCCACAGAGAATCCCGAGGAGGTGAAGTTCCAGAGACCACCCGTGGAGTCGACGTCGGTGTAGGCGATTTCGCCTGTGAAAGCCGATTCGTTGATGAAGCCGAAGTTGTACGTGCCGGGTGCGTCTTGCTGGAGGTCTGCGGTGAACAACCCGACGCCTTGCTCAGCATTGGCGCTAGCGAAGAACGTGTTTTGTTGCTGGGGCTGAACAGTGTTGATAGAACTGAAAGCTAACCCGACTAGGCCGTCCAGGTCTTGTTGCTCGGCGAATGATGCAGTGACCTCATCCGCAACCTCGACGGCTTGCGCACTGACTGCGAGGCCGCCGATAGAGACCTTGTCTTGGACGACGTGACCGGCAGCGGCGCTTCCATCGCCATATTGAATCTCAAAGGAAGCGCCATCCAACTGCTTCGAGGTGGAGCTATCAGAAGCAACGTACTGAGTCTGGCCGCCAGCGGCCGCAGCTTGGGCACTGTACACCCAAAGATCCGATGACCCGGTATCAAAGTCCATCTGGAACGTTTTCGGAGGGGTTCCAATTTCAACAGGTGTCAGCCACTCGGAATCGTTCTGAACGGGCAAAGTCGTAGCGCTGCCGGTGTCATTGCGACGATGGAGAGCCCTGCCATCGTGTGTGGAAGATGCAAGAGAGGCAGGCAGCGTGACGCCATATTTCCTGTATGCTTTTGCAAGGGCTCGACGGCCGTCTCTCGTGTACTTTGGGTTCTTCACCTGTCGAACTGAAAAGTTGCTGTTGGGCGAGGCGGTGGGGTGGCTGGAAACGACGGTGAGATGAGCCAGCATACTCGTGCAAAGAAGAGAAAGAAGCTTCATTGTGAAGAAGAGCACGTGTTGCTTTTAGAAGAGAAAAATGCGCCTGCGCTAATAGAGAATGGACTCGAGAGAATGAGTGAATGGAATGGAAACTGACGATGCTGGCTGAATGCTTGGCAGGAATTCTTGGCAGATGAAGACAGCGGTTCATATACCTGTCCAACGACACTAGGGCCGGACATCTCACACAACTCGCGTCTCTACGATCCGGAAGTAAGCGACCAAGTGAAACTGGTCATATACGTACGCTCATGTCGCGGAAGAGAGGGTCTCGACTGCTTCAAACGCGGCCGTGGCTAACTAACCCCTGCAGTCGTCATTTCCAACCAAGGTGTTGGTGAAAGCAGTTGATCTTTGACGCCAATGTGCACTTTTGGCCGACTCCGTCGCACCTCGATTCAAAACGCGAACGGAAGACCGGCAGTTTTGGGACGAGAAAATTGCAGACCTGAGAACCAATGAAATCGTGTTTCAATTCCGACACGGCCTTCAAGGGGCTTTCCGAGCGTGCGGACGGCTAATACGGCAATGGGCGGGAAAGCGATTGGCGGCGGCGGGTAGAACGGAACTGTGAAACGAACCAGTCGCGGCCCAACACATGTTTATATACACGTCTCCGTTCTTCGGTTGCTCTTCAATGTGGTAGGAATCTGTTATTGAAACCGCATATTGAGGCGCTCTCCTGTTAAGCTGGGAGAATAATGGTGACTATGTCTTTGCGAACTGGAGGTTTTCGAGAAATGTCCGTAATGAGAGCGATTGGCAACCTGGGAAAAAACAAGAAAACGTAATCTTCTAGACGACCTGTGCATCGAGTTTTAAAACACAGCCATCAGAGAATAATTGTCTTTGGAGGCAAAGGCCCTTAAAATGGCGTTGTTAGCAGCCTCGACATGCGATCCAGCATAAGCCAGGATTCCCGAGGTGAAACAGCCCTTTCCGTCGACGGGGCACGGCGGCAAACACTCTGGGGTATTTATGCCACGGCTATCACGGCATTGGAGTCCTCCCGGCCAAAATCAGGGGCCTGCCAGGCTCTAGGAGAATACACTGATACAATGTCGTAGATCAGTTGTCTCATCGAAAACTTGGAATTCAAAGTCAGGATGAATGGGGATGAATAATCGAAGATGTCGGGGTTTTTTGTCTTGACCCTTGAATCCGATGACCAGGTAGAAGAGAACAATAATGGAATTTTGTCTCATTTCTTGCTTGACTTTCTTCAACCAGCTGAGCGATGTATAATACAAGGTCCTCGTACTATAGCCCCGCCAAATCACATCCATCTCCTCGTCCCATTATGGCTCAGAAACGAGCCTCCGTGCCCTCCTTCAATCGACGAGCGGCCGATAGCCGCCAGACAGCTCTCTGCAGATTCCAAAGGCCCTGATGGTTCGAAGCCTGGCGCGTACAGATCAAATTTGGCGTTGATATCTCGCAACAAAAGGATATCTTCGTTTAAGACTAGTCGCACGCAGTCAGCTTTGGACCTTGGACGTGGTGAGCTCGGGACGTACGGTCTGCGTTGCCCTCGGCAGTGTCGACTAAGCCGGGGCAGAGCGAGAAGAACAAGATGCCCTGGTCCTCGTACGAAGCGTTTAGTTTTGCAAACAAGGTACTCAGTGCGGCTTTGCTCATGGAGTACGGCACTGCGTTGGAGAGCTTGGTCTCATTGATGAAGTCTAAAAAACGTTAGTCGCGATTCATTCAAGTTCGGTGCTGTCTCGATGCCTCCACAGTGTCCAGGGAGTATCAAGCTCACCTATGTCAGCCATTCCGCTTGAGATTGCAACGACCTTCTTCAATGTGCCTCTCTGGATGAGTGGTAGGAAAGCGAAGACTGTTTTGAGCACGCCGACCACGTTGACGTCGAAGCTCTTTTGCGCGTCATCAATGACTGACTGCACATCGTGTTCACTATTGAACTAGATCAGTTCCAGCCTTCAATCATTGGAGAACGGTCTCACTCACAAATCCTGGAGTGATTTGAGAGCCGATGTTTCACTGATGTATGCGGCATTGTTGATCAGCACATCCAAGCCTTTGCAGCCTACGATACGTCCGGTCTCTTCAGCCGCAAGCTTAAGAGACGCCTCATCCGTGATGTCTCCGGGAAATACATGAACGTTCGTCACACCGTCAGCTGCAAGGCGACGGCTGGCGGCTTCCACGTTTCGGACTAATCCGACGACGGTATTCGCAGGGTCCAAGGCGAGAACCTTGAGGAATGCGTACTAAGGCACGGTCAGGATGCGCCAACTTGAGTTTGGTTGTGACGTACTCCAAGCCCTCTCGAGGCTCCGGTAACGACATAGCTAGGCATTCGAATGGTGTTTTGGGTTTGTGTTGTGGTCGTGTTGGTTTCTGCGTTGTTTGTATTGATGCAGTTTGATGTTCAAGAGAACACGCAAACGTATATATACGCATTCTTCACACTTGACTGCCAATCCGTTATTCATTTCTAAGCACTCTTTTTGTTACCGTTTCGTCAACAGATGTAATGCAAATCTGCGTCTTCGTTGGACTGGCTGTCCGGTGTGCTGCAACTGTACTCGTACCCGGAACTCCGAAGTCCGCCCAAGCTGACAAACAGACCTTGGTCCTTTCACCACCCGGAAATCCGAGCTCACTAGCTACATATTCTACGTCCTACATTCTTCACAAACATTGCGTAAACCCAGCAAGCAATCGAGCAGCACCATTTGCTATTGGTCATCGTCTGCGAGATTCGCCCGAATGGCTTCTCGGAATGCCACGCTTACCTGCCGCCGCTGCTCCCGACGCTTCACGCAGAGTAGGTTTCTGCATCCGCAACCAACTGAACGTGTTTGGTGACTGGCTTGCTCTGTTCTAGATTCATCGCTGGTCAGACACTCGAAGCGCTGTTTGCACAATATCCAAGGACCTTCCAGGCAAAAGTCCTGTCGGCAATGTGCAAGCTCCAAGGTTCGCTGCGACCTGCAGCGTCCGAGCTGCGGGAGATGTCAAGCTCGCTCGGCCGTGTGCGAGTTTCCCGAGACATCGTCCTCAACAGTGAGAGATGCAACTCGGATGCTGGAAGTTCAGATCATCGAACCTCAAGTTCTGGAATGCGGTGATGGACAACAAGATGTCGTCGAAGACTTGTCAACGGACGAAGACTCGTCCACCCAAGCGACATCCGACGATGCCACCTTCTCGCAGACCACTACACCAGACCTTGATCCTCTCCAACATGTGCAGCCACAGCTTGTCATCTCCTCCAACCGACGCCAGGTCCTCCTTGCAACTGCACCCGATACACCAAACTCCGATGCCGTCGCTAGACACACGATGCACTTCGTCATTCGCGTCCTCAAGTCGTGGCCTCGGATCATGGCCGCACACGACACCGCCCACCTGCCACCAATCATCCACAGGCTCCAGCTGACGCACGGCACGCCCACTCCCTTGGCCAACTGCTACACCCTTGTCAAGATGTGGGCTGCGCACACTGACGGCAGCCGTGACTTGGTGCAGAAAACCATACTCCAGGAGGTGCAACGGCTGATCCGTGAGGTATGCCACCCATCGACAAACCCCCACACCAAAGACCCTTTGACTGACCAGCCTTGTCATGAGGGCACAGCATCACACATACAACGAAACAGATATTCTCGCAGCCGCCCAATCCCTTCTTGTGTTACTCGTCATTCTCCTCCTTTGCGTCAGACAAGGCCCAGTCGTGGTCCATCCAGCAGACGCCCAGCTGCTCATTGACGTGTGGGACGTGAAGCAACACCTCGCAGCAACAGGACTCTTCTTAGAACAAGAATCCGACCATGCCCTTCCAGCATGGGAGCAATGGGCCATAGTCTCAGCCAAGCGCCGGACCATCCTTGGTCTCCACCACCTCGAGTGGGCGTGGTCAGTACTGCACGGCTATCCCACACTGACCTGCTTCGAGCTCGGCCCCCTGCCCGCTCCAGCAGCACGGTATCTCTGGCGGGAGACGGACGAAGAGACATGGGCGCGACTCTACCACACGTGGTTGCGTCAGTGGAAGGATGGGAGCTACAAGATGGGGGAGTTCTTCGACATTAACCCCGGTGCCGACTTGGACGCAAGAGGCGAGATGTGGCTTGCAGAAGCTGATGAATTCGGCATGATGCTGATGGCGGAAGGTACTTTTCTGAATTCCAAAGACATTGTACGCGGGCTAACTGTAGTAGTGAACACCACTGGCAATGAAGAATTGTAATCGTGCTACGCTATAACGGACTAGTTGACTGCGAGAGAAACGCGCTTCACCACTTACTCAAAGATACTCCACGCCAAATACTCCATCAAAGCCTTCAAAACATCCTTGGCCTCCTCCAGCGCCTCTTCGCCAGCACCAGCATCGCCAACGACAAGCTCCCGAACCTCAAACAACGCCCCGCAGATCCTCGCATTGACAGCCTTGAACGCCGCGAAAAGAAGCCTATCCGCCTCCGTCTCGAGCGGCATCGTCTGGATATAAAACGTAGCACACCGCTCCTGCGCCGCCCCGTTGCGAAGCTCCTCGTCCTCGACCGAGTAGTCGACATAGACCTCAAGCAGGAACCGGACCTGCCGCGCCATGTCCTCGACCGAGTCGACGTCGGCAGCCATCGCTGAGACCTTGGCGCCGTAGCGGCGGACGACGAGGTCGGCCACGTCGCGCCAGTTGAAGGTCGTGATGGGCGCGTCGTGGCGGGCCTGGATCACCTGCGTGAGGTAGTCTCGGATGGCGAGCATCTCGGCCTTGGTGGTGCCCAGCAGCCGCGGAAGCTCGGCGCGCTCGCTGTCCGGGTTCGTGATGTTGACGGGGAAGAAAAACGCCGACACCATGGACGAGTAGTCCAGAAGCGTGCGGCTGGACCCGACCTCGCGATACCGATCGTCCGGGTCTCTCCGGCCACCAGGCATGCCAGGAGGTCCTCCGTAGGGCGGTCCGCCGTGGTGTCCACCAGGCGGTCTCCCATGCGGACCCCGATGCCCATCGCCGCCCGCACTCGACCGCTGCAGCGACTGGATCTGCTCCAGCCCGTCGAGGAAGTCGCACTTGATGATCTCGAAGCCCGCGCCCTCGGTCCGGATGATGCCCTGCAGCTCCCAGTCCTCGCACAGGCGGCAGAGGTCCACGGCGCGGTCGTGCTCGCCCGGCGGGCCGCGCGAGGGGGACTTCCCCGGGGGCGTCAGCGGCGGCTGATCGCCGTCCCTCACGCCACGCAGCAGGAGGTCCTGCGTGTCGAGGACGCCCGAGCGGCCCTTGTCGCCGCTCATGCCGTCGAGGTACAGGAAGCGCAGGGCCCGGGTGGTTCGGTACGTATGCAGCCAGCCGGCCGAGGGCGTGTCCGCGTCTTCCAAGGGAACCTGCGCTGCGCGTCGCCGCTTGAGATCTTGGCGGCCGTCCTCGTCGTCGTCGCCGGGTGGCTTGCCTCCCCCCGGAGGACCGCCGCGGCGGTCGCGGGCGAACATCTCGGCGTGCTCAATCTCGTAGGCCAGCCACTGCAGCTCCGTGGGCGTCTCGTTGCGGGCGTTGCCGTGGTGCAGCATGACCCCCTCGGGCACCGTGGCCAGGTACAGCGACATGCCGTTGGGGTGCACGACGGAGCCCCATTTGCGGAGGGAGTCGTACACGGCGTTGAAGATCTGGGGTCCTCGCTGGGCTGCGACTTCGGCGCTGGGGCTGAGGGCCTCGGCGTTGGTTGCGGACAGGGCCGTCAAAGCCGCGAGGGCGACGAGGAGAGCGCGGGACGTCATGACGGCGGGGAATCTCTCTCTCTCTCTCTCTCTTTCGAGACTCGGCTGCGGAAAACTTCTCTATCGTGAGTGTGAGCACAAGTAACAGGATTGGAAAATGGGCGGCAGGTGAAGAACGAACGGAGGGAAAGGCCGCCGATTATCTAGATTAGATGCAGCAGGACGCGCGTTACTGAGCAGATCTCCACTACGAACCCGCCCCGGCTTCGCTAGTTGCGAGAAATTACGTGGGCTCCAGGGTCCAAGGCACCGCCGTCTTGGAGGTGTACGGGAATAACGTGTACGTACGATGGCGCGGTCATGGGAGTGACGCAGAGCAACCAGGGATTGAGCGATTAACAGCTCGGTTGCTGGACAAGAGTGTAAGAATTAGGTATATATGGGAGCTTGCAAGTTGCAACACTCGCAAGGTATTCTAAGTTTGGCCGTCGTCTATTGCTATTGTGATTTCCAGGACCAGCCAACAAGCCCTTCCACTCCATGTAAGCCCGACACCGATACGCCCTCCAAGCCGTTATATCTATCTTCCTTTCCAAAAGTTCCCCAGCCGCCCAATTATCGGGATGCGGGACTGGTCGTTATTACTCTTGATCACACCTGGCTCTAGGCTCGATTCAGTGTTGCTCATCCCATTACTATTAGTCGTTGGCCCAGTTGCCACCAGGAGCGTGTCGCCATCCCGTTCCGAGCGCGGTTCAAACCCAGAATACGTCGATCGAGACGTTGAAGCCTCGCCGACAACAATATATTCCTTACCATGACCTGCTTCTTTGAACCTTTGAAGCGAGCTGGAGCCTGACACTTGGGACGAGTACGAAGACCGCCGCGACATGCCCCTTGCAAGCGCAGGGTTTCCCTGCACCACCTTAAGGTAGAGCCGGCGGGTATGGAACGATATCGTAGAACCTGATGCAATGCTGGAAGAGCGCTTGGGGTCGCTCTTCATCGTGTTTCGCCTGCTGTCGGTTTCTGAAATGCTCAATGTAGACATAGACAGCTTCATCACTTCCTGCAGCGCAGGGTAGTCCAGAAGGTCGCTCAACGAGTCGTCAGCTTCCTGGGAGTCCGTCGCAGCAGATGTCGCAATACGCGGGATCGGAGGCATTGGCGTGGTAGACCGCTGATGGCTCGTTGCCTGTATTGTGGAATTGAGGCACTCCAACAGCTCGGTTCGCACCCTCAAGATGAGCGTGTTCTTGCGCGGCGGAGCCCAGGAATGATGGTCGCAAAATTGTGTCGCAAATCGTCTCGTGGCTCCTCTGGGCGAATCCGAGCACTGCGCTATGAGAACCTCAATGACCATGAGGCATGGCCCAGTCCTGATTGTGCTAAAGTCGCTGGGGGTGTCGGAGTCCTCTGCATCAGGACTCCCCTCAGCGACATTCCAGAAGGGCGTAAAAAAGCGGGACTCGTGAACAATCATTCTACAAATGATCATCAGAAAGTGCGTGACGCTCATGTCAGGGAGGGAGCCCTCGTTGAGCCAGCTGGTATTATCGCGCGACGACGGCGGCTTAATCTGCATGTTCTCCCACAAATGAGCAAACACCGAACTGGTGTAAGCCCAAAGTGCCAAAGAGTCCCACTGCCGCCGCCGTCGGCTCATCGACACTGGGCTCATTCCCACCGTCTGGATGTTGCCAAAGCCATCTGTCAGATTGAACAGAGCTTCCATCCCCAGCAATTCTTGCAGTCGCTCCTTGCACCATTTGAGGCATGACTGGATCACGAGAGACAGGTTGAGCTCGTCGTACTTGAGCATATCGAAGAGGTCGTTTGAAATGGAGCGATCGTCTTTGCCGTCCAAGATGTGACGCAGCGTCCAGAGGTCGAGACTGGGTAGTTGGGTGGGGTTGGGCATGCCATCGCTGTTGGTGAATCTCCGGGCTTGGTCGAGATGCTGCAGAACTTCACTCTCGTACTTATCCTCGGAGGAGTACATGCGAGCCAGATGTCGGTGGAACAAGAATGCTTCATTCGGAGTCATTGGTTCCCCACCAGCCTGCTTTCGAGAATTGTCGCTGGCCCTGAGCTCGTTTTCCAAGATGGCGCGCGCTCTGTCGCGCGTGCTGGGTGACTTTGCGGTCCTGGCCAGGTCCAGCATCATGGCCCTTCTGTCTCTAGTCGAGCACACACTGTACTTGGACGAAAGTGACACTTTTTCAAAGTAGCCAAATGCGCGCCTCGACAAGTAGCAAGCTGCTAGGTATTCGGCACGCAGCTCATTTGCTTCCACGGATGAGTCCTCCAGCGGGTTCGGGTCGTTGCAGCCCGGCGACTCGTAGGACAGATCGATGGAGGAATTAATCAAGGGTTGTGCGAGTGCTCTTTCTGGGCCTTCATGCTCTTCGAGAGGAGCCGTGGTTCCAAAGCTACCAAGGTGCGTTGCGGTCTCTGTGGCATCTTCGAGTGAATGTGGGTTGTCTACCGGCTTGCATCGCTTTGCAGGACGGTCGGGCGATGGCCACGCTGGGCCCAGGGGCTGGTGATGGGCTTCGGCAAGGCTGGCGGTGCTCTCGGTGCTCCTGGGTCTTTTGTTAACTTCTAGAGGAGCCCAAACCGGCCCCGGATCGACAGGTACGATCTTGATCTTGGCCGCGGAGGACTTGGCGGCCAGGGCACCCCGCGGTTTGCGTGGTTGCTTGTGGAATCCCCACCGGCTGGTGGCCCTTGTAAATTGATCCCGTCTAAACTTGTCCGCATCAGTACTGCTTCTGATGAACTTGGCCGCGAAGGAGGAGGAGGAGGGCACATACGAAATCGAGAAGCCATGTTGCTGTAGCAAGCGATCCCTCACCTGGTCGCAGGTCAGGTTTTCGACCAGGTACAGCTGGCGTATCGGCTCCTTGTACGGATCAACGTCATCGTTGGAGAGGGCTGAAGCTCGAGGATTCCGGGAGAGAACCCAGGTGAGGTCGCCCGCGCCGCCTGCCGAGACCATGGCAGAAAGTCAATTTATCGGCGCCACGGAACGGGGGAATGAATATCGCAATGACTCGCCGCCAACGGTTGCAAATAAATGGAAGAAAAAAGAAGAAGAAAAAGGGGACGCCGACTAGGAAACACGTATGCGGGCGTACTTTGTCCATTTGAAGGGTTCAACCATGTTTGCCTGACCAAGGCTGACTCGCTAGAAACGCACGCACGCATGGATGCACGCATGGAACAAACGGATCACCGTCGCCCAGCTTCCAAAGCGACCCGGTTCCCCTGACTGCCTCAACGACGAGGCTTCTCAGGTGCTGGTCTCGCCGGTCCATTCAGTGGTGACGACGGGTAAATGCCAACCCCTGTATCAACGGCACTATGCCCGTCGCGGTAATTCCAACGATGCACCTGAACACCCCCTTGTCGGTGGCGCCGGGACGTTGAAACGAGGCCAAACGGCTGTCTCTGTTTCCGTTCGGTTCGCCATTGATTCTTACGGTTCGCAATGTGCAGTCCACCAGATCAGCTGACCGCCTCCAGAGGACCTAGCCTCCTTTCGGATATTCCAATCTTTGTTTCCTATCCACGTCGTTCATGCAACCCGGTTCAACCAAGCCAACTAAAGGGGCAAGCAGGCATTCAACGCCCGCTGTAGCACCTGCCAGGGCGGAACGAGCCAGCCCAGCTCCCCACACCGATCGACCAGATACCAAAGTGACATCTTGGAGCTGCCCTTTTGGGTAATCCCAAAGATGACTTCCAGAACGTGCGTTTGCCTGGGTTACGTGGACGGCACCCACACCTTCGCCCTTCTGTCCCCGTCGGACTTCACGCCCTCTTAGCATACTTCCCTCGGTCTCGCGATTCCACCAAACCCGAGACTGCACCAATGGATAGACAGGAATTCGCCAGTTGTGCGGTAGGCCCGTGCCTGCTCGCATCGACGACCGCCTCATTCCTAGATATCTAGATAGTGAAGAGCAAAAGTGCCGTCTGGTTTCTCGGTGCTTTCAGTTTGTTTTGTTATTTAAGGCCATCCCGTCGTTCAGTCCTGCTGCTTCATCCACATCTTTCTTCACTCTTCTGCCTCATTGTGCCTTGAGACAATCAACAATCTACCATCTTCAAGATCCCCTCAAGCCTCCTGCACCATGTCACTCGATCCGATCAAGTACCTGGAACAGAAGAAGAAGAACGATCTCCTTGCACATATCGGAGCATGGTCCCAAGCTTTACCCACTTCCACTGTCTCAAAGGAGGTAACTATGGAATCATGTTCTCACCTTGGGCAAGCACAACGTTAACGCAGATCCAGGATCCGAAGCCTTGCAACCTCGCCGATACAAACAAGATCAACGAGAAGAAGTCCACTCATCGATGAGGGTTGATTTCGACCGATATAAAGTAGGAGCGTGAAGGAGACAACAGGGGACAGCGGTTCTTCAAAATAAACATGGCAATAGTATGTTACATCAGCTTCTTGTTCACTGCTGCTTTGCACCTGATGGCGATGTCTACAAAAAATATACGCTGCTCTTGGAATGGCGAAGCTGTGAGGCAGGGGGCGTGTTGGGCCGACCGAAATGGAATCTTTACTTCTGTTGAATAGTTTATGGGAAGTTCTTACCGTCGACGCAGCGAATCTCATAAATTGACCGTGCTATTTTGAACTGCGAGCTTAGGAGACGTCTGGGCTGAGAGGACACGTGGGCGGTCTGATATTTTGCATTTGGGACCAGAAGAAACTTGAAAATCAAAGTGTGTGTACACTAAGTTATCTGAGCAGTTCATTCACTTGCTCTCATGCTTCTCTCTTTACTTGATTGTAATCGACAACGGTGAGGTGAGCTGATCCCGTGGACCCTTAGGCAGCTAAAAAGTGATCCGAACGTAACATGCCACTACTCGGCCCAGCAATGGAATTCCCACATCAACGTCCAGATTCCAGATGGATACATAGCTCTTGTTCCTCATTCACTGGGCGCGCGAGGGCCCACCACGACGCTGTCTGGGTTGACCAGCGGCAGCAGCGACAAGAACTATTCCCTGGGGGAGGGCAGGATGGTTCACGTTCGAGAACTTGAGATGGATAATTAGGATCTGGTTAGAAATTTTTTGAGGAGGGAACTCACATATTCCAATCGTTCCGGGGTCATGTTGGGCATCGTCATGCTTCCAGGAACCGTTCCTTCTCATGGTCAGCAGTGTATGGATTCGCAATAGCGAGCAGAGTCTTACCAGGCAGTGCAAGAAACCAGCATCGCCGGGTAGCGTGGGAACGACCGCCGCAGATAGGGCATCCTCGACGAGGTCCCTCTGTGGTCTCTCGTGTTGGCAATGGGGCGGCGGTCTGCTGCGTGGCTGGATTTCCATAACGCTTCCGCGTCCATTCTATAGCCAGGTTCTGGACTATATCGGGCGCAAACCGTCCAGGCAAGCAGCGAACGATACCAGTCCATGCAACGGCGTAAGCGGAGCTATCAGTCGCATTTGCCATATCTCTAAAATATCCAACCAGCTTGTCGGCAAAGCGGTTCATTTTCTCGGATGCCTCGAGAGCTGTAGCCGCATCAGGAGAAGATCCCGCAGTACTGGGAACGGATACGTGATCAGGGGTGGTAGGCCGGGAGTCCCAATCGACAGCTTGGTCGTGATCGACAGAGTTCATGATACCGGCAGAAGAGACAGTAAGAGCAGGTGACAGGGGAGTGTCATCCGCGGCAGAGGTGTTGGACGCCATCTCCAAAGTATATGTCAGTAAGCCCAGCTGAAGAACTGGGTGACTACAACTCTGCGGTGACAAACCTTGAGAATGTGTGCGATTGTGGTGCTGGTGAAGGAGATGCTCGTTGGAATGCTGATGTTTTGAGACCTTTATAGTGCAAATCAAGAAACGAACGCGAGATACCTTCAGAGAAGTTCGAACTCCTCGTACCTTGCTGTCGAGGAAGTGATGTTCGGAGTGCCAGACAAGGTGACGAAGCGTGAAGGAAGAGTGAAGGAGGAAGCTATCCACGAGAAACAGCGGGCGCGGAACTTGACAGGCAGGGAGCTTGTCCTTGAGTCACGGGGCCAACTTCCTAGGCCGTGTTTTTGTTCGTCTGCTACTCGGGCACGCACGATTGGTCGTGACTATGGCAGGCTCCTTGGGCAGTATCAAACACAGTGCACGCTTTCGACCCCACACTCAAACGCTCCAGAGGCATGCCAATAACTGGACGATAAATACTGATGGGCCGCTCCTATTGCATTCAAATAATGTTCAAGTCTTCGAATGGCTCTTCAAATATTTTATGGTATTTTTGAGAAGTTAAATCTCCCAAAAGCGTGAATGATTATGAGTTTTCCTCCCAAGGTTTAGGAGGAGGAAGTCGAGGACTTCCGAGTTCCTCTCGTCACTCCGCAACGCGTTGGGTGAGGTTGACCATTCATATACAGTTAAGCCTGTATCTTGATGGCCAGAAACACAAACAGTTCTTAGAGGCTGAGGTGCAATGGGCCATTGGGAATATGCCTATCAACACGCCTTGATGGTATGGTGATTGGGATGATTGTCAACGGCGGCGAGATAGTGGCCAATTTTTGCGGCAGCTCCCAACCAATGAGGTGAGATGGCCGAGCGGTCTAAGGCGCTGTGTTCAGGTTGGATCTTCAACTACAACGATTTCGCAGTCTCGTAAGAGGCCTGGGTTCGAATCCCAGTCTCATCATTTTTGTCCTAGGCCGCGAAATACAACTCTTTGGGTGTGCTGGAGCCTTGCTCTTTTTTGTGTTCGCCTTGGGTGTAAGTGCTTTGAGAATGTTGTAGGACCGAGCGCAGCTTTATCATGTTCTATTCAAGTGATGCTACTTACAAAGCTGCTCAACTCCTCGGACATCCGGCAAGATGCAAGTCTCGCCGATTCACCCTCTGTAGTCTTTCGCAAGCGTCCAACATTTCCTCATCCCAGTTCCCATCGACTCCTTGTCTGCATCCTCATTTGAAACCCATCTCAGCCGAGCATCTGCTCCGGCCGCAACATCTTTCCCACAATTGTCAAGCACGTCTACAGTAAACAGGTGGACGTGCATGGTGAGCTTGATGTGCGAAAATAGCCACGGAACACTGCCCAGCTCTCCAACATGTTTCAGTTGTGCGCCCGTCGTCGTGTCCTGGCCGATCACCTTTGTTACAAACGCCGTTGCCCTCGACCGGCGCAGCTTCGAGGTGCTGTTATCGTCCGATTCTTGTAGAATCTCGCTTGGAAACTCCCACAGCCCAGCAAGAAGACCCTTGTCGGGGCGCTTTTGGATAAGGTGGTGTCCGTCGCTCCGGCGAATGACGCAGACGAGCGTCTCCTCCGTCCTCACGGCCTTCTTGACAACCTTGAGGGGGAACTTTCGGGCATGGTCCACGATGACCTCCATCTCCCGAGGACTCGGACCGGTCTTGATTTTCGCCGCTGGTTTCTCACTTGCGGGGTCTTTAAACGCAAATGCCGAGAGCTTCATCTGCTTGCTCTGTTTAGGACCGCTCTTGGCTTTGCTGCTTGCTATCACGGTCCCCTCCACGCTTGGCGTCTCTTCCAAGGTATCGCAGAGATCACAGAAGTCTTCAATGTCTTCCATCTGGGTCTTCTCACCAGAGGCCAGCATCTTCCCCTCGCCGTACGCGTGGCAGGTTGAGCTAATAGGGCATTCGCCACAGTTCGGCTTGGGCGTGCAGACAGTGCTCCCAAGTTCCATCAGCGCCTGGCCCCATCTCCCAGGCCGGTTGCTTGCTTCGTGTGTTTCCGGACCCTCGTCTTCGGCACCGTCGTGCGCGACAGCCTTGGCGAGAGCGGCGGCGGCGGCCCACAGCGTGTCAATAACGCCCTTATCCGTCTTCACGTTTCCCAAGAGACCAAGCTGCCTGCTCAGGACGCGGAGGACGTTTCCATCAACCATAGGCACGGCCCGTCCGAACACGATGGCCGAGATGGCGCCAGCAGTATACCGGCCCACGCCGGGGACTTTGGCCTCGAGGTCTTCCACCTGAGACGGCAGCAGGCCCTTCATGCCGGGGTCCTGCACGACGAGCTTCGCGGCCTGGTGTATCCTCGTGGCTCTGCTGTAGTATCCCAGCCCGCGCCAGACACTCAACACGTCGTCGGGGTCGGCGGCGGCCAGGTCGTGGATCGTCTGCCACTTGGCCATCCAGCCGGTCCAGTAGTCGATGACGACGGCCACCCGCGTCTGCTGCAGCATGATCTCGCTGATCCAGACCTCGTAGGCCCTCCGCTCGAGCAGCCGGCGCAGCTCGGCGGCGTCGTCGGCGTGCTCCCGCGGGTCGATCCAGGCTTTGCGCCAGGGCATTTTGCGCTTGGTGCTCACGCTGTCGAACCAGGCGAGGAGAGCGCGGCGGGATGCGGCGTCGTCCAGCAGGGCGGGCCGGTGGTAGCTCACATCGTGTCGTCGCGTCGGAGGCGCACACGGTCCGTGGAGGGTTCTCCCGGCTGGTCCAAACAGACGCTGGTGCAGCTGGTTGGCAATGGTTTTGCTCTTGGTCCGCGATGGTTGGGATTTCCGTCTCTTTGGCGCGGGCTCGTCGCTCTCTTCTGCGGCCGTCGCGTCGCTTTCTGACGCGTCGCGGCGGCGTGCTGGGCGACGCTTTGCCTTGGTCGCGCCTTTGACGGTGGCGTCTGGACTGTTCCCATCGGATGTCAATTGGGATGAGATTTTCCTAGATGCTGTCACTGCGCTGGACCGCGTGACTCGTGATGTTGAGGCTGCCATGTCGTGGCAGTCTGGTACACAAGTACTGGGCTGTCGGTGCTTGTGACAGAATGCCGAAGCAAGGGAGGATCGCCAAACACGGACGTGCCAGTCTATGATCGCAAGGACAGTAATACCTGAGTACTTGGAAGTAAATACGAGGTGATTACAGAGTACGTGATGGACAAATATAAAGCAAATGGAATCTCATTAACTTTAGTTTGTTCCTCCGCCTTGAGTTCCCGCAGACCAAGTAGCCCCTGCACTAGTGATATCTTCCCCTTGCATTAGCTGTACTCACCTAATCTGACCTAACTTCAACCTGACCTCACCCCCAAGACCCTACTCCTATAATACAAATACAAGTTTCCACTACATCCCCCTTAAAGGACTCTTTAATACTTTCAATAATTATATTGGTAGCCGTCGTTAAGCTAGACATCGGGTGGTACGAATATATCATCTTACTTCTTTTGCGTCACACGCTCGAGCACTTATCTCCGACCATTGCGCGATGGTCATTAGCAAAATTTTCTCGCGAAATGGAATCTAGTACGATAATTAGCTTGGGAGATCGTCGAGCTCCCGAAGCTCTTGACACTTAGTAAATTAGGATGTGGTTTGGTCAAAGAAATGCTGAAGTGATGCGGCACGGGAAAAGTAAGATGGATGCCAGACGTCCACAGAAGCAAGTTTAGAGCGGCGAAAAGCCAACTCAACCTTAAACGGAAGTCAACCCGAAGTCGACGTCGATTGTTCTGCCCTGACTCTGCATGACCGACTGACAGTTCCTAGTCTTGAATTGGCGAGAGATTTTGTAGGTTAAACGCCGTAGTCAGATGGCAAGCAAAGGGTCCATGAAGGGAAGGATGATGGCTAAGTGCGAGTGTTGTTGGCAAAGGACCTTGAAAACTTCTCGTTGACCAAAAGAACTAAAACATCCCTAGCGATCAATTTCTTTACCTGAAGCTCTTTTCTTGACTTACTGATCGATGGAACCCAGCATCGCAGTTGCTCGCGTTCGTGAGCTAGAACTCCTGCGCTCCTCGTGGAGGAGCTGACCTAGCTACCCTAGAGCTGAACCTTGACAACAGGTACATCCCGTGCTGCCGGCTTCGAAGTGTTTCGTCTAAAAGTTCATAATCTAGCTTTTAGCCTTGCTGGTGATTCTATGTCTGGTGTTTTGCTACATTTAAACCGTTGTGTACGTACCACCAGATTGTTCTCGTGGTTTTATTAGCCTTCCAGCAATGTAGGAAGTGGGTCTCAGAACGCCCAATCTTGGGCTCATTGGCCTGCGCTTTTAATTGAGCGTGCTTCGAGTATTCAAATCTATGATATGGCAATCTTTTAATCAATGGAACAAGCTTCTACAGTGCTTTGAAGACTGAGGTTTCTGGCTTTGCCAGTTGGTGTCAACTTGATTGAGGGCTTTATAGCGTGAGCGAGTTCTGGATTGTGATGCATTTGATACTGGATGATGTCATAGAAAGCAGAGCATGGATTTGCCGTTGTCGGCACCGACAATGGACACAGACCCAACAGTGACTGCTGCAGTCTTCCTTACCATTCCCGGTCCAAAGACGGCAATGCAGCTCGAAGTTTTGCATTGGAGACTATTCCCATGCGTCTTCTTCGCTGGCAATCCCCCGTTCGTTGTACCATCTACACCGTTCTATGCTTGTCAGCACCCAAACAAGACGTCACCAGCTCTGACAACTACGCTCACAACAATGCGAAAACAATGATATAAACAAAACCGCAACATGTGATACCGTCTTCCCACTAATTCACAAACGCAGCAGGCCATGGACCTAGGTTAGTAGCGAACGCGGCCCGAACGCGGCCCGAACGCGGCAAAGCGGCGCCTTATCAAGGTATGGCAAGATCTTTGCGAGGTTCCCACTCGGCAGCCACGGAACGACGTCATCACATCGCGCGCGAGCACTACCGCCAGGACCATAAAACAAGGGAATCGGCACCTTCTCGTCCACTTCGACAACGCGTAATTCAGAGTCACATCCGTCAAAATGGCAGAAAAGCACAGTGAAGTACCCAATTTCACCATCAGCGACTATGTCAAGTTCTTTGGCGCCGGTGCCCTCGCGGCGACGTCTACCCATGGAGTAAGTTGACTTGCGCCCACGCATGTGCGTCACTGGGCTAATAACATGGCAGGCTGCCACGCCGATCGATGTGGTGAAGACGCGCATCCAGGTCGACGATGCCTTGAAGGGCTACAACATGGTCCGCGCCGGCCGTGAGATCGTGGCCAAGGAGGGAGCGTCGGCGCTGCTCACCGGGTTCGGCCCCACGGCTGTGGGATACCTCGTCCAGGGCGGCGCCAAGTTTGCCGGCTACGAGTTCTTCAAGAAGAAGTACATTGAACTCGCCGGTGGCCCCGAAAAGGCCGTGGAGCGCCGGACAGCCATCTACCTCGCTTCCAGTGCGACGGCCGAGTTCTTTGCCGATATCCTGCTGTGTCCCCTAGAAGCGACCCGGATTCGCCTCGTCTCCCAGCGCGGGTATGCGAGCGGCTTCGCATCGGGCTTTGCGAAGATGGCGAGGGAGGAGGGATTCAGAGGCTTCTACTCTGGGTTTGTCCCCTTGCTGTTCAAGCAAGTCCCGTTCGCCGTGGGCCAATTCTCAGTTCACGAGGCGGCAAACGAAATCATCTTCCGCGCGATGGGTCCCGAGCGCAAAGCCAAGCTGACGCAGCTCGAGTCGACGGGCGTGGAGCTGACGTCGGGCATCGCAGCCGGAGTAGCAGCGGCGGTGCTCTCCCACCCAGCAGACACGCTGCTGTCGGCCATCAACAAGGGCGCCGGAGACCCGAAGCAGGGCGCGACGAGTCGCATGTTCCAGCTAGCGGGCGAGTTTGGGCCGAAGCGATTGCTGCTGACGGGTCTGGGACCTCGTTTGATCATGACGTGTGGACTGGTGTCGGCCCAGTTTGTCATTTACGCCCAGTGCAAGGCCCTCACGGGAGCGCCGCCGGGCATTGAAATTCACAAGGAGGAATCTCTGTAATGGAAGGGGGCATATTTGAGGAGTGTGCTTTTTTGTTTGAGGCGTACGGGCCATGGGATTTAGAGCGATGCGGATTGGGAGACAACATAGACAGCCCACCTAGACTCAGTACTGGTAGACTATATGGCGCGCGACAATCGGAAAAGGTGATGATTGCTAGATTCTGGTTGACAATGGAATAGTAGGCAATAATGAAACGACAATAACCATGGCTTGGCGGGGTTCAGGAACATGAAGCAAGGGGTAGCGGTGATGACAGATGGCTCCAATCCCTCAAGGTCCGTGCCGTGTATTCAGCCGTGGCTAGTTTTGTATTGAGCGCACACTTTGAGATGAGCTACCAACTTGAGGTGCAGCCCACGTCGTGGCTCATGCTTGCATGTGGGCGGTGCCTCTATTCGCAGGAGGCTGAGCTGCCATATCCGCCAAAAATAAGTAGTCCAGCATACCTAGTTATGTAAGATAGGCAACTGCAGACTGTCGACACTTAGGGCAAATATGCAGCGAGATAGAGGAAAGAGTTTCCTCACTACCATGTGAAAAGGCATCAACAGTCGCGCATGGAAATTTCTTTGTTGTCTGCAGTAAATACAAAGAAGCGTGCGTATTCGTACATGACGACCTTTTTCGCACCCAAGTTCATGGCCCTTGCCCACGGCAAACTAGGTGCTAATCATCCGCGCATGTACATGCCCGCCACTAGCAGGGTATCTGCGAAGGTACGTGCCTCGGAGCGTCCATCTTTGCGGTAAGTGTGGCGCAGGTAGGCACCGCAGGTAGGCACCTACTACACCCGCCAAGCAACTGAAGGCAGCAAGGCTAGCGCATCTGGTCCCCTATTTGCCCACTATCAGGAACTCTGTTTCGCCCCGGTGTCCATGCCCCGGTACGAAAGTACGGGGGGCTGTACCGCATACCTTAGTACCCTGCTGCCTCTGGCCAACTCTACCACCGCTCTCAAGGCCACGACATCCATCACCACCTCTGGCTGCAACTTGCGATTCAATTCCCCCCTTGCAGACCTTTGGCTCCGTGACTGTCACGGCCACCCATTCACCTCGCGGCTCTTCTCGCTGACTTGGACGAGGTACCATCCCCCACCTTCGTGCCACCTACGCATCATTCCTCGTGGCGATCCACTGCGCTCAAGATTGCCTTTGTGGCACTTGACTCCATCCCGTCAGCCTGTTGTGATACCATCTCGCCTCTTCGCTACTTACCACCGCACGCCGTCTCTTGCTCGCAAACTGATTATCGACCGCCTCTAGTTCCCGATTCACTCCCTACGGCTGGCCGCAATCTTCCTCTTGATGTGTTGAAACTTGCCTCGACTCCCGCTTCCACGCGTCACTCCCTTTTGCGCCGCGAGGGTTCATCCCTCCCTTCGTCTCCGCCATGAAGATCTCAACTCTCCTCGGCCTCGCCGGCCTCGCCGTCCTCTCCCATGGCTCTCAGATCCCCCGAGACTACGCAAACAACGATTACTACGTTCTGCACCTCGACCGCTCCACCTCTCCCGAGCAAGTCGCCAGTCGCCTTGGGTTGAGACACGAGGGCCAGCTCAGCGAGCTCGAAGATCACCATGTATTCCGCGCCCCCAAGCTCGACCACGATATCGTCAAGACGGAAATCCGCGAACGCAAGAGGAGGAAACGAGATGTCGGCGGCTCAGATCCACTCGACAGCGTTCTCCTTGCTACCAAGCAGAAGGCTCGCATGCATCTTGAGAAGCGAATTATCCCGCCACGCCCAGAGGGTTACACTGCTACCAAGCGCCAGGTAGAGGTCCAGGCCCAAGATTGGGCGGTGCAGAAGCAGGCCGAGCTTATGAAAACTCTCGACATTGCCGACCCTATCTTCAACGAGCAGTGGCATCTCTTCAACCCAAAGGAGATTGGCCACGACGTCAACGTCACGGGTCTTTGGCTGGAGGGCATCACTGGGCAGAACGCTACTGTGGCTATTGTTGATGATGGTCTGGATATGAATAGCAACGACCTCAAACCCAACTACTTCGCGGAAGGTTCCTGGGACTTCAACGATGGAGACGATACACCTGCCCCTGAACTTTCAGATGACAGGCATGGCACCCGCTGCGCTGGTGAGGTTTCCGCGGCCCGCAACGATGTGTGCGGTGTCGGTGTTGCATATGACTCCAAGATCGCCGGCATTCGAATCCTAAGTAAGCCTATCGGAGACGCCGAGGAGGCTGAGGCCATGATCTACAAGTATCAGGACAATCAGATCTACTCCTGCTCCTGGGGCCCCTCTGATGATGGCCGAACCATGGAGGCACCTGGCATTCTTATCAAGCGTGCCATGCTTCAGGCTGTTCAGAAGGGCCGCGGAGGCCTGGGATCAGTTTATGTTTTTGCCAGCGGTAACGGAGCTGCCAACGAGGACAACTGCAACTTTGATGGCTACACCAACTCCATCTACAGCATCACGGTTGGTGCCGTGGACCGTACTGGTCAACACCCGTACTACTCCGAGCACTGTTCCGCGCAACTTGTTGTCACCTATAGCAGTGGTAGTGGCGATGCTATTGTAAGTCCTCTAGAGTAACATGCTGAACCCAAGCTGACAATCCCAGCACACAACCGATGTTGGCGAAAACGCCTGCTACAGCGGCCACGGTGGTACATCAGCTGCCGCCCCCTTGGCTGCTGGTATCTTTGCCTTGGTTATGCAAGTTCGACCCGATTTGAGCTGGAGAGATGTGCAATACCTCGCCATGGATACCGCAGTCCCCATTGACGACGGAGAGGCTGAGTGGCAGGACACCAAGATTGGCAAGAAATTCAGCCACACCTTTGGATACGGCAAGATTGATTCTTACGCCATGGTCCAAAAGGCCAAGACGTGGGAGAATGTGAAGCCCCAGGCCTGGTACTTCTCCCCGTGGATTCACGTCAAGAAGGCCATTCCCGAGGGCAAGGACGGCCTTGCTGTCAGTTTCGAAGTCACTCCGGAGATGCTCAAGGACGCCAACCTCGAGCGTCTCGAGCATGTCACCGTTACCATGAACGTCGAGCACACTCGCCGTGGCGACTTGAGCGTCGACTTGATCAGCCCCCAGAAAGTGACCAGCAACCTGGCCGTGACACGAAGGCTCGACTCGGATGACCATGGCTACAAGGACTGGACTTTCATGAGTGTCGCGCATTGGTATGTCTTGGCGTGATAACTTTGTGCATCTCACGACTAACACCTCACTAGGGGCGAATCTGGCGTTGGTACTTGGACCATTGTTGTCAAGGATACGGAGAAAAACCAATACAAGGGGAAATTCATCGACTGGCACCTGAAGCTGTGGGGAGAATCCATTGACGCGAAGAAGGCGACACTTCTGCCCATGCCTGGTGAGCACGATGATGATGACCACGATGTTGTGCAAACCACGACTCTGCCTGCTTCAACGACGACGATCTCTGTTGGGTCTAAACCAAGCACTGTGCAGGGAAACCCATCGAATCACCCTGAGCGGCCCACCAAGCCCGCCAAGCCCAGCGGCACCGAGAAGGCTTCCCCAAGCGGCACCAACGAGCCCCAGGAGGCCACTTCCTCGGCGTCTTCCTCGTGGGTCTCGTGGCTCCCAAGCTTTGGCGCGTCCAAGAAGGCCCAGATCTGGATCTACGGAGCCATCGGCCTCATTTCTGCCTTTTGTCTTGGCCTGGGCGTCTACTTCTGGGTCGCCCGCCGACGCCGCCTCCGCAACAACTCCCGCAACAACTACGAGTTCGAGCTCATCGACGAGGAAGAGGCCGAGGGTCTGAACTCTGGCGAGAAGGGCGCTGCGGGCGCCAAGAAGGCTCGCCGGACTCGTGGTGGCGAGCTGTACGACGCCTTTGCGGAAGGAAGCGATGATGAGCAGTTCGACGACTATCGCGACCGATCAGCAGAGCGCCTGGCCCGCGACGAGCCGGAGCAGTACGTGGTGGGAGATGAGAGCAGCGACGACGATGACGACGATGATTCAGAAGACGAAAAGGAGCGAAAACCCTTAAGCGGCCCGCGATGAAGTGAAGTTCAAGCGCAGGTGTAGCGGTGTATGAAGAACGGGAACAAAGAGGGGGGGGGACTACGGATATTTGGCATATCAGGTTCGGGCCATGTGCAGCCTTAGTATTTGCCGAGTTGCATGGACGGCAGGAGTTTTGATTCGGCTTTTTCTGCATTGATAAAACTGTTAATCAATAGATGTTTTTGGATCGGGATTAAGACCTGGTTTGCAGTCATCTATGCGTGATGATATATATCTATATGCGTATGCTTGCATAGGTAGGTATGTACTGTCTCTCGTACACTAGGGTACAAGACCTCGATACCTCAACGAGGGCATGGTTACCTGCAACTCAACGACCCAACAGGCTGAGAAACGGCATGCGAACAATTCTTCTTGTGCATTGTGTAGCCTAGCTATCCATCCCAGACTCACTTGGACCCACAACTCCCCCCTTAGAACGCCATTTCATTCCCAAACGCCAAGAGCTGGTGACAGTGGTTTTTTTATAAAATGTCAAATGGGAATCATGCATGCTCCTTTATTGATCCCCTTCTTATCGTCTAGACGCAGGGAGCCCTCATGGCGCAGGCATGCCGCCATCCTTTTCCATCTCCTGGACGTATCGCTCCCAGATGTCGATGACCTCACCGTAAAAGTCGACGTGGGCATCGGCGAAGCTTCCCAGCTGCGCCTTCATCTCGATGCGCTTGATGCGCTCGAACTCGGAGACTTCCTTGACCACCTCGTCATCGAACATGTCGCTCGTGTTGCGGGCGCTCTCGACCTCGTGCGTCAGTTCCTCCACGCGCAGCTCTAGCTTGCGGGCGCGCTCGCGACGGGCCTGTTCGTGGTCGACGCCGCGGACGTCCTCCATCTTGGCGCGGAAGAAGCCGCCGGCGCCCGAGCCGGCGCCGTGCCCGGTCTGCAGGGTGTCGCGCTCCGTGGTGGACTTGTTGAGGTACTCGGTTAGTTGCTCGTAGTCGAGTTGTTTCTGCTCGCGGGCCTTGAGGAGCTGTTTCAGGGCGATGGAGTAGGCCTGCATGTCGCGGAGGGAGCCGAGGTAGTCCTGATCGGTGACGTCCTTGAGCTTGCGCAGGTCCGCGGCTGTGTCCTCGATGGAGGCAGCGAAGGCGTGGATTGAGGGCTCAACGTTGGGCTCGAGGGGGATCAGCTTCTGGAACTGCTCGGCGAGGTCGTGAAGGTCGGCCTCGAGGTCCGTCTCACGTCGGGCGACCCGGGCAATGACCTTTTCGATATGGCCGAGGTCATCATCCAGCTTGTCGCTCTTCTCCCGGACCTCGAGGAAGCGGCGATCCGGCTTGTGGACCTTTGTGAATGCGTTGATGAAGGTGTCGGCGAAGTTATCAAAGACGCCGGCGGAGCCCGGGTCACTGGAGGAGCTGCCGCGGGTGCTCCGGCTGCGCATGGTGGCGTTCCAGTCGGGGCTCTCGAGGAAGGTGTGAAGAATGGGGGCGCGGCGCAGGGCCGGGTGGAGGGACAGGCGGACGAGGAAGCGCTGGAGGGAGTGGCCGCGACGGGCGGTGAAGTCGGCGCCGAAGCGGTCGCCGCGGACGTACTCCATGCGCTGCTTGTCCGGGAGGGGCGGGACGGCGGCGGCGGGGTAGTCCCGGGTGAGCTGCTTGTAGAGGAAGACGAAGTCGGTGAAGCGGCGGCGGACGGTGGTGTTTTCGCGCTGGAACGAGGGGAAGGTAGACTGGAGATGGCTTCAGTTAGCGGTTGGATAGCAGGCCGGAGGATACGAAGAGGGGCGCACGTTGGTGGTGATCATGTACGACACAAAGGCATCCTTGGTCCCATCGTTCTCCTTGATGGGCGTCCCGACAACGCACTCGAGCGTCTCGGGTCCGAGGTTGGGAGCGTCGTGCTCGAGGCTGGTTCCGGGGCCATCCAAGTTGTGTCCGACCTCATCGGGGGCCGGGGCGGTGCGGGACGTCTGTTCGTGGACGTGCTCGGTCCAGGAGACGTTTGAGAAGTCGTCTTGGTCCATGACGGCCATGAGCCGGGAGAGCCGCGAAGAAGGCGGGCCTTTTTTTGTTTATTCGAGTCGGTGTGGTTGTATGGTGTGGTATGTGACGTCTTGTTGTTGTAGGTGGTAGCGAAGCTGTCGAGAAAGGCGGCGGTGGATGAGCCAAGGGGTCGGCGGCGGCGGCGGCGGCGGCGGGGGAAGCGGCACGGTTGGTTGAGAAGAGAGTCCAAGAATCGGTGTAGAGGGAGGCTGAGAGCGGAGGACAGAGGTGCTAGCTGACTGGCCTTGCTGGGAACTGGACGCCGGAGCTGGAGTTGGGAGCTGGAGCTGGCGCGGCGACGGATCCGATGGTGGAGAGTTGAAATGCGGTTGGGATGCCATGTGGGTGGACGAGGGAAGTGGCGCAGGGTGCAAGGCACAGACAGGAACGGCCTGCGACGATAGGCAGCTACTTTCAGCGGGGGGTCAAAGCACCATGAATCATGCCGCGGGAGGGATGCGTAAATGGAAATACACCAGAAGTTACTATCACAGTGTTGTTGTATCTAATAAGCCTCATTTCCAGCATGTACCAGAGCTTAAAGGCTATTCGGAGCGCTGCCTTCCCCTCAGCTCCAAGTCCACCCCTATCAGAACACCCCGGGTCCCTAAGGCCTAGGTGATGATGACGCAGTGCCTCCCTCTAGGCCACCGCATTCATCTTCCAGCTCGGAACCAATCCATGTTCCATCCATGTCAGCTGGGACGCGAACCAGGCACCACCGATTATGAGCATACGTAGTAAATCTTCCTACTACGTCGTCATCCTCCGTCATATTCGCTCTCGTCACTCAATATAGACTAAATAAATAAGAATAATACTTGCATTTACAAAACAAAAAAATTGTAGTGGAATCTATTGCTTTCCTGTGTCGAGATGTCTATCCCAGTTCTTCGCGAGGCTTCTTTCGCTCTCTCGCTCTCTTTCGCTCATGTCCAGGCTTTGTCTTCTGGTCCGTTTTGATACAGTACCCTTCCTTGTCCCTGCTTGCTTGCTGGTTCCTTCCTGCTGGTCTAGCCGACCGACCTTGATATACTATCCATCCATCCCATCCCATACAGTCATACATGTGAAACAACTCCCCAGTAGTCGTAGTCGTAGTACACTAGGCGAGCAGCCGTCTCGCTCTACTTCTGCTCGCTTTTGCTGCTGGCCTTGGCCGCAGTCGCGATAGCAGCCTCGGCTTCTGCTACACGCTCAAGCTCCTTCTCCGCCTCAACCATCTCCACAGCCGGCTTCGTCTCCATGCCGGCCGCCTCCGCAGTAGCCAACCGCTCCTCCTTCTCGTCAATATCGTCTAGATCTCGTGGTGTCGCAAATCCAGTGCTCTGGCTCGCATGGTCCTGCTCCGCCTCGTCCTGGATCAGCTCCTGCTGCTCCTTGATCACCTCAAGTCGCAGCTTGTTGGTAGCCGCGCCCTCAGCGTTGTGCACCTCGAGCTCAATCTCGTGGTAAAGCTCCTCGGGAATGGCCGAAAGAACGCCGATAAGCGCATCGATCTGGCTGGATCCCTCGCCAGAGCCTTGTCCGTACATGTAGGCGTTGCTGAGCACCAGCAGCGTCGACGGGACACCTTCCGTGAGTCGAAGCTCGAGCCAGGTCTGGAGATCGGCGCGCATCCGGGCGGGGGACACACTGTGGGTTCGGATACCACGAGCGGCACATGCCATCTGGAGCTCTGCGACCGTCAGGCTGTCCACACCCTCGTAGCTGATGGCCTTGTCGTCGCGCTTGATCTGTCGCATGCGGTGGCGGATCTGGTATCGCAGCATCATGTCGGTGCCGAAAGTGTTGAGGTTCATGTACTTGCACATGGAGACCAGCTGAGGCCGCGAGAGGTTGTCAAGGGTCAAGTCGTCGCGGAACACCTTGCACACCTTGATGACGTCCTGAGCCGTAGGCGCCTCGCCGGTTGATCGGACCTTGCGGAAAAAGTTGGAAAACTCCTCCTTCTGTGCCGTGGCCTGGCTCAGCGGTAGGCCTGTCTCCCTGAGCGTCTGTCGAAGGAACACGCTGACATCCTTGCGAGTTGATCGCAAAAGGGTGGCCTTGGCCTCCTTGGATTTTTGTCCTTCAAAGGTGCTGGGAAGCATGTTGGGGAAAAGCTTGAGCGCGAACGGGATGAGGGCCTCGCCCAGAGGGACGATGATGAAGACGGAGAAAGGGATCAGGCGGCCCAGATCCTGGACTGTCCTCTGCAACTGCTTGTTCTCTCGGCGGGTGAGCTCGTAGCCGGCGGCCATCTTGAGCGCCAGCCGCCAGCTGATCTTAACCTCGGCAACCATGAGCTTGCTGCCGTCCCAGTAGTGCTGCACCTCCTTCTTGACCTTTTCCCAGACCGTTGGCTTCACCTCAATCTTCTCCCCCTTGATCACCTCCTGCGTAGTGGCATCTGCCTTGGCTGCAGCTTCGATTGTGGCCGTGGTCTCCTTGGTCGCACCAACGGGCTTTGCAGCGATGGTCTTGGCCTCTGCATCTCGGGGTTTGGCGTCCTTCTTTGCGGGTGTGCTGGATTCCTTGGGGAGGGGTTTCTTAGCCAGCTCGGCGTTGAATCCAGGGGGCGGGCCGGTCGGATGTCCGTCAGGTCGGTGATGCTCGGTGCTCATAGACCTCATAGGGATCAAGAGGGCAATGGCTGGGATTTTGGCATGGCGGCTGATATGGCGACCGAGGATCGCGGGGGAAACACCTCGGGAAAGGGTCCTCGCTGCGCTGCAGTCAGTATGGCAATTCGAGCTCCCGCAAAAAGGCTGGGGAGAGTGGCCGGCTAGCCGGGCGACGGCAACTCACCATTCCCCAACAAGGGGTTCCGAGTAACGGCCCTGCGCGCGATGTTGGAGGAGGCGCTCATGGCGAGCGGCAGGTCTGGTAATGAGTGATCGAGTAGAGGGTAACAGCAGACGGATCTCGCAATGGAAACAGAGTGAAGAAAGAGGGATGGAGGAGAAGGAAGTGGATGCGCAGCAAGGTTCTATGGGCGCTGTCCACTAATAGTCGTAGTAGTGTAGTTGTGGTGGTTTCTACAGTACGAGTACGGCACGGGATGGGGATGGGTAACTACCTGCCTATGCGCCTGGCGGACGGCGGATAGCGGAAGAGCTGGCTACCCGACAGGGCCGGACGCCGCATTATCTTTGACCCTGCGCTTTGCCGCTCCCTGGCTGGCTTCGGCATCCGGCGACGTCACGTGGCGGGGCGGATTCCGGTTTATTGTTGGGCGAGCTGTGAGCAGAGACTTACGAATCCGTCCGTGCCGTCCTTGCGGGCTAGATCAGGTACGGGCGAAGTACCTCACGTTTGCGACATTGGCAGTGGAGTGTCTCACTAATTGCGCCGGAGTCGGAAGTCACATGCAAGGGTCTTTGTCCCCCGCTCCTTCTCCTCTCTTTCCTCTCTCAACAACGGCGATTGAAAACCCCGGGAATAGTCGTAGGTAAAGTCCGAGATGGAAACCGATGGACGAGTGTGCCTCGATTAGGTCTGCTTGGTACGCAGTGAGAACGAGGTACATCCACTGGATGCTGACACGTTTGCAATTCGCACTCACGAGGTCTCCGGCATATTCCACAGAGCAACTCTACCGTTACATGCCTATGCCACCTCACGGTGCACCTCGCGATGGACACTCATTCTATCTATATTCTTCGAATCACAGGGCCGCTGCTACCCGACGCCTGCAGTGAGCTGGCAGCACGGCAAGACAAGTCAACAGTGGCAGGGGTAGTGAGACACTCAGGCACTGGCCTCGTTGTGATGGAGACGCCACCAGCCAGAAACGCTAGCAGTCGCAGTAGCCAGAGGCCACTCTACCACGTAATTACTAGACAACTAGTTGGCACGTAGGTGCGCCCGCGTAGTGAGTCTCGAAGTGGTAGAATGGAAGGCCTCAAAGCCGCCGGTTCCGGTAAATTATTCTTTACTCAGTGACTAGGCACCAAGTAGTAGATTATTCGTATCTCAGTATTGATTGGCAAGGTCATGGCCAAAGCCATAATCCACAGCTTCTGAAACCCCAATGCTATCTCCTAGTATCAAGGTACCTAATTAACTGACTTCACATTCTATTCAGAAGAACCCCTTTACGGCCTCGGTAAGACCCTGCAAATCCTCAAATTGCGGCCAGTGCCCAACATTCTTCAACACAACGAGGCGCGCCGCCTTGATCCTTGCGGCATACTGTTCGCACACGGCGGGAGGAGACACCGGGTCCTCGTTTCCGGTAACGATCAAAGTGTCCGCTTCCAGACCTTCCACCTTCAACTCGCTCGTCGCTTTGGAGAGCGCCCCGAGGGCTTTCGCATACGACTCCGGATCCTGTCCTAGGATGCTCACTCGCAAAGCCGCCGTAGACAAAGGATTCGTCTTTTGCGAGTGCGTAGAAAGGCTGCCTGCTACGACCCCGTCGACGACAGTGCTCAAGCCCTTCGTTCTCACCAGCGCAGCTTGCGCCGAGAAAACCCCAGCGACGGCGTCCAGGAACGGTGATGGCGGCGGGCCGACGAGGATAAGCTTCTTGACCAGGCCCGAGTTGTCCAGCGCGAATTGAATCGCCGCCAGTGAGCCCATTGAGTGAGCGACCAGTGTTGCCGGGTTCGACTGGGCAATTTGGGCATGGTCAAACACGCCGCGGATATCCGCCGCCAGAGATTCGATCGTCACTTCGCTGAGAGGGTGCGTTGGGCTCAGTCCGTGGCCTTCCAGATCAAACAGGTGCAGTGTATGGGACTCCTCCAGGGCCAGGACCGAGATGAGAGGAGTCCATGTCTCCAACGAGCCGCCGAGCCCGTGAACAAACACCACTTGGTCACTACCGGAGCCAAGGCTTCTGTAATGGAGAGACTTTGAGTTGATCTGAGTCAAAGCAGAGGTGGCACTGACAGTCTTTGCTGCGTTGGTAGGCTGGAATGACGACGGAGTAGTCGTCAAGTTGGACGCCGTTGACGACGCGATCTTGTTGCGTAGAGTTCCTAGACCCGTTACCGTGATTGCAATTTCATCGCCGGGATTAAGATAGACAGGAGGAACTTGCCCGAACCCGACACCGGCGGGCTGGGAAGATACACACGTTAGCAAGCAAAGGCGGAAAAGCGGGAGGAGTGCTCACCGTGCCCGTGGCGATCACGTCGCCAGGCTGAATCGTCTGTCCCGCGGAAATGGTGCTGATGAGAGTCGGAATCGAGAATATGAGATCGTCTGTTGTAGCGGTTTGTCGAAGATCGCCGTTGATGTGCGTCTGCACTTGAAGGGTCGATGGAAGGTCCTCCTTCGGAACGGCGATTGGGCCCTTGTTCATATGAGAGAGTGACCTGAGATGTAGTCTGGGGGAGACTTACAATAGGACAGAACGTATCTGGCGACTTGCCGATGAAGAATTGTTTATGATCTCTCTGCTTTTCTCTTGCGGTTACGTCGTTGATGATAGTATACCCCCAGATGTAGTCCCAAGCGTCCTTTTCATCAACGCGAAATCCTGCCCGCCCGATTATAACGCCAATCTCGCCTTCGTAGTCGACGGTCGTAGAAAAGCCGTCATGAGGATAGATATCCTCCCCATGGGCAATGATGGAAGTAGCCCGCTTGGTAAAAATGACTGGGTGACTGGGCCTGTCGACCTTATCAGAGCTATCAAAGCCGGAGCTGTTAAACTCCTTGGCGTGCTCCATGTAGTTCTTTCCCACGGCGAGGACATCGCGGCCTGAGATGGTCGGGAGAAGCTTGACGGACGAAAAGGCGATGGGAGCGTCCGTGGCGATGATTTTGTCCCACCCGGCCTCGATGACTTGGTACAGGTTGGCAACGGGGGTGCCCGATGTGAAGGAGAGCGGGAGGATCGTTTCGTCAGAGGGGTTGTAGTGCCCGATTCGCGGGAGATGGGTATCAGGGTCAACGAAGGCAGTATACTGCGTGAGGCGCGGGATTGTTGTAGATGCCATGGTGATGCGACTGGCTTGCGACTTGTGAGGCGATGTGCAGCAGGAGAGTACGGAGGTTTGACTGAGAAGTTAATCCTGCGTATTGAACCAACTGAAGAGTGATGCTTCAAAATAAAAGTCCACCACTGCGTTATTCGCTGTTTGAAGACCCCTGGAGATATCGCGGATTCATCGCTGATGCGGGGCACAACGTCTCGGTGGATGACGCCTTGGGGAGTGGAGTCCCTGCCACGGAACAGGTCCCCGGCCTGAATACCTTGGCTTGGCCTCTTTTGAAGCTGTCTTGTAGTATCGCCAAGAGTCATTCAGAGTCGGGGTGGGCTTTGGGCGATGGTTTCGGCCTAGAAAAGAAGTGCTCACACGTCCTAGGCTTTTGTCGATAACTAAAAGTGGTCAACATGATAGGTACTTTGCCCATCCCCATCGAATCCGTGTTTCTAGAGCTGCGATGAGGAAATATCACCCTGGAGTTTTAGATTCAGATTTAATTGGCAGGCTAAGTTCACCAGCAGGTATCGTGTTTCCCTATATCGCTGCGAGTTGACACATATTCCTGGAAACTGGCACATTTCAAATCGCATCCTGTCGCGGGGATCCGAGACCAGTTGGTACTCCTGGCATCGCTCCAAAGGTGGATACTGTGAAATGATGATCATCTTCAACTAAGAAAGCTGAGCGCACTGCACAAAATCACAACATGTGCTAATCGTGTTGATTTATTGCTGTGTATGCCAACAAAGACGCGGTAAAAACAACAGTAGGTGTTTCAATCGCGCAGAAACTGACCCTCGAGCTAGCTTCGTGTCGTTAAATGCGACATATTTGAAGGGGCCATACCCTACACTGGAAACAGATAATTCTAACCCAGATTGTTGGAAGCATACGCAGCCATGCATGCTTTTAGTCTTAGGGAGTTCAACACCAATCGCGGCTTGGTGATTAACCTACGCAAAGTACAACGAATGGGTTTGACTTTGACCTCAAGCGTCACGGGTTGGCAAGAGAATTGGGAAAACACCCAACATTTGCCACCACCAACAACAACACCAACTGGTACAATCACAACTACAAACTCGATATGAGAAACCAGCTTAGGTATACTGGTACTACAAAGGCGCGGATGCCACACAAGTGCACGTCACTGCGAAGCGGATAAGCCAGTGTCTGCCTGAGCCGACGCTGCCGACGCTCCAGGTTGCGACTTGCGACGAGCCACTCGCCCGAAAAGACGTGCGCATGTTGGCGCTGGCAACAAGTTTCGTGTGCCGTTAATGGCGTATGGATTATTCTACGGGTGGGCCCGCCTTCAGATAGATGGATGCATTGCCATATCGCTCGGTCAATGTCCGTGAGGGAGCTGCGGATGAATGGCGCAGAGGTAAAAACATGTGAAATGGATGGATGGATGAGCGGATGGAGGGAGTGACTGGCAGAGTGACAAGGAGTTTGAGAAGAATGAATCATCATACATGCTAACAATAGGTAGATACATTGGTTGGCAATAACTTGACGAGTAGTATAGGTCAGAACGCCATCGAAGCATGCATCGGGTTAAGACATACCACGTAGTAGATATTCATTAGAGCCGAGGAGGCTGCAGAACTGACGTCCTCCATTTCCCCATGTTTCCCCTTGTGTTGCAAACCTAAGGTACCCATCGAACTTCCCCGGATCGACCAGAGATTCCTCGTCCGCTGACCCTCGTCTCACATGCTCGCCTACTCGGGCCCCGAAAGTGCCCGGAGGTTCGGAGGCTGCCGGGCTTGGGTACGTACCTTGAGAGGACTCGGACGGGATTCGGGCATTGGAACTGGAGGGCACTCGGGGCCGGTTGGCTCGAGGCATGAAATCCTGGGGGAAAGCACATGGCGAATGGTCCGTGCCCACCCCGGAGAAGTTAGAGCCAGCAGCAGCCTGGGCCCGGGACTTGGCTAAGATGGCCTGTGCGCACCCTTACAGCCAGCCAGGGAAGGGAAGGAACGGTGCCCCCCAACCCAACGCCGCTTCCCCCATTGCCCATTCCCCATTCGCTCATTCGCTCGCGTCTCAACCCTCAACACCGTCACTCCGGCACCCCCTCCTCCGCCCTCCGCTGTCCGCTGTCCGCTGTCCGTCCCTCCTCTTCCTCTCTCTCCCTCTTCTTCCTCCTCTTCTTCCATCTCCCATCACATCTCTAACTGTAGCCTTCCCTTTCCTGTAACATCCATATTTACCCGTGACCAGCCCCAATCCGACACAATGACCTTCTTCTTCTGCTGAAATTGCGCTCTCTGTCCGGACTGCTGTCGCGTTTCCCGCCGACGGACGCCACGCACGCCCCCCNCCCCCCCCCCCCCCCCCCTGCTTCTCAACACTCCGTCCGCCTGGTCAATACTCCGGCCGCGCCCGTGCCCCTCGGACCACTCCCCGATACCAACGCAAAACATTGTTCAGCGCCCACGTCCACGAGCCCACGATACCCTCTATCGCTAGGCCCAACTCCCGAGTTGCGCGCGTGCAAGAACCGACGGCCGTGTTTCTGTCGTCGCCTAGAATGAGACTGAACAGGGCCGCAAGAGTCATCCTCTTCGGCGCACCCGGCGTGGGCAAAGGAACCCAGAGTGAGCGACTCCTCCGTCGCTTCCCCCAGCTCAACACCGTCAGCACCGGTGATCTCCTGCGGTACAATGTCAAGAATAGGACCCCTCTCGGTGAGTTTCTAGCGCTTATAGCTATACCTTTACATCGCTAATTATTCGCTGCGTAGGCATCAAGGTCGAGAGCACCATGAAGTCGGGTGGCCTCGTCGCCGACGACCTCATGCTCCGACTCATCTCCAACGAACTTTTCACCCGCGGCTGGCTCCAAGGCCAAGGCCCTCCGAGCGTCATGACCCTCGCTTCCGAGGCCACCACCTGCTCCGACCGCTCCTCATACCACGACCCTCCCATGGATACCCTCGTCAACTCTCCATTCCTCCACGACGAGCACACCCCGCCCCGCGTTTCCAACGACCCCTCTGCCTCGTTCATCCTTGACGGCTTCCCCCGAACCGCCCCCCAGGCTGGCACGCTCGACAAGATCGTCCCCATCAACCTCGTCGTCTCCCTCAAGACCCCGCTCGCCGTCATAATGGAGCGTATTGCCGGCCGCTGGGTTCACGAGCCCTCGGGTCGCGTCTACAATACCACCTTCAACAACCCCCGCATTGCTGGTCATGACGATATCACGGGGGAGCCTCTCATTCAACGCGCCGACGACTCTGAGGAAGTCTACCGCGCCCGTTTCCGCAAGTTCCAGGAGACGAGCGAGCCCGTCCTCAACCACTACGCCAAGAAGGGTGTGCTTGTCGAGGTCGAGGGAATGAGCAGTGACGAGATCAGTCCCAAGCTATACGAAGTCTTTGAAAAGCGCTTCGTCCGCTGAGCCACGCCCTTTCATGCTTGATTACTTATGCGTTATTCTTTCATGTATTCTTTTCTGCCTATTCTGCTGGGTATTTTTTATAGGAGTTCATCGCGGCTTTTTGGATGCTGCTGGGTTGACATAAACCGGAGTCATGAGGAAGTCCCTCGACTGGGTTTGATGGGAAAAGTGCCGAATGTGGCATAGATGTATAGATATGGACAGGCTTCTTTTTCGAAAGGACCCCTGTGGAAGCCGGCATGGCCTGTTTGAAGGAGAAATCGGCCTTGTGCCTGCATGTGGCGGAAATGATATCCCTCTATAACCTCCTCGCCCCTGAGGCAAGTCGAAGAAAATTATGTTTGAAACGTACTCCTAGACGTTGTATTGGAAGCTCCACCGCCTTCGCTGCAGGCCTAAAGATGAATAATGTTGTAGATCTTGTCATGAGAAAGATTCGTGCTATGTTTACAGAGTTGCAATAACAAGGGAAGTCCTGACAAGAGAGCTCCGTCCAATCAACACATTCGTGACATGCCATGGCTCGATGCGTCTTTTCATCTATGCCGCTTCGCCCTTGATCCCTTAGATAAACCCGACCACTACGTAAACAGTTGTGGTTTAAGAAACCCAAAAAAAGAAAATTCCAGCAAGTTCCAATTCCCCACGATACCCGAGTAGACACACCCTAGAACACCAACAAACGCCCGGCTAGTCTTCTAGTCGCGCCATTCCTCTCCAGCCCGAACACCGCTAGGGGCGCCATTAGGCTCCGAACGGTCAGGACGCAGGGGCGTCTCCTCATCGTCATCGTCCAGAGCCCTCGCCAGCTCATCGGGATCTTGCATTTTGGCATCTGGATCGACAGCGCTGTCGAACTCATCGTGCTCTTGGTTACGTCGCTCCGCCTCCAAGACGCCATCGTCGGCGCTGACGGAGATGCCACGGGCACCCCACTTGGGGCGGGCGCCACCACGTCGAGTATCACTGTCGTCGCCGAGTCCGGGGGAGTTCTCCTCATCCTCCTCAGCAAACTCCACGCGCTTGCCGAAGATGCGTCGCAGGAGCCATCCGCGGCGCATGTCATCAGCATCAACGACACCACCACCACGGAGCTTGACGCGCTGTCTGGTGTAGTATACCCAAGCAAAGTCGACATAGAGAGCCGTCTGGATTATACCAAAGATGACAGAGATGGTGTCGGGTTTGCGACCAGATACGTCGAGCTCTCGGAGGAACCAGTTGATGCAGTACAGGGCACGGTACGAGCCAAGAGTGAGGAGGTAGAACGAATCGATAACGGTAGGCACAGTCGTCTGCCTCAGAAGAAGCAACTGGGGAAGAACGCAGACCGACTCGAGAATCTGAGAGAAGACCCACATCCACTATAAAAGGTCAGCATTGACTTTGGGAAGCCTCGAGCTGGACATGACGGGAGGGGACTTACAGTTCGGAATCCCCATGTGTGCTCAAATATCATCATGACAAAGGGAGATGCGGCGAAGGTGCCCCCGAGGATAAAGGCACCGATCTTCCAGGAAATCTCACGCTCGCGCGAACGAGGGAAGAGCCATTGCATAACACCCAGGATGTAGAAGGACGAGAGGATGTAGACGATCTTAAAGATGAAGTTCCAATTCGAACCCTCATTGAAGATATCGAGGTAGCGGGTGCAGAAAACGAGAGCGTAAAGGATCTGGGTGATGAGGGAGACACCTTCGGCGCTGCGGTTGCGATGGATGGCGAAGATGAGGATGCATTTCGAGAGCATGTGGGACAGGTCGCCCAAGATGCGGAAGGTCTAGGTGTATTGTGAGCATGGAAAAACACGGAACACAGGCGTAACTGGGCACAAGGACTCACGTGCCACGCGCTCATGGCGGTTGGTTGGTAGCTCGAAGATCGAGCCGGTTCTTGGTGTTGGTGTTGGTGTTGACGGACGAGGCGCAGGTGTAGCCCGTCGGGACCTGGAAGCGGCGGGCGACTCAAGCGGCAGAAGGCCACGAGGCAGGAATGCAGAGCTTGGAGCGTGGAGGGAGAGGGAGGAGGACGGGCAGCGCGATGATGCGGATGGCAAAGGTGTGCTGGCCAGGCAGCTCTGCGATGGAGGAGGAAGAGGGTGACGAGGAGAAGGTGGATGGCAACCTGGCCGAGCTGGGGGAGCTTGCGTCAGTAAGGAGCCCCAGCAGAAGCCACAGGCTGCTGCGCCACAGTGAGGGAGTGCAGGGGACTTGATGCAGTAGGCTGGTGGGGAAGCGGGGCCTGTGGCTAGTCGGTAGTGGCTGGTGCAGAGGATAAATGCAGTTATTAGCGCCGGACTGTGACACCTTGTGCTGTACCTTAACTTATTCGATACCTCAAGGCAGCATTGGCGAATTCTTGTCCTCCCGCATTGCTCGCTGTTATCGACTCTATGTACGACGTAAACTTACGTGGCCGCGATGGGATTTTTAGTGTCTGGTAGGTAAGACAGACCACCGGAGTTTGGAATGCCCCTGAGTTTGGAACGGTCCGTGCGCATGGGCTCTGTGATTGGTCAGGCTAGACCCCATTTTGGGAAGTGACCTATTGAGTGACCTATCGAGTGACTTTGTGGATGTGATAAGATAAGACTTACACAGAGGGAATTTAACTATAACTATAAATAACAGAGGACTAGCTACAATATAAAATATAAAAAAAAACCATTAGATACAGAAAAAAAGCTGGATAATTCTACTTAGACCCACTTTTTGCCTTCTTTGCTGCTTCCTTCTTAATTGCTACTTTCCTTGCTAGAGCCTTTTCTTTTTCTAATTTCTTAGCTTTCTCCTTTTCCATTCGCTCTTTCAACTGAACCCTAGTCTCTTCAACATTCCAAATACCAATAAAAGCCTTATTACTATCAGTTGGGGCTACTTTAGCTTTTTTCTTTGGCTGTAAAGAGTCATTTTGACACTTTAAGCTATAATTAGCCCCTTGTAAAGTAGCTGACTGGATAGTAAAGTCATCCAATGACTTTTTCACCTTCTGAAAGACTAAGCTTTGATTAGGGTTATACTCAGCTTCTGGAAAGTAAAGATTTACTAAGCTTTAAAGCTAAGTGGATGTTTTAGGGGTTTTAACCTAAATTAAGCCAGGAACCTTAATAGCCTGACCAATAGCAGCAATTTCCAGCTGTTGCTGAACCTGTTGCCTTATTAGGTCTTGTTCCTTGAAGAGCTGAAGCTGCTGAAGCTGCTGACGAGCTTGTAAGTGCTGTAATTGTAGCTGGTGTAAAGCTTCCTGATGTTGGATTTGAAGTTGGAATAAGGGCTCTGATTGGAGGGATTGTTGCTGGTCTTCCACAGTCTGAGTTGCTTCTTTAGGCCTAGTTGTCTCTTCTGGCTGCTGTGGCTGCTGTGGTTGGTCCAGGACATATTTGCTGAGTAAAGGCTTCGCTCGATTTACAGGCCAGAGGCCTGTTGCTTTCCAACCCGCTTTGATGTTATCCAATGAAATAGCTTTCTGCCGTGCCTTATAATAGCAATTAAGAAAGGTAATCTTCCCAATGGCTGTTCGGTCATCTAATAGGGGTTGAAGGTGTAGCTCAGAGCGGTAATACTGCTTTAAAGGGCTAAAAACAGCAACATCCAATGGCTGAAGGATGTGAGAGGTGTGAGGAGGCAGATAAAGCAGGAAAATGTTATTAATATAACATTCCCACATAAACTCATCTGATTCGTGGCTTCCATGCCCATCTAGAATAAGTAATCGAGTCTGATTGGCTTCCTTTGGCTTTGTAAGAGGGATAAACACCTCTTTAAGCCATAATAGGCCAATCTCATCCGTAGTCCAGCCCTTTTCAGTTGCTGTAAAATACCATTGGTCCAGAAAGGCAAGGGTCTCAGGGAACCACTGTTGTTGTACAGACTTTCCCTTGAAAATGACCAATGGGGGAAGTCTCTTTCCTAATGCGGAAATGCACTCTGCGATGCTAGTCCAATTCCGGCAACCGGACTGCTGCTTAAGGGTTCGGCGCTTCTCAGCGTAACCAACCACAAGGCCGTTGCCTCCGTAACCTTCCAGAAACCCCACCTCATCCATGTTGTGCCGGTGTTCATTGGGTATTGCTTTAATTTCTGGCCTATTAAAATAGTTGAAAAAGCCTTGGATGATCTCAGTGGTTGAACCTTTACCTCTTGCCCAATCAAGTGGCTGAGAACGTAAGGTCTTTATCTTTGGATTCCGGGATAGGAAGCGATTCATCCAGTGTAATCCAAGGGGCTGCGTTTTGCCGCTAGCAAGAAGGATCCTTGTTGCAAAGACCCTGATTTGGCGATGGGTTGGAGCTAGGCCGCAAGCATCCTGGCTTAGGATCCAGTTGGTAAGATGCTCTTCTTGTTGATTGGATAGTTGTTGATAGGGTTCCATTGCTATTGGTAGAGGCTTTGTCCCGTGCATCCTATTAAACAGTGTAGATTTAGGGACTGTTTGGCGGTTGGATGCATCTTCATATGAATACCCAGCTTTAACATCAGCTATAGCTGCAAGCATCTGGGATTCGTTGTATGTAGTCTTTCGAGGCATCTTAAAAAAAGATATGATTGGATAGAGAAAAAAATCTAGAAAATTATGAATATAGAATGGGCTAATTTGAGTGAGATTTGGCTGTGTAGTGGTTGATTTGCTGGAATCAGAGTGTTTGGGTTGTGGGGTTTACAAATGCAAGTTATCATATCATCCGGTACAGCTAAAGTCACTCTGTTGGTCACTGTGCACGTGATATGTGGGGCAGCTGGCCAATCAGAGCCCGCGCGCACGGACCGTTCCAAACTCAGGGGCATTCCAAACTCCGGTGGTCTGTCTTATGGCACGCAGCGAACTGTGGAGGGATCGCGAGCGACCGCTTGGCTTGGCATAGGATGACACCACACCCGCGCTTGGGACTGGATCCTTGGGGCTAGCATTAAGCTGGATTAGAGCTTGCTGGCAAACAAACCCCTGGACCCGGACTGCCAAACACAGAGATGAATGCAGGAACAGGAACAGGAACAGCACAGGTTATCCTTCAACTTTACAGCCCAAACTGGTGATGCCTTCTTCGTCTCTGCTTGTTTCAGACATGTAATTGAGGCTGTCCCCACAGAATCGAGCGCGGTCCTTCCATCACGGACTTTCCGCTGGTGACGCGGCACTGTCGTGTGCAGGTCAGGGGTTGACGAAATCTGGCCCGGCACTTGGCAAAGCCGGACTGTCCATGAAAACTCCTCGATCGCT
This sequence comes from Neonectria ditissima, assembly GCA_001305505.1. Lineage (NCBI taxonomy): Eukaryota > Fungi > Ascomycota > Sordariomycetes > Hypocreales > Nectriaceae > Neonectria > Neonectria ditissima. Next base: position 3,101,455 of record LDPL01000122.1, on the reverse strand, counting down.
ATTCTATCAAAACGACGCCTTCCAAGACGACGCACCCGCTGAACGAAAGAAGAAGGCCGAGGACGCCTCTATTAAACCATTCCGTTCGGCATTCCTCTAGCCGTCTCGACAGTGCGCCCTGCCGTCTCGATCTCGTATCTGCCGTATCTGCCGCGCTGTGGATCTGGCGTTTTTACGAACCGCCCAATTAATCACCAGCACTGCCACTCTTGGTCATGAAGGTCTCATACTTGTTTGCGACTATTACGGCGTGGCTTGCTTTTGCCAGTGCAGCAGCCATCGAGAAACTTCCCGCTGGTGAGACCGAGATCTCCGATGCGTCAAAGGACCTAGCCAAGAGAGACAGCGGCACGCCGCGGCATTTCCCAGAGCCCAAGTACTTTCGTGAGTGCGCATCCTGTATTGCTTCAAGAACGTAGATGGCTAACCCTCAGTTCAGAGGAATCGCGGTATGTCTCTGAGTCCCACATGCGACCCATTTATTGACTTGCAATGTTTCAAGACAATATGTGCACTATGATGCAAGGTTCGGGAACGGCCCGCTGAAGGAAAACGAGCAGCGTGATGCCATCCGAGTCCTCATCCAGACCTACCTGGCCACCTTCCGGGATCTCGGCGTCCAGACTTGGCTAATGCACGGCACTCTTCTCGGTTGGTGGTGGGGCAAGAAGGCAAGCTCTCCGGATCTCTGCTTCATTGTCCCGATCTAACCGTGTCTGTAGGTTATGCCTTGGGATCTTGATGCCGACGTCCAGGTGACCGAGGCAGATATGTACTTTCTCGCGGCCTATCACAACATGACCATCTACTACTACAAGTACGGTGACATGGAGACGGGACGCTTCTTCCAGCTCGAGATCAACCCCTACTTTAAGCATCGAGAACAAGACGATGCCCTGAATGTCATCGATGCGAGGTGGATCGACATGGATACCGGGCTCTTCATCGACATTACTGCTGCGAGATACAACCCAGACCACGAGCAAGGCGAGGGCATCCTTTACGACAAGCACGGCCACGAGTACAGAGTGCGTTCACACATGACCCTACCCTGATAACCTGCCTCTAGTTTTAGTGCTTCCGCTGATACACTGACAGGATACCTACGTGTTTCCCCTGCGAGACACCACGTTTGAGGGCGTTGCAGCCAAGATCCCCTATCGCTACAAGGAGATGCTTGCATCCGAGTACGGAAGATCGGCTCTTATGAACACGAAATTCCACTAGTAAGTACAGACAAGGGCTAATTGCAGATGTGAGCTGACCACCAAATAGCCATGAATTTGACCAGAAACTGTTGAAATGGGTTTCAAAGGTTGACAGTTAGGATGTCACTTTCCAGCCCACACGCTATCCCGAATTTCTGGCATTGACTAGTCACACTACGGCGAACAGGATGTAGTCATGGAAGAAATGGAAGGAAAGAATATACCACCAGCGGCTTGGATATATATGAATGAAGCTTTGAAAGGGGGAGGTTAGTTGGCTGCTCACGATACCCGGCCCAGAGAGCGAGGCCATTGCATAGGATATCTCTTCATATAAATGGCGTCTCTGGATTAATAGCGTTGGAATATATAAAAGAATTGAAGCGCGCACAATTCAAATAACTCACTATAGAGTCCTGTGGATTTTGTTTATGATTTATTACGTGCTTACTTGCAGCCCGTAATATCAGTGAGTGGCAGCCACTTCAACTGGTGGCTTTCCGCTTGAGTGGTACGGTTGCAGTGCTGCCCCGCGACCTTACAACGCGTCTCTAACCCCCACGCGTCATCAACACCACAAACGTCCCTCTTGCAACACCACTGCCCAGCGCTTCCACCCGCGCAACCCAGGACTCGTGAAAAATACAAGAGGAAAACAAGGCGATATTGCAGCTTTCCGCATGCGCGATTCGAGGCGTCCGTCTCTCAATCGCTGAGAATGGCCACAGGCAAGTCCCCGCTGAGCTTCAAGCTACCGCCGTGGTTTCTAACCAGCTCCAGGCCGAGAGCGCCGTGCCGAGCGGCTCAATGAGCGCCTTCGTGGCGCACAGTATGCCCCCCGAACCCTTGGATAATATCTGTGACTGGGTTGCATGCTAACGTGGTTGTAGGCGCACCAACGTCGAAGACGATTCGTTCCACCTCGACATCGCCGGCCTGAACATTGCTACTTCCGATCCACCACCGCCTCCCGTTTCGTCAGCGCGTCGCACGCCGAACACATCTGCTAAGAGAAAAAGACTCGCTGGCGACGACGTCGCGCCGCCGCATGCTAACACCAGCTCGGCTAGACGGTCTGCTCGAAGCACACCCAGGGATCCCTACGATCTACCCCACGACTCGTCTAAGGATTCGGTCGCGCCGGTCGCTATCGCGGGACCTACAGGACAGAATGAGGAGCCGGAGCCGGAGCCGACTCTGTCTGGCGAGGATGAGGCTCGAGAAGCGCAGCCTTCGAGCGCGATGGGAGCTCCTGCAGCTCCGCAAATCGAGATTGAAGCAGAGGACGAATTGGAATCGCTGCCCCTACCCATCTCTTACCGCTCTCCGGCAATTAGGCGCCAATCTCGAAGGTCGTTTGAAGAAATCGAAGAGAGTCCTCAAAGTGCGCCTGGTGCCGGGAAGAGGCGTAGTGTCTATTTGAGTGGTGGGCTCTCGTCGAGCGCAAGACTCCGCGAGGCCATGAGCACGGATGATGCTGGGCCGCCGTCGTCATCGCCATTGGCGCGCAAGGTGCGACGAAGCGACGCTGCAGCATCGGTTCGATCGGCGAGAAGCGCCCGTCAAAGCACGCGTTTGATGGAGGTGGAGGACGCGGACGCGGACGCGGACGAATTGTCACCGACGAGGCCGGACGATCGTAATTCCGGGGACGACGAATTGTCAGGTCTCCAACCTGTTGAGGAGGAGGAAGTTGTCCAGGAAGAGGAGCCCACCGAGGCCATCGAGATTGAGGAGGAACCAGTGGCCGACGACGAAGCCACAGAAGAAGAGGCAGTAGCGGAGGAAATCGACGAGACCGAGGCAGCCAAAACGATTGGGAGAAAACGCCCCAGGAGAAGCCTACAAGCGCAGTCTCCAGAGCTGGGATCAAGCGTGATCGGAGAGGTAGAGGAGGAGGAGCCAGCGCCAAAACGACGACGGGGGCGAACATCCAAGAGCCTGGCGACTCAGAAACAACCGGCCCCGAAGCCGACAACGAAAACCAAACCCAAGCTCAAGGCGAAACCTAAAGCGAAGCCGCAACCCCAGCAAACGGAGCCCAAGTCAAAGGCGAAGCAGGCACCGAAACCCAAAGCGACGCGCAAAGTAGCTCGTGAGAGCGGAGAGGGCGACGACGCGGCGATTGAGGTCACGGTACAGCGGTTCGTCAACTTCAAAAGGCAGGCAGACGACGAGGACGGCGACGATCCGCTCCAGTCCGAGGTGCCGTTCTCAACGAGTGGGGAAACCGTCATAGACGTGTTTTCGCAGGTCTGTATGGAGGTCATACAATCTACGCTGGTACAGCTGCAGGATGCTATAGGCAACACAGAGGATAAGGCGAAGAAAAAGGAGTTTCGAATCAAGATGCGGGCAATTGAGGCCTATAGGGAGGAACTGACCTCACGGCTGCTCCAACATGTGAGTTTTTGCTTATAGATGCGCATGAGAATACGTTGGACTGACTGATGGCAGGCAATACACCTGAACGACTGGCACTCGTTGCGGAAAAGAGTCCGCCTAGCACAAAGGGAGAAGCTTACGTTGCGAGAAGAGATTATACGACTCAGGGGAGAAAGGGAACAGGTGGCCCTCCGGATGGATGCTGTCCGAATCAAGCACGAGGAAGACACAAAGGAGTCCAAGGTATGTGATACGAGCATGCTCAGAGAACATCGACTGACACCCGATACAGTACCACCTAGACACATCAGCAACCATGCACGACGTAGACCTCGCCATTGAACGGGGTCGCGATGCGCCTGAGCTCTCTCGCGCAGAACAAAAACAAGCGGAGCTAGCGAATCTCGAACTTCTCGTACCACAAATTTGCGACGAAGCAAGTTCGGCTAGCGCGACGGGAGGCATGCTTCAGCAGGTCAGGGACTTCAACGCATTCCTGGAGCGAGCAGCTGTAGCTCTGGAATCAAGATGAGAGAGGATCATGCACGCATAACGTAACGAAGAAACGAAGAAACGTTAACCCCAAAAGGAACGCCGGAGGCCGGTTTTGGTTATTTTACTTGCTTGGTCATGCTAAGACATTACAAATACGTCCCGTCTAGCTCATCTTGGCATTGCTGAAGTCCATCTCGGGATGCTGGTCCTGGAACTTCTTGAGGATGTCGGCGCGGTTCTGCTCATCCGAGGTGGGCAGGCCGCGCTCCTTCTGCTGCTGGTCGAACATCATCTTCTCGACCATGCCACGGGTCTCGCCGTCGAGGTCTGACAGCTTGGAGGAATCGGGCTGGATCTTGCTGACGTCGATCTTGGGGGCATCGGTGACGACGTGCGCCCACCACTCCATCTTGTTGACCTTGTCGAGTTGGATTTCGACCGTCTTGGTGCCGTCGGTGTTGGTGGTGAGCGTCCAGGTGGAGTCGTCGACGAGGACGGCGTGGGGGAGGTCGCCCTGGAAAGACGTATGTTAGTCGGCGTAGATGAAGAAAGCACGGTGCTTTCTATGGGTCTCGAGGGGGCTCTGTGGCACGGGAGGGCTCTGAGGGATGTCGAGGACGCTTTTCCGTACCTTGATGATGGGATCCTGGCCCTTGACACCGGCGGAGAGGCTCTGCTTCTTGATAGAAATCACGAGGTCCCTCGACTTGAGGTTTCCGGGGACGGTGAAGGTGACGTTGAGGTCACCAATGGTCTGCGCCCATTTGTATGGCAGCGCAGCCTGCTCCTGGGCCTCCTGGGCGCGAGCGGCGGCGTCTTCGGCGGGGGTGGTCTCTGAGGGTGGGGGAAGAAGCAGATGTTAGCAAATAGACGCTGACGGAAGCTGTGTCAAGAGAAAATGCACGATGCTGCAGAGGACCTGGATCGAAAACGTGCCTTTGTCAGCCATTGTGAAGCTGTATTTGCGGTGTTGGCGCTGGAACAGAGTCTGGCTGGAGAAGGCGATGGAAGCGGGCGAGCTGTGGACTTTGGGGTACCTCGGAAGGCTGACGGATCGACTTTGGAGGGGCAGATGCAGGCCGAGTCCAGCGGTTGTGGCCAATAGGGAGCGTGCCAGTGTGCTAGCTCCCCTGCTCGCTCAGCCGCGCCTGAAACAACCGTGAATCGAGGCCGCTGGCTTAGTGGTAGTGCTTAGGTAGTGTGTAGCATGTACCTATCTACAGCTGCATTAATCACCATCAACACCAACCTTTTCCTCCCGCAACACCACCACCACCACCACCACCACCACCACCACTCCCCGGCACACCGAGCACACCTCCGCCTCCATCTCCAGCATGTCTCGCCTCGGAGGCAGCGCCATCTCGGTGCGCCACTCGTCCGGCACCGGCGCGCCCGCCCCTCCGCCGCCGCCGGACCAGGACGAAACCTGCCCCGTGTGCAAGACGACGCGCTACTTCAACAAGGACATGGAGTTCCGCATCAACCCGGAGTGCTACCACCGCATGTGCAAGACGTGCGTGGAGCGCATCTTCAAGGACGGGCCCAACCAGTGCCCCTACGCCGGCTGCCACAAGACGCTGCGCCTGCGCGGCTTCAAGTCGGCCTTCTTCGCCGACCTGGGCGTCGAGCGCGAGGTCGACATCCGCCGCCGCGTCGCCGCCGTCTTCAACAAGGTCGAGGACGACTTCCAGACCCTCGCCGACTTCAACGACTACCTGTACATGGTCGAGTGCCTGACCGACGACCTGGTCAACGGGCCCGACGACGCCCGCCGCAAGGCCGAGGCCCAGCTGCTCGAGTGGGAGGCCCAGCACAAGGCCGAGATCGAGCGCAACCGCCGCCTGGCCCGCGAGTCGGACGAGACCCGCCAGCGCCGCGTCGCCGCCGAGCAGGACGCCGCGCGCCAGCGCCGCCAGCTGGAGCGCCAGGCCGACGCCGACGAGAAGGTCCACGCCGCCCGCTTCCGCGAGGAGATGCTCGACTCGCTGCAGAACGCCGAGACGGGCCGCGCCGCCGAGGCCGTGGACAAGATCATGCTCAAGAAGCGCGGCCAGCAGAAGCGCGACGCCGCCGTCGACGCCGCCACCGCCGCCGCGGGGGGGTTGTCCATCCGCGGCCTGCGCGAGAAGAAGGCCGCCGTCGTCGCCGACGACAAGCCCTACGACCCCTACGGCGGCCTGGAGGTCCGCCCGGACAGGGTCGACGTGGCCCCCGAGAAGCTGGCCGGCTACACCAACGAGTGGGTCGAGTCGGCGCGCACCAAGACCGAGTTCCGCGCCGGCGGCTACAACCCGGACGAGTACCTCACGCGCGTCCTGTTCGAGGCCTTTTCCGGTCTGGGCGTCTTCATCGGCGAGGAGCGGGCGGAAAGCGGCGTGCCCACCGAGGCGGCCAGGGAGGCAGCCGTGGCCGGCGGTTCGGGCAAGATGGATCTCGACGACGACCCGTTCTGAGGCATTCCAGGGGGTTTTTGTCTATAGGGATGTGTGTTCTTGTTGTTTTTGTATATCTGCATTGGGCATAGCTACGGCGTTTCGGGTTGAGATAAAAAGAGGGAGTCTGGGCTCTGGATCGTTAGGTACGAGCACCACGAGACCTCGAAATTAGAGACGGGGAGTCAACAGGGCAAACGATACCACGGACATGGGTACAAAGAGGAAAATCCTAACAGAGAAGCGTAATTGGTAAAAAAAACAAGGGATATTTAATACAACCATGATTGTTTTTTTTGTGTTTGGAATTGCTGCTAGACTAGACCAAGAAAAATCACCACAAGACGAAGAAAGGACGGGGAAAGAAACAAGACGAACGAGGGGGTGGTTAAGACGTGTTGCGTGGGGGGGAAAGGGGAGGTTTACTGTCGCTAGTTGGAGCTGTCGGTAGGTGATGATGGGATGGATATATGAATGATCATTGTCTGTTCGAAAAATGCTTGCCAGTACGCGAGGTCCCACGCGGGTTGTCGAAATCCTCGTCCGCCTTTCTATGATCCCGGTTTTCGATCTCGTCCCCATAAACGCCGCGCTGACAATGCGGAAAGGAGGTTACAAAAAAAAAACAGAGAGGGCCGGCTCCAGGGGGGAACGGATATGGATGCCGGGAGAGAGAGAGGAACGGAGGGTAAGAAGAGTGAGAAGGTGATGGCTGTCGTTTCTATTCTATTGCTGCCAGGGGGTCTGCTGGGCAGGCCGGGGAAACACAGGCACCGTGTCGAGCTGGTCGAGGCCGCCGCCGATGGGCGCCTGATTGTGCTGCCAGCCGGTGCCGGTGTTGTGGTTGACAAAGGCGCCGTGGCGGAAGGGATTCGTGCTGCCGGTGGGCTGGGGGGCGAGGGCGGCGCCGGCCGTCTGCGGCCGTTGCTCCTGGATCTGGACGGGCGGTTGGGCGGTTTGTCTGGCGAAGGGATTCGTGCCGGTGGGGGCGGGCACGAGAGGGGCGGTGGGAGGAGGTTGTTGTTGCTGCTGTTGTTGGGGGAGCTGGAAGGACGAGTTGGCGACTGGGGAGAAGGGCGAGGTGTTCTGGGGAGAGCGGGCAAAGGGGTTGGTGGACTGGCGGTTGGGATTGGCGCCGAGGGCCGGCGTTGAGGCGGAGGAGGGCATCGGGTTGGTGTTGGCTGGCATGCCGGTTTGCTGGGCCATGAGCATCGACTGGCGGAACGGGTTGGTGCTTCCGGTGGCCATGGGCATGAGGCCTTGGGGCTGGCCGTTCTGGAGGCCGTTTTGCATTCCGTTTTGCATCCCGTTCTGGAGAGGCGGTGATCCCGCAGGACCGGCAGTTGGGAAGCTCGCCACGGAGTCTTGCGGTATAGGGGCCAGGGAGCTGGGCTGGAAGCCCTGCTGAGGCGAGAACCCTCCGAAGCCGGCTCCGGTGAAGCTGGGCTGTATCAACGGCTGAGGCTGTGCCTGCGGTTGTTGCATGAAGCCAGTTTGCTGCTGCTGCTGGAAGGGGCTATTGGACGCGAATCCGGTAGGCTGAGGCGCAAAGCCGTTGGCTTGGAAGGGTAGGCCGGTGGGCTGTGCCTGGAAAGGCGCCGCGTTCATCTGAGGCTGGGGCTGCTGGATCTGGACCTGAGGGTTGACCTGGAGCGTCGTCTGGTTCTGCTCGATGGAGTCGAAGAAGTCGATGAGATCCGGGTCCGGGCCCTTGTTGGCCTGTGGCTTCGACTCGGCCTCCTTGGTCGCATTGCTGGAGCTGGACGCAGGGAAGGGGTTGTTGGAAGCTGGTTCGGGGAAGTCGAGGTCCTTTTTCTTGCTACTGGAGAACATCTTGGAGCCAGAACCGGAGCCGCTCGTCTTCTTGACATCCTGCTCAGCCAGGTACTGCCGCCGGTGAACCTCAAAGTCAGGGTCGGTGAGGTACTCCTCGAGCTGCCTGCCGAGGTTGACGGGCGCGTGCTTCAGCTTGGGTACCTCGACTCGGGTGTGGTGCTCATGCTGCCGCGCAACGCCGAGATACTGGACGACTTGGTCGGTTTGGCGGGTAAAGGTTCGGTAGACGGCCATTGCGCGCTCGGCGTCGACCTTGGACATCTCGAAGAAGTGGCCTGCGGGTTGGAGGGGTCAGCGAGGGGATAGCTGAGACATGAGGGACGAGGGCGGACCTAGAACGCTGATCAAGCCTTGGTTGAGGACCTGGAACAGGGCCAGCAAGTCCAGGACGAGCAATCGGAAGACGGTAATTGTGATTTCATTCTCGGGTTCGTTCTCCATGACCTGTACGAGGCGTATTAGTCCCTGAAGCTATCCGGTGTATGTGTGTTCGTCGGGGGTGTGTTCGTATTTCGTCTCAACATGGTCCACTTACATCGCACTTGAGCAGAGCCGAAAGCTGGTGTTGCACCACCTCGGTCTCGCGCAGCAGACCCTTATCAACCGATAGCTTCTCGAGTCTGGATTCGGGGGCGCGAACCCAGTCTGTCTTGGTATCTCGGAATGCTCGCGCTCGTTCAGTGAGGTATAGGGCGTAGTGCCGGATATTCCGTCCTTGGATCTGGGCTACACGCGGGTCAATTACAGAGTCCAGTCAGTCTTCCACCAATACGGAAGATGCAACATACCGTCGGTAAAGTTACTGATGGCGAGCAGGTTGCGGTGGGTGGAGAGAAAGGCGAGGGTGACGTCTGGAGAGCCCTCGCGGATCATGAGGTGGACGGTGATGAGGCTCTTGAAGACGACGGTCCATGTCGAGTCGTGCAGCCGGTTCTGGAGGGCGCGAAAGACCTCGCCGACGCCTGCCTCGCCGGAATGGGTGGCGACGAGGATGTGCTCGATGTACTTGGTCTTGGGCGGAGCATTCTGCGCAGCGGGAGCGAGAGCGCTGGTGTTAGCTGAGAGCAGCTTCGCGGCGGGAGACGATGGACGCCGAGACAGAGGCAGAGACGAGAGGCGCCAGAGAGCGCACGCACCTTGATCTTGGTCGCGCCCTTGACGGACTTTTCGAAGGAGCTGGACATGGTGCCAGCGAGAGGCGGGAGCTGTGGGCGGCGGCGCCTTCGGGGGTTGGGCGGAGGAGCGGCGAGCGAGAGGAGACGAGGACCGAGGACGCGGGAGGATGGCTGGGCGGTGATGATGCGGAGAGAGACAACCGGCGGTCCGGGAGAGGAGACGGAGGAGGAGCAGGAGACGGAGACGGTTGCGGGGGGCGGAGCAAGCTGGGAAGCTCGTCGATTGTCGATTGTCACGGCGTCGTCGTCGTCGTTCAGGTCGCCAGCGCACACACAACTTCACAGCGAGAGAGAGATCCGCATCCACGCCGGGGGGGGGGGACGTGGACGATTTGGGGGGGGGCGTGTTGGAGCTTGAAGAGCGTGGCAGGACAAGACAAGACGGACAAGGGGTGTGTTGGTCCCGGCTTGGGGAGAGCGAGGTTGGTTGGGCGGACGGGCGGTTTAGTGGGCTTCAGTGGGGGGACGCTGGAGAGTGTTGAGATTGGGCGGTACTTGGCGGATGACCTGTGCCTTGCGGGAATCGTGGTGGCCGGCGCGGTGGTGACACCCGTACCGCGCTAACACCCGCGTCGGGGTTGGCGGGCGACCTGCCACTGTAATTCCAGGGGACTAGGGGGGCGTGGATGTCGTCACTAGCCGGTCCGGTGGACTGTGAGCACTGTACGTTTGCGGCAGGGCACTTGCGGTCGGTCGGTAGGTAGATTAATTAGGTGGCTGTTAGTGGACTGGACGGACATGTTATCGACCCGGGGACGGAGTCTCGGGTGTGATGGAGGCCAAGAGGAAATGCTGCTATCATGACGTTCTCCTTGGGCTGGGCATGGATGAATGGATGACACAGCCAAGATTTTGAGGTTGTTTGGTTTGTTGGCCCCGACATTCACGTGTCACGACGTTTGGGTTGGCTGTGGTTCACAGCTCCCCGTCCTTCATCTGACGAGGTGCGACGAGGATGCGCAGTACTTTGGGTGTTACGAGGCAGCGATAGTACGATATGGACAGACAAAAAAGATTGGATTCAGTTCTTCCATCAAAGTGATGGGCTTTCAATTGACTGCGTGATACATGCTTTGCTTAAACCCATCAAAAAAAAACTTCACTTACCTGTTTCTTCGTCCCATCTCGGGTTTCAAGTCTCCCAGGATCAGGCACACAAACCCATGCTCCCGTTCACGGACCAGATCCCCCATCAGACGCACACACATTATCTCCTTCCATTCATTATAAGTCAGAGCTTTTTTTCAACGCGTCCGATGCTGTTAACAAGGTCGGTGTGTCGAACGCCCATTTCATGGTGCCAGCCTCTCCTCGCCCCGGAACCACTTGAGCTCCCGAAGGAGAGGGTTATCGAGGTCCGGAAAGGTGGCACCTGCATCATAGTAGGCACGCGGTTCTCATCATCTGCAGAAGAAACACTGGTTAGCAAGAGAAAAGCTGGCTGCGCGGGGCGGTGATTGGTACTCACGTTTATTTGAATTGTGAAGGGTCATGAGGAGAAAAAGAGAAAAGAGAAAATCGCGAGCCGCCTGCAGCTTTTTTAAAGGAACCTTGCGGCGCCTGGCGCGTAGTGGGGTTGCCGCTGGCAGTTCTTCGGTTGAACCCTCCCCCAGCGCAACCCACACTACGGTGTCTTGGTCCAGTCGGCCCACCATGAGCTTTCCTTCATCATGACTCAATTGCTTCCATTGTCCATCATCCGAGTCTTTTTCTTCGATCGTAATGCTTCCTTTGGGCCGCTGTAGCCTCGCTCTACGTCGTGGGGCCTGTACGAGCTCGCTGGCATCGCTGCGGGCTCGGCAATGCCTCTCCAGGAGCTTTTCCCAGAGCTCTGTTGCTCGCTCGATTAAGCCGGAGGAGCTCCTAGCCTCTTGGGATAAATGTAACTTCCGATGCTGGCATTTCTTTCGACGTTGGCTCACACGTATCTCTAGTCAACAACGTGGATTTGCCTGTTGAAGATGGCAAAGACGGGAAGCGGGTCGGGTTCATAGGGAAGAAGAGAACGCTCTCAAAAATGCTCTCCTTCGCCGACCTCACCACGGCCTCGGGCGAAGTGATCCAACTATGCTCCGATGCTAGCAGTGATCCCGCCGCTCACGCCATTTTCCGTTCCACTCCTGCCAACAGCCCTGTGGTAGTTGACGTCCAGCTGGAGCCCAGCGATCCCAGTCGCAAGGCCGTCAACGACGCAGCTACCAAGAAGACGGTCTACATCAAGGGTATCCGAGCCTTGAACAGCGTACCCAAGAACCTCATCGTTACTCCCGACGTCCAATTCTCGCCGGCGCAGCGTCACCTCCAGATCCGCTTCCACCCTGAGCTCAAGGCTCGGCTGAAGTTCCGGTCTTGGCTAAAGGCAGAGCTGACCCAGGGTCTGCTAAAGAAGGGCTTCACAGACATTGAAACGCCATCGCTCTTCAAGTCGACTCCCGAGGGTGCCCGGGAATTCCTGGTCCCTATGCGCCAGCGCGGCAAGGCGTACGCGCTCGTCCAGAGCCCCCAGCAGTACAAGCAGGTCCTGATGGCGGGAGGAGTCTCACGGTACATGCAGTGGGCCCGCTGCTTTCGGGACGAGGACTCTCGTGCCGACCGACAGCCTGAGTTCACTCAGCTGGATATGGAGTGGGCATTTGCTGGCGCGCCCAAGGTTAGGCAGGATGTCAACGATATCATCTTGGCTGCTATTGAGGCATTGAGGCCGGCGCATAGCTACCAGGATATCAGGGGAGACCGAATTCCGGTCGTGTCTGAGATTCCCGACGGCCCTAAAGGCTCCGATGAGCTTGACGCTCATCAGTTTACGACCATCAAGTTCCAGGACAGTATTCGAGCCTATGGAACTGACAAGCCGGACCTCCGCATCCCGAACAAGGCATGATTTATTCACTCTATATCAGACTGCATAGCTGACAGCGACTAGATCCATGCTATCCCGGATCTGGCGCCTTATCAACAATTCGTGAGCATGATCACTCACATGGAGGATCCCCTGGTTGAGGCCTTTACGTTCTCATTAGAGGGCAGCTCTCCCACACAGTCGCGGGAATTTGTAACCAAGTTCATGGACGAGCTGCCGCCCGCGTTGGGTGAGAACCCTGACGGAAAGCCCCAAGTGCTTATTTGCGACACGAGCAAGCCGATGAATGGCTTTTCGTCTCTCGGGTTCGAGTTTCAAAATGTACTAGATCTCATCTCTGAGGGGAAGGAGATCAACGATGGAGATCTGGTTGTCTTCCAGGCCCGAGAGAAGCCTGCTGGGCAGTACTGCACGGGCTCGACCAAGATCGGCGAGGTTCGCACCGCGCTGTGGAAGGCTCTCGTCGAAGACGGGCTCATGGCCAAGCCTCAGATGGGTCAACCTGGGTCCCTACAGTTCGTGTGGGTGACCGAGTTTCCCATGTTTAAGCCCACCGAGGAAGGGGAGCCGGGCCAGGAGGGCGCAGCTGGAATCGCCGCGTCTCACCACCCATTCACCGCCCCTTTGTCCAGGGCTGACCTGGAAATGCTCTTCACCGATCCCCTGCAAGCCAAGAGCGCAGCGTACGATCTCGTGCTGAACGGCGTCGAGGTTGGTGGTGGCAGCGAGCGTATCCACATTGCCAGCGTGCAAGACTTTATCCTGCGCAACATCCTCAAGATGAGGAAGCAGCGCGTCGACGACTTTGCGCATCTGTTCGAGGCGCTGCGGTCGGGCTGTCCGCCGCACGCGGGCTTCGCGCTTGGCTTTGATCGGCTGGTGGCCCTCATGACGGACACGTCCACTGTACGGGATGTCATGGCGTTCCCGAAGACGATGAAGGGCGAGGATCCGTTTGTCAACTCGCCCAGCACGTTGTCCAACCAACAGCTTCTGCCTTATGGGCTGGAGCTTGCGCGAAAATATCCCAAGGGCCGTCCCAATAGCCCTAAGACTCCTAGGAGTCCTAAGGACATTACTTAGGAGTGACATTTCAGATTCGTCATGTAAGTGATACAATGGGTGTACAAAAGCACACGGACAAAGAGATGCATGTATATAATGTAATATTACTCTGTGTACTACTATAGACGAACTCCTTCAGCAAATAGATGACAGTAACCGTTCCGGGCCCACACTTAACATCTAGAAGGGATACGAGTTTGGGTTAGTTTGCATATCACGATGGTGCAGGTCATTTTTGTGCGAGGTGAGGAATGAAGTGAAACATATTGTTTGGTATCTAGTGAACCGTTTAAAAATCTAGGTCTCGACCGCCTGTCTGTATGTGCGTGATGGTATAAAACGTAAGTCCTTCCTAGTGCTCATATCGCTCCGCCCTTTCTGAGAAGCGGTTACGATAGCGGCCAATCTCGAGGCCCCCAAAAACGCCGTGAAAATGCAATTTCATGTGCAGATGCTCCGAGAAGGGTGTTTAAACGAGCATGAAGCCAAAGGCGGTGGCGCCGAGGGCCAGGACAGCGGCGAAGATGCCGGCCTTGGAGTCGCGGACGCTGGGGGCGGCGTTGTCATCGTCGTCGTTGGCGGCGCTCGAAGCGGAGGCAACGGCCGAAGAGGCAGCGTCGGCCTTGGTGGAGATGTACGTCTCGACGGCACCGGCCTTGGTGGAGTAGTACGTCTCGACGGAATCGCCCTTGGTGGACAGGTAGGTCTCGACGGCGCCGGCCTTGGTGGAGAGGTAGGTCTCGACGGCGTCGGCGGCGGTGGAGATGTGCGAGGCGGCGTCGGAGGCGGCGCTCTCGACCTTGGACTTGGCACCGTCGGCCCAGGTGGAGGCATCGTCAGCAGCGCTCTCGACCTTGGACTTGGCGCCGTCGGCCCAGGTGGAGGCGTCGTTCAGGGCGCTCTCGGCCTTGGACTTTGCGCCGTCGGCCCAGGTGGAGGCGTCGTCGGCGATGTCCTGGGCCGAGTCGATCACGTCGTCGAGGTCGCGCTTGGCGGCGGGGGCACGGGGCACGGCGGTGATGAGGGGAGGGGACTGGTGGATGGCCTTGAGGACTTCAGCGGTGTCGGGGTTGCTGCAGTTGGTGTTAGTTACGAGGTTGGGAGTAAGGGTAGTGGGAGATGAGAGACGTACGCATCGCGAGCGTTGTTGGCGGCGACGAGGCCGGCAGCGGCGAGGACGGTGATCTTGGTGAAGTGCATTGTGAGTTGTGGTTGAGGTTGCTGTTGTTGGTGGTTGTGGTGTTGTTGAGGTGCTGGGTGTTGGTGGAGAAGAGAGTGAAGTGTGAAAGGTCGAGAGAAGCAGAAAGGTGGAGTGGTGCCTTTATGAGCGGATGGATGCCTGATGACGAGGAGATTGGTTTCTTGCTTGTGTGGTGATGGAACTTCCAACTCCCAAGATTGAAGGGGACCACAGCTCATATATCTGCTTCTCTAAGCCGTGGCGCCGTTTCATTTCCCTTCCCGCTCCGCCAATTTGGCTTAAACATGACGTCCGTAGTAGCGCAGCAGCGCCGCAAGCCACTTTGGGGAGGACCCGCCCCTCCCTGTTTTTCCTGCCAAGTGGCGACGATCCCGGTCCCCGTGCGCGCTCGTCATCGTACCTGCGGAGTACAGGGCTTGGCAGGCCGTTTGCGGTGCGCGGACAAGGTACACATGCTGTATATTTCCCATGGCTTTGCAAGGCATTGCTGGGGCCCTGCATCGGGTCTTGGGCCGGCGTGTGCTGCCCTGCGCCATGCATCGGCATGGCCCTGTTGATGCGCGGCGTGGCCTATCAGCGTGCTGCGTGCTGCGTGCTGCGTTGCGCCGTCGCGGGTGCGCATTAGGTAACTTGTAGTGCTGTAGAAGTATCTCGTACCTCGTCCTTCCCGTCGTGGTTTCTCCCGACGGTGCTGTTCCGTGTTTCTGTGCCACCTGCAGCTATTCACTCCCGCGTCGATTCCTCGCCTTCGACTCCCTTCCGCAAATCTCTCTCTCTCGCACAGCAGCATCGCCTCGCTAGCGGCTGATCCCCATCGGAGGCTTCGGGCGGCGGTTTGCCACAGATTGAACGGGGAAATTCAGCTCACCTGTCCAGGCCCATCGGACAAGTCTGCCCAGCGCTAGTCCCAAAGGGGGGGGTGACGGGACATGTTTTTTTGCCCCCCTTGGCTATTTTCAGCATCACCAAAAACTGACAGCGCCGCCTCCCGCCTCCCTCGGGCTACGCGTTAGCCCTCCAGCCACGAGGGCGGGAAGAAACGACGACGTGTTTGGGTGTGGCGGCGCAGCATCTCACCTGTTCGGGGGGGCATTACGCATTCGCATGCAAATAGGTAAGACGGGATGAATAATCGGTACTGGCGAGTGAGCGAATCGGCATGCACCGAGATGCGAGTCCGGCTTGGTCCTTCGGCCCATCCGGGAGGCCTCTGCATTAAATGTCCGTAGGGTGGTGGCTTCAGCGCTGCGTCGACAGTGGCGTCGGGGGGTTGTTGATCTTGCCAAGGCCCGATGGCGACAGTTTCAGCTCTGGCTGCTCACAGACACGACTCAGATGGCTTTGCCGCATTGAAACATGTCCCATCATCTCTCCAGTCAAACATCTGTGGTTCGATCGCGCTTCCCTTTCGTGGCTGAGGGCTGACCCGTCCACCACGCGTTCGTAGGCAGGTGCGAGCCACTGTGCGTTGGGTCTTTACGGATGCGAACCTAAGTAACTTTAACATCACCACATGCTTCCAGCGTCCACTCAACACACTCTGTGCTCTACATACACTCCGTACTCTACACACACTTATCATCCCTCCGGCGGACCAACCTTTCGTCGTTATCTAACCTTAAAGCCCCCCCTGGGAATGCGAAAGCGGAACCGGGAACGGGAACGATCGGAGGCTTACCCCAGACCCGCAACGAATGCACCACTGTCATACAAACCAAACCAAACCATCAATGCATGACTACGAATACCTTTTCCAAACCACCAAACTGGCATATGTCGTGTCGCCGTAGGTTGACCTAAGAGGCTAAGAGGTCACACGCTCACGGCGACGGAATGCCCAGCCATCATCCGACCTGTCGTCTCCCGTCTCTTCTCACCATGTCTCTTTTCATGCCGTTGCATGTTGAACTTTCTTAGAAAGTACTTGCCGCAGTCCCCGCATGGAAATCGCTTTCTATCCTCAAGGTCAGCGAAAGGCAAAGTCAACGTGACTTGGTGGAACCCATACCCTTTAGTTGAGGCGTCGGCCCTCTTTTTGACAATGCCCCTGGTGAGCTGCCTGGGCTTCTGCGTTGACTCGACCAAAGGACCGAGTCTTTTCGTCCGTCGGAAGTCGACAATCCATCTCAAAAATTCCAGGTACGCCGCGTCGAACTCAAAAACATCCTGTCGTTTCCATGTCAGCCCCAATGTTCGATTCCAGCTCCTCATACGCCTGCGCCCATGGTATACTCACAGATGCAATACTGAGCATGTATACCTCAACCTTCTCCATTGTCTGCAAGTAGCCAAGATTCACAAGCCTGCTTGCTACCGACACTATGCCTTGGGACGGCGCATCCTTGAGATGGCTCTCCTCTATCAATGGCAAGATGAACTCTTCGTTGATGCGGTCCTTGACTTGCTGCTGTTCCTGGACACAAGCGAACGCTAATGAAAGATCCTTCAGTGTCATTCCACCACCGGAGAGATTGCGCAGCAGCTGATCAAGGTCCTCAAGGAAAATGAGGAAGACTTGAAAAAGTCTCGTTTGCTGAAGGCGCTCCTGAGAACTTGGTTCTTTGTCCGACACTCTGATTTCGGACATTTCGGCGATCGTTCCTGGAGCCATCATGTTCATATCATCAAGGCACGGCCCGATCTCTGGGGGCAAAGCTGACAGCCCCTCTTGACTAGCGACTGGCAAGGTTGGGAAGGCACCATATATGTCTGGACTTTCTTCCATGCAGTTTATAAACCCCCCAAAATGCACCGAATTTCGTGTCAGATCTGTGAGGATATAGAGGTCTTCCTCTAGCTCCTGCTGAGAAGTGTTGTTGGACATATGTGCACTGGCTGGCTGAAGAGGCTCTAAGTTGGAGACGAAAGGGAGAGGAGGTGATGGGTAGTATGAATATGGCTCCGTTGAAGGCACGGCACTGTTCATGAGGTTACCAAAGGGTATGTGCTGATCCGGAAATAGGTCAGGACTTGGACCGCCATTGCTCATACTGACGTTGCTCATATCGACCCATGGGTCGCGACGAAGAGCCGCTGCAGTCCGTCTTGATTCTTCACTCATCTCAAGATGAACGAAGTGAAGATGGTTTCTGGCCTCGGGCCATAGACGGCTAGCAAGGGTGGTGAAAGCTTTTCGCTCCTCTTGGTCTTGGATTGCATTCATCCAGATTTGAATGCCTGCCAGAACATCTTCCTCAGCCAGCCTATTGCGGTCGCGTAGCAGGCACGATACAACGTACGATAGGCTGGTAAGGGCAAATATCTTCCTCAAGTCGTTGGGCGCGGTACCAGTCAGAGTGCTTCGGAACGCGATGCCGCCGGTTCCGCGCAGTCCTTTGGCATCGCCGTAATATTCACGGATGTTGTTGACAACTTCCATGTCAAGTTCCTCCGCCAATTCGTCGAATTCCTTCCAAAGAAGCTTCATTCCATCCCGAACGTCTCTGATACTAGACCAGTCCCGTCGTCGATATTGTGGTCTTGGATCGGGGCCATTCGTGCTCGTGTGCTGAGATAGGTGCTGGGCTGTACCTGTCGAGAGGTCGTCAAGTTCTTGCTCAAGGTCGTCGGCTATTTTTCTGTCCAACGCTGGCGACGATGTTGCAGATTCTCCATGTCCTGCTGACTCGGTTTTGTCAAGATAGCTCAGTCCATTGATCAGTCCATCAATCTCGGAGAGCGCGCGTTCAAGATGAGCCTTGGCTCTCGTGCCGGCTTCATTGGCGCGCGTTGCACCGGCGCCAAATGAACGGGATAGGGTGTAGGTGCTGAGGTATGGTGTCTTTGCCGACATGCTGCACTTGTGTGGTCATGCACTTTCTGCAATTGGGAGACGAGGCGATGGATGGAAGAAGGCAGCAAAAGGTGGTTCGCATTCCGCCCTCTGATTAAATGCGTCTGCCCCTTCGCACTGGCCGGAGAACGGGCTCCCCCTCCTCTGCCCTGCTGTTCCGATAGCCAACCCTGCTCGAGACTGCGCTTGAAAGCCTCGCGTGGCCTGCCTACAGGCGCCACTTTGCGTTGGTTGGCTGTTGGTTGGACGTCAGACAGCTCCAATGCAACGCAATGATGCGTATATGCAGGGAGGACGTTGCTCCTTGAGAATGAGCAAGTTGCTCACCCAGAATGAGCAAGCTGCTCGAGAGAGATGAGCAAGCGGCTCTGTTGCAATGCGCCGCACGTATCCGAAATGGTGCGGTGATCTGCGCGGCGTTGGCCATGTTTGATTTCCTCGTCCGAGTGGCGTTGGCCAAGACTGCTGCTCACCGGTCGTGCCCAAGTAACTCAGTTGACTACTCCGATGAGCAAGTTGCTTTAACGAGGGCACCGAGAGCGAATGAATCGGTACTCACACTCCCTCCCGTATACGGGAAGCACGAAGAAAGTTACTCGCGATCCTGCCATTGAACATGGCCTGAACAGAGAGTCGTTGCTGCTTGCACAGCCTGATACCAACCCTTGCATTTGACCCTGTCCTGCTCGATTTACTCCTCCCTGCTCGTCTGGGGTAGAGACCGATGCGCTACTCCGACGTGCTACTCCTACTCATATCGACCCTGCTCACGTCGAATCTCCTCCATGCCGATTGGCTATCTGCCGCCGGGGAGATTACTCTACCAAAGAACGAGTCTTGGCCCACTTGCGGCTCTGGAGTAGACGAAGGAGCACAGAGAGCAGAGGAGTGGAAGGAGCAGAAGAGTAGGAGTAGGAGAAATTACTCCATCGGAGGAGATGATACATATAAACGGGACACAGATCTGTATCCAACGTGAGTAGACAGACAACCTTTGCGGACAATTCTTCATTGTACATTGTGCCATTGAATATCGAGTCTCTCCCCCACCTCTCCCAACATGCCATCTGAAAAGGGACAACAGAGTCGACAGGACGGCAAGATTCCAAGTACGTGCATTTTCCCGAGTGTCAATCTCATCAACGTTAACGTACCTGCGGGCGCATCAGACAAGTCTCAGGCGGGGAAACCCCTGCAAACCGACCAAGACGACCTTCTTGCTGCCATTGGTGGGTGGTCCTGGGAGGACGCCGGGCAGACGCCAATGGGTGCGGCCCGAGTAGGCGGTGAAGACAACCAAGATGTCAAGACGCCGCGGGAGGGTGTGGTCGCCAAAGCTGCGTGATGCAGACCAGCGCAGGAGGATGCAGGATTGGGAGAGAGTAATTATCAGTCATGTGTATTTCTAAGTATACTTTGGAGAGGGAGGGTGCCACTGAGCCGTCCCGCTTGAAATCCAGCCTTGCCATTGTCCTGTCCGAACCTCCCAAAACGCCAGTCCGTATTCCACGGTGTATTTTCCCCGTAACCTTACAATTTGTGACATGTCAGGATGCCCTCATGTCGATCCCGACCTCTTGAGCGGATGGCCCTCGGTGTTGAACACCCACTCATCCAGACTGACAACATCCTCATCCGAGAAGATGAGGTAAAAGTACTTGAGCGTCTCGGCCAGCCAGAAGCTCTCCATGGAATCCGTCTTTTTCGGCTCCAACGTCGTCACGTCCTCGATGGCGGCGAAGGTGCCGTCGTCCGTCTTGGTCGCCTTCTTGATGGCCGACCACATGGCCCAGGCGATGTCGCGGAAGTCGTTGTTCCCCGTGATGCGGTACAGGACGAAGATGCTCTCGATGGCTTCCGGGCGGAGGATGTACCGTCTGTCCTTGGTCTTGAAGCCCGGCGGGTTGGCCTTCATAGATATTGGGCGGAAGTCGCAGGGCTCCATCGAGGGGCAGGCGTGGAGCGACGAGATCTCGGGCATGATGCCGTTGGGGAAGGCGGCGTAGGCGTGGGCGCACCCGCGGGCCAGCTTGTCGCCGATGACGACGTGGTCGTCGCGCCCAAAGACTTTGCCGCCCAGCGCGAACATGCCTCCCGCGAAGCAGGAGAGGTGTTCCAGATGTGGGCGCAAGTTGACAATGTCCTGGTCGATCACCTCGGCCTTGCCTAGCATGAGGAGATCGTCATTGTCTGGTAGCATTGGTCGAAACAGCAGGCGATTGATGACCACGTCCATGGATTCGAGGTACATCTTTTCGTACAAGGGCTCCTGGCCTTGGAGTAACACATGCTCTTTGACTAGGTACTCGTACAGCGAGTCGCCATCGGCGCCGAGGCTGAATGTGTCGTCGTCTGCTGCGAAAGTGTTCCGCGCGTTGATCTGGACCGGCCACATGCCAGGGAGGAGCGTCTGGTTTTGGGTCCGTTCAAAGGCGCGGGTGATGCGGTCGATGCCATCGTAGTACTTGGGATTTCCCGTCAATTGAGAGAGCCGAGTAAATTCGAGGCTCATGCTGCCCAGTCCGGCACTGCTCTGTTGGTGTCCTGGGCGACCTTTGCCCTCCTTGAGATCGTAGAAGCTGATGGAGTGTGGTGGCATGTGCTCCGGGTTGTCGAAGGCAACGTATAGTAGGTTGCCGATTTCGATGGCCTTGGAGAGCAGGACGGGTTCGCCGCTTAGATCGTAGGCGGAGAGCAGGCCGCCGAGGTATCTGATGTTGGTCTCGAAGAGGTTGCAGCTGTCGCTGGTCGAGTTGTTCCAGTCAAGGCTGGCCACATAGTCGACGGCGTCGTAGAACTCTGACTTCATGTCCATTAGCCACAAGGTATCGAGCGCATCGATCATGGACGCGGCCCAGCCTCCAAAGGTATCTTGGCCCTCCATGCTGAGGGGCTTCAGTTCGTCACGACCCCACGCATGCTTCTCGTAAGAAGCCCATGTCTGACGAAAGGCCCGCTTGATGGCGCCGCGCTTATCGGACACGGACTCGTGGTTAGATTCATCGGGGGGATCAGCAGCGAAGTCGTGCTGAATGGACGGCATCGGGAGCGGGTTGCCTCCCGGGGCCATGGTCATGTTTTCTTCGGGGATGCCATGTTTCAATGGGTGCGTTCCCCAGTCATAGGTACTCGGGACAAAGAGAATAGGGCCGCGCTCGAAGAATGGTTCATGATTGAAGAGACCGATGAGTAGGATGATGACAATGATGAGGTAGATTGCCGCTCTCGAAGGGTTGAATGGCAGCCCGACGCCCATATTCCTGAGACACAAGAAGAGATAGGAAATTACAGTCAAACACAATGAAAAGAAACCCCGAAAAGAGTGACAGAGTATGTTGAATGGAGCCGGAACTGCCACGGATGAGCGAGCGAGGGTCCGGGCTGGTTTTGATGAACGGATGAGGTCAGAGCAGCGGCGCCGGCAGGCCGCGCGACGGCGCCGAACCCCGGTTTATCAATACGGGACACAATCATGGCCAAGGATGGGACCCGGTTTACGGGCGGAGGCGAGATGAGCTTCTCCTGACGGCTCCAATGTTCGGGGACCGGATTGCCCAACGGGGAACACGCGTCAACGGCAGGTTGCTAAGAATAATCATCGGTGCGACAATCGCGGCAAGGGGGAAGGCTAGCTCTCATCGGTTTGTCTTGCACGGTCGCAGTGGGCGGCTCACCGGACGTCAGCCAGACGTCAGGGCCAGGGGGTGAAAAGGGCACCATTGGAATCGTGTCTCAGTCGCTGAGTCGTTGGCCTGCATCGTCCGTGACTGTTGGTGGCCTGGGATCTGCATCCTTGATGCTTGTTTGCTGATCGGGCTTGGGGCTAGGTCAGCCACTTGGGACCAAGAAAGGGGGAGAGGTGCCAGCGAGCATTTGCACTAGGCACTTTGCACATTGGGTTTTGTGATTGCAATCGCTCGATTCCAGCCAAACAACTCGAGATTGAAGTTGAAGTCGGGCAAAGGGAGAAGAAACTGCTGGCTTGCGACCGTGAACGTTGGGAGTTGGAATTGGATCTCCGAGTCGGGTTATTTTTAGGCTTCTCCGTCGTGCGCTATAAAGCTTGATCCTCAGGCGCGGACGCGATCCCTGGCCAGCTTTAAATCCACTTAAACTGTGGCTGATGCACCGCCAATGTCAAAGCCACACCAGCGGCGCCTCACCGCCAAAAATTTCAAAATTCTGCCGCCTCGCCAGCCGCCGGGAGCTGCAGAAACGCTCAGACAGTCGAAACTCTCAGGTAGCAGGCGTCAACCACTCGCCCTCACCACTGCAAACCCTCCACCATGTCGTCCATGCGAAATGCCGTCCAGAGGCGCCCTCACAGAGAGCGGGCTCAACCGCTGGAGCGTCGCCGTCTCGGCCTCCTGGAAAAGCACAAGGTCCGCCTACGCACCCCGCCATTCTCCCGCCAGCGGCAACTGACTGTACATTGCAGGACTACTCTCTCCGAGCCAAGGATTTCAACAAGAAAAAGGCCCAGCTGAAGGCCCTCCGCGACAAGGCCGCTGAGCGCAACGAGGATGAATTCTACTACGGCATGCTGTCCCGCAAGGGCCCTGGATCTCGGATCATGGATGGCCGGCGATGGAGCGGTACCGTCCAGGGTGACCGAGGAAACAAGGCGATGGACGTCGACACGGTCCGGTTGTTGAAGACGCAGGATATCGGCTACGCCAGGACAATGCGACAGGTTGTTGCGAAGGAGGTGGCCAAGCTGGAGGAGCAGATTGTCTTGACCCGAGGGTTCAACAACCTCGACGAAGCCGAACCCAAGGACGACGGCGACAGCGACGACGAGTTCAACTTTTCCATGCCTTCAAAACCCAAAGCGCCGCGGAAGATTGTGTTTCTGGACGACGAAGAGCAACGGGAGGGGGTAATACAGGACCAGATGGACGAGGATGAGGACGGAGGCGACGAAAAACCCAAGGACTCGCCCGAAAAAGAGGGGGATGCAGACCTGGAGCGGGCCAGGGCCGTCCGTCACCTTAGCCGCCAGCTCGAGCTTGCGCGCAAAAAGCTCAAGGCCTTGACCGACGTCGAGTCCGAGCTCGAGCTCCAGCGCGCAAAGATGGCCAAGACGGCGACGTCGGGCGGACTGACGCGAAAAGGCAGCAAGATCAAGGTGCGGACACGAAAGCGGTAGAGAGCGGGAATTTCCATCATGGTTGTTCATGCCTTGTTCTGTCTTCTCCTCGTATCTCGTTGTGCTTGCTCTCCAAAATAAATAAGGCTAATTGATACCCCCAACGCCGCGGGTTTTATGGTTCTACATGATGCATTCAAACGATGGACTCGCTGCCTTCCTGGGCTCTCCCTAATTGTGTGAAGGGGTATAAAACACGTATTCTTTACCGATTACGCCCACCGGGGCCGTCTATTGCAGCTCCTTGCTCGCTCGCCCTCCCAATTAATACTTGGAGCCCACGCACTTGTACAGCACCTTGAATACGCCACCGAAGCATTTGAAGAAGATGGTCAGCAGCCAGATGATGGTGGCAAACAGGCCCTTGGCGAGCTTGACCACGACGCGGACCAGGAAGGGCAGCTTGTCCTTGTCGGCCTTGGCCTTGCTCTTGCCGAGGCTGTCGTCCTGGCTCTCGACGTCAATCTCAAACGACTCCATCTTGCGGCGCTTCTTGTCGTCGCGCTTGCCCATCTTGCTCAGGCGCTTCTCCTGCTTGGCCGACAGCAGCACGGGGGGCGGGGGCTCGAAGACCTCGGCGGCGGCGGGCATGTTCTTCTCGTCGGCGGCGGCGACGAGCAGCAGGGCGGTGACGGCGACGTCGACGAGGAAGAAGGACTCGATCTTGGAGGCGATGCCCGTGTCCAGCTCCAGCCACCCGCCGCCGGTGCCGTCGCGCGTCAGCTTGGCCAGGTGCTGGGGTGACTCGTGGTGCTCCAGCGTGTACTCGACGCGCGACCAGGCGGGCGAGCGCTCGATGGTGACGCAGAAGGGCGTGGCCAGCGCCGGGTGCACGAGGAAGTGGTTGCCCGTGTCCTCGTCCCAGACGAGGCGCGCGCACTCGCGCTCGGCCATGGCCACCGACGTCGGGTCGTTGGCCTTTTCGATGGCAACCTTTGTGGCGGGCGCGGGCATCAGCAGCGCGACCAGGCCGTCGTTGGGCGGGTGCTTGCGCGACTCCTCCTCCAGCGTCGTGGTGAGGGCCTCGTGCCAGTGCTTGCCGTCGGTGATCTTGCTGCTGCGGCTGCTGCTGGTCCCGCCGTTGCCGCCGCCGACGACGCCGCTGATGATGCTGCTCGCCGAGGAACTAGGGCCGGGGGCATCGACCTTGGGGGCCTTGTAGGTCTTGCTGGGGTCGTGCCTCGTGAGGGTCACGTAGGCCGAGGCGGACGTGGGGTCCAGGCGGAGGTTGTAGAAGGGCTGCGAGTTGGAGGAGAGGGTGTAGACGGGGGCGTCCTTTTCCTGCGTCATCTTCATGCAGTAGACGCGGCCCTCAGAGTGCGAGGCCTTCCAGCCGTTGGCGACCTTCCACAGGCTCTTGAGCTGCTCGGTGGTGCATGTGGTGGGGATGACGGGGGGCTCGTTGTTGGGCCTCCGGGGCCAGGGCGGGTTGGAGCCGGCGCTGCGGGGGCTGCGGAGCGGGCTCCGGAAGGGCGGCGGGCTGTGGGCGGGCTGGTTCTCGTGGTAGGTCTGGCGGCTGATGACGGCGCGGGGGATGCGCGTGGGGCTCATCTGCGTGGGCACGTAGTTTTGCTGGCCGAGCGGCACGTCCGGGTTGTAGGTGGGGAAGATGGACCGGAGCGGCTGGGCCGGGGCGGCGCCGGTGTCGTCGTCGGCGGGGAGCGGGAGCTTGGCTATTGAGCTCCGGGACCGGGCGCTGGAGCTGCGGACGAGCGTGTTGGCCTGCGAGAAGGCCGTCTCGGTGCGGAAGGGGACCTCGGCCGTGGCGCGGGGCTCCTGGACGGGGATGTCATGGGGGTGGGCGGTTGAGGATGAGGGGCCGGCTACTGCGGCGTCGTGGGAGGAGTGGGATGGGTGGTGTTGGTGAGATGGGTGGTAGTGGTGGTGATGCTGTTGTTGTTGGTGTTGTTGTTGCTGCTGTTGGTGCTGCTGTTGGTGCAGTTGTTGCTGCTGCGGCTGGTGTAGTTGTTGCTGCTGCGACTGTTGTTGTTGCTGCTGCGGCTGGTATTGTTGTTGCTGCGGCGCCTGGTTCTGCTGGCGCGGAGGCTCAACCTGAACCGGTGTCTTCGTTCTGTTCTGGCCGTGGTTCTGAGGCGTTTGGCGTCCATCTTCGTTCACTTGGCGGGGCGGAGAAGAAGAAGATTGCGAGGCCTCAGGCGGTGACACGGCCTGCGGCGTCGGAGCCCGTTGCGGCGTGGGCGCTCGGCGCTCTCGCTCGCGGGACTCGGAGCGGCGGGGTCGCGGGGTCTGGTTCCGGCCCACGGGCGGCGGCTTGGAGGCGTTGGGGCTGGGGAAGAGCGAGAACCCTCCTGGGGTCGGGGTCGACATTGCTGCGTTTTTGTGTTTGTTTTTGACTTGGGCGTGTTGTTGGCTGTGTCGAACAGGTAAGGGGCTTCTTCTCGGAAGATGAGTCGCGGGTATTGCTGGATATTCGAGGACGGAGGAAGGGGTATCAATTGGAGGACAGATGCGTCCAAGACAGGACAGGCGGCGGGATCAAGCTCTGCTACCGCTTCGTAGGCATTCCCAGAGTCGGGTTGCTGAATGTTGTTGGTTGGCCTCGGGACTGTTACTGTTCCAGCAGGGAAGAGAGTATGAAGAACAGAACAGAACAGAACGAGGAAACGAGAAACGAGCTCCCGGGACAGCAGCAGCAGCAAAGGACCAGCCCCCCGCAGAGATATTATATGCCAGCTCTTCTCTTCCTTCCCTTCCTCCCCCCCCCTCGCAGACTTCATTAAGCGCTCGCAGAGAACCAAGAGCCAAAAAAAAAGAGAACCACTTAAGCCCCAGGGCCGGCCCTGCATGGCGCGGCGTCGTCAATGGCGGGAAACCGGGGGATGTGTGGGGCTCGAAAATAGCAGCACGACCCCCCGGCGCGCGGGTTTGCGCGGGCGGGCCAATGGCGCGCCGCATCACACTGCAGTCTGTTAAGCGCCCGGCCGACGGAACGAGGCGCGCAGGGAGGGGGATGGGGCGGGCGGCGCTGTGAGTGGCTGGGCGCCGCGTGATGAGGGATGGACGGGCGAAGGAGTTTGGCTTGCGGAGGGCGGATGTGATTTGGCGTGCTGGTTGGGTGTTGTGATGGGGTGTGATGGCGGCGGTAGGGGAGAGTGGGAGAGTGGGAGAGTGGGAGAGAGAGTGAGATCTTCGGGTTTCTGGGAGGGGAGGGGAAAAGGCTGGGGAGTTGTCGGTTCGTAGACGAGCAAGGTTGGGGCGGGAGTTGGGTTGGATAGCACAGGCAGGACCTAGATAGATGTATCATGTATGTCTGTCGTGTGTCTGACTCTCTGTCTGTCTGATTTGCTTTCATGTCTGTCCGTCTGTCTGTCTGTCTGTCTGTCTGTCTGTCTGTATGGTGTCATATCCGAAAACCACCCTCCTGCATCCAACCGCATCTGCATCTCTCCGACCAGTTCTTCTTGCTGCTGCTCCCCTCCTGCATCGCCCAAACAGCCTCTCCTACACCGACAAGCCCCATATATGCACTCCCGTAACCTGGTCTGACCCCTCCCCTGCTATTCCCGCCCGGCCCATGCCGCTGCAACTCCCATACGTCCCTTGCCAGTGACAGTTCCCCGACCGCCTCTCCAAACGCCGCAAAACAAAACGCGGGCAAAGCGTCGGCCTGTCTCATGGCCGCTCTCCCAACAGCCGATAGGGCGCTGGACATGTCAGGCGGGATCTTGGCCACGCCAGAGGAACCATTCGTGACATCGGCCGCCCTCTGTAAGGCCGATGCTGCTGCAGTGGGTGATTGCATCGCTCCGCTTTTTGCCACTACCGTGCGACCTGCTTCCTCAGTCACAAGGGACAAACCGGCGTTGCCTTTTCGTGCATTTGAATCTGATACATCTCATCCGACAGATGCTTTGCACTAAAACATGGCCACAAAACACAGGTACACCCTGGTTTCACTTCCTCGCCTTGGACCAGTCTGGATGCCTATTCTGGTAGATCTCGTTTCAATGTTGTACCCCGGCTCCAAACCAACAGTAAACTTTGCCTCGTCCTCACCGCCTATTTTAGAAACTCCCAGCCATGTTCGTGCACTGCGCAATACAAATTGCCTGGTCCAAGATGAGCGAAGTTTCAACCGCCGTTTCAATTACCGTTGGACGTTGGGCATTCCAATTTGAGTCGTGAGACTACGACAACTGCTGTCACACACTCGGTGTCTGTTCCACTTTTGATCACCTTGTACAATCCGCACAAAGCGATTGAACACCTTTCATCAGGGCTACCATAAGGCGCTGGTCTAGTATTTGGTAGAGAATCTCAATTGATGCTTGCGTGTTAATTGGAGAGAAGCTGTATTGGCGGCGTCAAGGCTTCCCGCGGCTTCTTCCCCTGCTGGCAATGATCTTGATGGCATTTTGGAGGGGCCGGCTGGGAGGCTTGGCAAGTCGGTCCCTGCCTGCGCTTTTTCAGTCGGCTACGTTTGGCTACTAGTACTCCGTACTTAGGCATAGCATAAGCGCCTGCGGGTAGCAGACAGGGCAATTTGCAAACCATGCACACCCAGCGCCTTCTTCTGCGGGCAATCCTGGAGTGCTTTCCAGGCGACTCAATGGCGACCATCTTCGTAAGGCAGAAAGAAAGGCCCACCAGCTCTTGCTAGTTCAACCCTGACATGATGTAATCGCCTGGAATTTCGGGGGTTCACTCAGAGAGCCTCCTTCCCTACGCGGTACGAAACCAAGCAGAGGTAGTATGATCGTAACAAGAGCACGGCGTTTTGCTTTTGGTCTAGCTGTCCACCAACAGTTGGATATACCTGCCTCATTACTACCTCCGTGCTACCGCATTGTCTAAATGGGTGAGCGGTTGTGGCTCACATCCAGCTAACAGGGACCATCAGACAACCGAGAATCCTGCGCCGGCAGGTGCAAGTACCCGAGAACACAACTTGTCACACATCGATCCTACCGATCATAGAGCTTCATTTTGCGTACATGGGATTGACCTGTTACCCATCCAGATCTCTCTCTACCTCGTACTTACTGTAACCTACGCCTCAACAGCAAGTCATTTTACAGCAATGCGTGCTGATACAACTGTTGGGTCTGCCGACCTGCAGCTCAGCAGGCAAGGTAACTGTCGACAATCGACAAATATGGCCGACCCCCCGACAAGCTGGTTTGGGTTCCTTTCAGTCATCTTCATCTTCAGCGTAATTGCAGACATCACTTTACGCGACCTTATACACTGAGCAAAGATTCCGCTATCTTCGCTACCTGACAAGTCCAGTCAGCATCTCATCGACATAGGAAAAGCACACTTCCCAAGTCAAATTTCGACCCTGGTCCTGTTCTCAAGCAAGCTTCTCGTCTTGTAAATCGGGGAAATGACAGGGTCATGGAGCCTGCAGCCCCTCTTAGCCATATTCTTGATAGGATGTGCAGCTGCGGAGGGCGGAGATGATTTCTCTAACAACTTGTTCTCCGACTTGGCGCCGTGCGTATTACTCTTCATACACTCCCTTACGTTTATACCTACTGATGACTCTCAAAATAGGCTGCTGGCCCTCTTCGGTGAGCGAGTCACGATGCAATTCATGAGCCAATCAATTGGTTGGGCCGACAACTTCGTGCTAGCCATGGCTCCCGTAGGTATCATCACTATCATCGTTAGTGCTATTAGAGTCGGGGGCCCTTCTTGGCTCAAGGCCATCATTGGAAGAGCTAGGGAGAACCTTGCGGTCCCAGAAGCAGAACTTATGTCTTCTACGTCAAAAGAGGTCTGCGAGCTGTGGAACGGTCGAGAGATTGTAAGATGCATGGGATCGGCTCCGATCAAAGAGTTTATATGTCTGTTGCCAAAGGACACGATCACTGCTGGGATGAAGCCCCATGCTTTTCCAAAGGTAACAGTAAAAACCTTGGAAGAAGCAGTGAAAGAGGGATATCTTACGGATCTTGGTCAGTAACTTTGCCTAATTCAGCCGAACACCTGCTGACTCGAGTTCCAGACTCGCACGTTGATCTTGACGGAATTTCGCAGCACTCCTCGAGTCACTTCTCCACTTGCCTTCCTTCATCCCGTCATCCGTCCTCTATCGACTCCCGCGCAGAAAGAGGAGATAACCCCGCATCAGAGATAATCATCGTGGGAAACAAGTCTGGCCATGCTCCGAATATCTCGCTCAATTGCCATAGCCAACTTGGGAGAGGAGAGCTGCGAGGAGCGGCGGTCATAGGATCCATCCTTCAGCTTGGAGTCCTTGTCTATGCTGGGCTCGCTACCTACTATCCTGTTTTGAAGTTTCCCAAGGGCGAGAATCCTGTCGCGGCATATGCCTTCCCTTCGACTGCTGCTGGAACATTGATATTGGCTATGGGCCTGCTGCTGTGTGCTCACGTTGTGGAGAGTAGCACTACGGAACGGAGATACCTACCAAAGGACGACAAAGAAGCTCGATTGGTTTGGCTGCAACAGAACAAAATTGTGAACGACCAAGTCTTTGACTCGAAGGCTATCTTTGCGACAGACTCGCGGCATCTCATTACTATGTCCTACCGAGCGAATAGACGGAGCTCACTCACATTTCTACAAGTCAACATCGCCGACACATTCCTAGGCTTAAAAACAGTCATTGGAACAATAATTAGCCTCTTTGGATTCATTTTGCAATTCATCGGATTACGAGGAATGCACTGGTCAGTGTCGATCGCCCAACTTAGCGCAGTCCTCACCATGGCCGGTATCAAGGCAGTTGTTCGCCGCGGGCTTGCGATTCCTCCAAAAGCCGAGTCTCTTACATCGAATTTCGAACTCGACTGGCTAGCGACGACGTTGGCAGATCTCGACAATGCACCTTGGCTTCATACTTCATCAAGCAAGCTGCCACATAAAAAGGACTGGGGCATTGTGACTGGCAGAGATGTCACGCAGGAAGACCTGCGTCAAGGGCTTGTACCAGCTGACCTGGGTACCCCCCTTCGTGCTGTGTCCAAAGCCCACGGAGTGATGATGCTTAGGCGAGACCTTGGTGAGCTCGCTGACTGGCGTGGCCGCGCTTCTGCTGAAGCTATCACCGTTGCAAGAGCAATCGAGTTGACAATGGACACACTTTTTGATATTGCGGAGCTGCGGAGTGATGGTCTCTTGTGGTCTCTCAAAGCCTATGGCCCTGAATCGGAGAGAATCTACTTCCGCACATTTCGCAAGAAAAAGGGTTGGAAGGCATACTCAGACGAGATTGACGCGGCATTGTCTTTGTGGCTTTACAGAGCCATTGAAGAAGAAAAGGAAAGACTTCCTACAGCGGAGTTGGACAAAGACGATGTGTGGCTGCGGGCAAAAGAATCACCCGGAAAACGCAGTCTACGTCTACTAGGTTCATCAACATCAAGCCTTCGCCGAGATTTGTGCTGGTGGATGCCTCGTGGCAACGCAGGGATAATCGAAGTTGCAGAAAATGATGTCGAGTCCTTGGGAGGAGAGCCTACCTGCGTCGTTGGCTTCGGATCCGGCACTTTTAACCATGACTTGCAGTCAGGCTCTGGACGTCCCTCACGTTCGAGTCCACTCCGGAGGCCTACTTATCATGCGGCGCACAGCCAACTGAACACAGCCAACTCGATGCACATTCCAGGACCAGTGTTGGCAATGTGGGGAGATGCGTCTTTGACGTCGGTGTACGCCCAAGACATGTTCGCAGCTTTCATGAGAGCCGTGGCGCGGACGATGGCAAATCCTCTTGACTGGAACGCCGAAATAAGACCCAACGGTAGGGAACTTGAAAACACAAAGTCTAGGGACACAGCACCTGATGATACTTACGACCCGAAAGCCTGGTATTCCTTCACACTTGAGAATGATCAGCTGTCAAAACTTGCTCAGGATATCCACAGCACCGGGCTGGGAACTCTGGAAGAGGTTTACCAGTGCATGATCCCAGCTCTTAGTAGGGAGGATAAACTTCCGGCCACTGAGGGTATCATCGAAGTGGCTCGGCAACATGCCAGGCGCCACGAGCAGTCAGGGCGTTTGGATCTTGCTAAAAACATCTACGTGCAGCTCTTTCAAATGGGCAGAACATTCCCAGCACATGGTTCCTTTTCCATGGAGACGACAGCGATACTATTTGAGTTGTTGAGGCAGGTCACATTGAATATTGAGGTACAGAAAAGGCTGTATGGGATGGGTGACTACGAAGCCTTGAAAGGCGCTCTTGAAGAGCAGCTCAAGGATGATGTTTCCGGTATCTTGCCGGACCTGATGATATTATATGAAGGGCAAGGCCGTGCTTGGACCTGTGGTCTCTCTGTGCCTGCTAAGCCATTCAAAGCCAACTTCCCAAAAGAGTCCAACATATCGTCCGCGCATGTGGATGTCCTGTCTGATATGCGTGTTTTTTCCAATGACGCGTGTCTCTCTACGGTCGATATACTTGGCTGGACACCACTTCATTATGCCGCAGCGAGAGGGTCTACAAAAATTGCTGTTAACCTTTTGGAGCGGGAAGTAGATGTCAGCCCTAGTGACCTACTCGAATGGAGACCACTGCATTACGCGTGCAAGGCCGGACACCTCCAAATTGTTGAGGCTCTCCTCCACTATCACGCACATGTCAACGTACAAGGAAGAGATGGGACAGCACCATTGCATTGTGCAACAATGAGTGGTAAGTTGGATGTGGTGAATAAGTTGGTCGAGGCAGGAGCTGTCATGGACGCCCAAGACGCCTCCGGTACCACGCCGCTGCTGTGGGCTGCATACCATGGACATGAAGCCATCGTCGAGAATCTGTGGGCAGACACAACCAAGGAGATGCGAGACCACAAAGGCCAAACTGCACTACATATCGCTGCAGCTGTAGGAGGGACGCAAGTGTCACGTCTGCTCTCGCGCAAACTCGGTGCCGACAAGGAGGCCAGAGACTTGGAGCGTGTGACTCCGCTACAGCGGGCAGCCATGAACGGGCATGTGGACGTGGTGAAGCTTTTGATGGAGGATGGTGCCAACCAAGACGCCAAAAGTGCCAAAGGAGGAACCCTTTTGCACTGCGCTGCCTCGAATGGACGTGGAGCCGTCGTCGAGTTTCTGATTGACACGGGCGCAGACAAGGAGGCCAAGGATCAAGATGAACGAAGGCCCTTGCACTGTGCTGCCATGAAAGGGCACGAGACGATTATTAGTCTCCTGGTTCAGTCTGGCGCCGACAAGAATTCTAAAGATAGCAAGGGGATGTCATCTCTATACATGGCTGTCTGGCAGGAGCATGAGGCCGCCGTCAAGCTCTTGATCCAACTCGGCGCCGACAAGGGGACCAAGAACAAGCAGGGATGGACCCTCTTGCACTTGGCTGCTGTGCTTGAGAATGAGACTATGGTATCGCTATTCATCGAAGCTGGCGCCAATGTGGAGGCTCGAGATTGCAAAGGTCTGATGCCCTTACACATGGCTGCGATGTCACAGAACCCCCTTCTGGTAAGGTTGTTCCTCGAGGCCGGCGCCAACATGCATGCTACAGACGTTGAAGGCAGGACGCCCTTGCATGTGGCTGTAACTGAAGCTGTTGCGTCGTTGCTTGTTGAGGCCGGCGTTGACATAGAGGCTACTGATTCAAGAGGCCGGACGCCGCTGCAGTCGGCTGTTTGGGCAGGATCTATGCGTGTTGCTTCTCTGCTAATCACGCATGGCGCCAACATAAAGACTACCGACTCTCAGGGCAAAACGCCCTTGCACATAGCTGCACATAGAGGCGAGAAAGCTTGTGCGTCGCTGCTCATCGAACATGGAGCTGACAGAGAGGCCACCGACTCTGCAGGTCAGACGCCGCTGCACCTGGCTGCCAGATTGATGAAGGTGGACGTTGCAGAGCTACTCATCAAGCATGGTGCCAACATAGAGACCACCGACTCTCAAGGCCACACGCCGCTGCACCTAGCTGCCAGGTTGCGGAAGGCGAGCGTTGCAAAGCTACTCATCGACCGTGGCGCTGACATAGAGGCCACCGACTCCGAAGGCCGGACGCCGCTGCACCTGGCTGCTATGCAGAAACATAAGAGTGCTGCAGAGCTACTCATCAAGCATGGCGCCGACGTAAAGGCTACCAACTCTCAAGGCAAGACGCCCTTAGACGCATGTCGAGACTTAATGGCTGCTGCCAACGTCGAACCCGTAGTTGGCGGCTATAAGCGAGTCTACACGAATGCCCTGAGGAAACGTAGGATTATTGAAGAACTGCTCATCAGCGAGGAGGCGGGGGGGTCCAGAACTTGATGGAGGCTCACGGCTTAGTGATCATCTATCAGGGGTTAGTTCTGAGCGGTATGTAATGGGGGAATCCCAGGTCATAATCTTTATGTTTCTTTTGTCCCATGTCAGCTGTCTCTTTTTATCTTGTCTTTTTGTTAATCGTACAACCACCAACTCAACACCTGTCGTCAAAGTGTACAATGGCCCCTCCCATAATTCAGAGCGGCGTAGATTTCAAGATGCCTCCACTCCCAAGAACGCCACGGATGCAACATCAACAGTCCTCCTCACACACACATACACACTCACACACATAAACATCCCCCCGGCTCACCGTTTCTTCTCCCCATCCGCAGACGGCAGATCCCTCGCCGTCAACCCGTGTATCCTCTCGCCGCGCTCCTCCATCTCCTTCTGGCGGGACAGGCGCACGTGCTCGGGCAGCCCCCACCACTCGCGCATAAACTCCTCCTGGGCGGCGGCGACCTTGTTCTTGTGGGCGCGCTCGCGCTGGCGCTCCAGCCGCATGGAGAACCACTCGACGCGGGCGGCGTCGTGCTCGTCCTGGGTGGCGTGCAGCTTCATGCAGTTGTTCATGACGCGGTGCTCGGGCCGGCAGACGAAGGAGACGGTGAAGGTGCGGCCGAGGGCGCATGCTGCGAAGGCTGTGTTGGTAGAAAAGTGTGAATTAGCCAAGGAAGCTCTCTCTAGGATCATCCACTCCTCTCCTCCGAGGCCCGTGGCCTGACCATGGCATCAGAAGCACAAATACAAGGAAAACTCACCCTTGATCTCCTCGGCGCAGAGACTCCGGACTCTCTGGTAGTACACGTCGCGGACCTGCGCCTCCTGCGAGGCCGACAGCGGCAGGGGATTCCGCGACGGCACACCGAGCTTCTCCCCCTCCGCGGGCGGGTTCTGGGCGGCCATTGCGGCCATGGGTCGAGGGGATCGGCGGGGCGTGTGGTGTTTCCCTCCCGGACGGACTCGGGAAGCGGCAGCGGTCGATTGTTAAGCTCTTCGGGAGGAGCTGGCGGGTTCGCAGGGGGAGAGGCAATTCGGTTTGCGGCGGCCGGTAGTTTCTGAGCTGCTTTCCGGAGCGGCGGGTTGAGGAGCTTGCCGGGTTGCAACGACGTGAGGCCATCGGCCGGGGCTGGCAGAATGGCTGACCGCCTTCTGTTTGGGGACGGATTCGGGGTTTCGGTCGGACCTTGTTCTAACGCCATTGTTGCGTCGAGAGCAAGTTAAATTTGTCATCCGTTTCTCAAGCATGGCCTGACTTGCTGGACCAGGATGTGCAAAGTATGTCACTGAACTTGTGGGTGTTGGGATTGTTCTCTGGCATGGTTGACTGACACGGCAAATCTAGGCCTATCGCGCCTCGACAGCAATGTCTCACTTACACGCAATGCGATGAGACACACCAGCGCACAACTCACGAATTTGACCAAAACAACTGGTTCAAGCAAGAAATAATATTAACATGTATCGTTTATTTGTTCAATCAAAGGCAAGGCAATCGAAATCAGCCTCAACCGCGCCTTACACTATCTTATCTGGGAATATATGCATGTAATCGGCACTTCAAGACATCCAAAACACACACAAACTCCGCGCGCCACCCCGTGCCCCGGATCCGTTCACACACAGCTCGCTTTTCACCAACCCCGCCCGCGTCTAGTTCTGCGGGGGGTATGGCTGCTGATACTGCTGGGGAGGCGGCGACACGGGGGGGTGGCCGTGGTACGGGCTCTGACCGTCCAGCTCGCTGCCGTAGGCCGTCGACACGGGCTGGCTCTGGCCCGTCACCTGCGGCTGAACGGGCTGCTGGTAGGGTTGCTGCTGGTGCTGCTGCTGGGGAGGGTACTGGCCAAAGTTCTGCTGCTCCTGGGGAGGGGGGTAGCCCTGCTGCTGCTGGTAGGGGCTCTGCGGCTGCTGGTAGGGCTGGCCCTGGGGAGCGTAGCCTTGCTGCTGCTGGTGCTGGACGGGAGGCTGTTGGTACTGGCTCTGGGTCTCGTGGAAGGCCACGGGGGGAGGCTGCGGCTGCGTCTGGCTGGGGTAGGTCTGTGGCGACATGGGCGTGGACTCGGCGACCTTGTTCTCCATCTGGTAGTTGTTGCTGGGCGACGCGGGCGAGGTGCTGCTGAGTGCGAAGCGGCCCTGCTTGCGGCCGCGGAGGAACATAAGCAGCGTCCAGACGAAAGAGGCGATGAAGAGGAGCCTAAGAGTCGCGAGTTTGGTCAGCTTCTGTGGTCCCCCATCTCATCCAAGATAACCGGGGTAAAGACTCACCACATCAGAGCGCCGAGGCCGGCAATGGCGGCGGTCATGGCGAGGCCGCTCTTGAACAGGATGACGTTGTTGCGCTTCTCCAGGTGCTCCAGGCTGCGGCGGGTCGTGGTGCACGTCTTGCTGTCGAGGAGGCTGCCGTCGTCGGAGCAGTCGCCGACGGTGACGTCGTAGACGTACGAGGCGCGGAGGGCGGCCATGGAGGCGAAGGCGGCCAGCCAGAGGATCATCAGCAGGCCGTCGATGACGAGCACGGCGACGATGTGGTAGGCGGAGTGAAGCGAGGAGACCTTTTCGGTGAGGAGGATGTAGGCGACGCCGACCCAGGTGAAGAGAGCCTGCAAGATAATTAACAAAAGAGAAAATCTTGGGCTTAGATGTGGGAAAGGTAACGTACCACTGCCAGCGAGAAGCCCTCCTCGGCGATGTAGGCGTCGTGCATCAGGTCGGCGCAGAGGCCCAGGATGATGACGGAGATGAGGATCTGGAAGCCGCGGACTACCACGACCCAAAGCGGCGTCTTGAGCACATGGTCGCCCGCGGACTTCTCCTGAACGTGCGGAGGCGGCGGCGGCTGCTGCTCCATTGCGGTCGGATTGTTTGGCTGGTGGTAAGAAAGTCGAGTTTACTCTTGTAAGATGATTGGTCGCAGGGCGGGGCGGAAGCTGAATACGCCACAGACACGGGGAGGGAAAAAAAACGCTTACAAGAAACCTCACGATCATCCGCCAGCCCGCGACGCGACAAGCACGACACTTATAGGAAATCTCTCCCCTCCCCTTCGTCCTCGAGCAGCCACCATCAAGCCCCCCCCCCCCCCCCCNCCCCCCCCCCCCCGGGCCAAGGCAGATTTCCCAGGCCTACTTCGCAGCAGATTGCTTTGGCGCCATGGCGGGCATCTGCGTTAGCGTCTCAGCCGCACCGGGCGCGGTGGCCACTGAGACGGCGCCCGTGGCAGGCCGCGGTGGGGAAATTGTCTTTTTTTCAAACGAGGGCGCCGGCTGCGAGGGGGTTGGAAGGGGAGGGAAAGTCAGGGCCGGGGCGTCAAACAAGGCGGGCTTTGAGGCTCCCCATGGGCGCGTTCCGCTGGGCGTTGGGCTGCAGCGGAACGGCTGCATGCATGCATGCCAGTTAGTCGAGTTGCCTTGGCTGGGCTGGCTCGGCAGTCCGGCATCGATGAGACAGACTGTCTCTCTCTCTCTCTCTCCCTTGTGACAGGATTCTAAAAGAAGGAACAAGAAAGAGACTCGGGTTGGTTTCCCCTGCCGCTCCCTTCCGTCCCACGTCGACGCCAATCTCCCCCATCTTTTGGTGAGGAATTCGGCAGCACCCGCTACATTCCTGTTCGCGTCAACGACACTCCAGGCTCGCCCGCCATCCACTTTCTGCCAACGTCCAAGTGCCGGGGTAGGCATCTACAGAGGGGCTGCTTCCTCGCTGGCAAAGTCCGGGGTTTCACACTGCAGACGGAGAACCGCCCCCGTCGTCGGCCGATCTGGCCGCAGCAACAATCATATCCGTCGCTTCACCCATTGGGCAGACGTACGTCCCAAGGGGAAAAAAAGAAAGAAAGCCTTAGCTGGGCCGCCAGGTGGGCGAACCCACTCCGCTCTGCCTGCTGCTGCACTTCTCCGGGACTAGGTTGGCCGCAGGGCGTTATCGCCAGCCTGCATTCGGCTCTCGTGTGAGTCAAGAGTACGTACAGAGACAGACTATCACTTATTGGGGCACCCTGTCTGAGTCCTGCCGGAACCGGATCTGGTATGCTGGCTGCCGAGTCTGACTAGGTAGATCACAGCCGGCATCACAAGTCACGGCATTGATAGCGAGGGTACCTACCAAGGCCAATCCTTTCCCTCGCCCAAGCTCTAACCCCAGCTGGAACACCAGATACCCCAACCGACCTTGAATACTATTCCGAATCACTGACCTTTTTTCTCTCCCAACAACGGCTTGGTGCTGAAGGTAGCGATGGAACTTGTCCTGGTTGTCAATTCGGCCAGGCTAGCAGGGGCTGTGAGTGAAGTGGGACATTTTCTTCATTTGGTCATTTAACGTTTATTGGTCTAGCTTTACTCGGAGTTCAGCACAAGTGCTACGTACAGTCATGACACGACACAACTCTAGCCTTCACGCCGCCGTCGGTTTCACCTCGTCGTCTGTCAAGTTTCGCCTCAACCTTGCTACCCCAGGTCCTGTCACCCTCGAGGCCGAGGCCCTTCCTCTACCGCGTCTTGCCCCTTCTTGACTCGCCATTTTGAGCTTCTTTTGTTTCGTGATTTCGTCATTTTAGGTCCTTGATCCACCCAACGCCCTTCGCCTGCCACCTGCGTGACCGTCCTTGGTTCACCATCACTTTGTCGGAATCACCGTTTCTTACCGTCCACGTACGGAATCACGACTCGTTGGGACCCGCAATGAGGACCTTGATTGCCTCGCCCTCTTTCACCTTCTTGAACGCCTGCTCGGCTTCCTTGAATGAAACAACACCGGTGATGAGCTTCTTGACGTCCACCCTGCCGCTGGCCACCAGCTCAACGGCTAGAGGGTAATCGCCAGGGCCGTATCGGAATGAGCCGCTCATCGTCATCTCCTTGATGCACATGGCCATGATGGGGAAGTTGATGTCCGACTTGCCCATGCCGCCCTGGACATAGTTACCACCAACCTTGACGACGTGGATGCTGGCCTGGATCGAGGGCTCGGCACCGCTGGCGTCAATGACAACGTCAGCACCGTCGGGCAGGTCGGCGTGCTCGAGCAGCGCCTTTGCGTTCTCCTCGGGGGAGACACGCTGCGAGGTGTAGATGTGCGTGGAGGCGAAGTCCTTGGCAAAATCCAGCTTGGACTGGACAATATCGACACTGACAATCTTGGTGGCGCCGTAGGCTTTGGCGACGGCGGCGCAGAGGAGACCGACGGGGCCGGCACCCATGACAACAACCGAGTTGCCCGGCTTCACGTTGGCCTGCTTGACGATGTGGACGGCGACGGCCAGAGGCTCAATCAGAGCACCCTCCTGCTGGGACACATTGTCGGGCAGCTTGAAGCAAAAGTCGGAGGGGGCGACCCAGTACCCGGCAAGAGTGCCGTCATATGGAGGGGTGGCAGCGAAGACCATATCCGGGCACAGGTTGTATTTGCCGGCAGTGCAGTTGGTGCATCGTCGGCAAGGGTAGCCGGGCTCGAGGGCGACCCGATCGCCGACCTTCAGATGGGTGACGCTCTCGCCAACCTCGACGATGGTACCAGCTGATTCGTGTCCAAGGACCATGGGGTCCTTGACGACGAACTTGCCAATGGCACCGTGAACCCAGTAGTGGACATCAGAGCCGCAGATACCAGTGTAGTTGATGGCGACAAGGACGTCATGGGGAGTCTTGAGGGTGGGCTTGGGACGCTCCTCGAAGGAGACGTCGCCGGGCTTGTTGAGGACGAAGGACAGGTTCTAGACATTGATGCTGATTAGTGGATGCGACGGGTGACTGAGTGGGCGGCGAATTGAGTCTGTGGTGTTGGACGTACGCTGGACATTCTTGCGGTTGGACAAGTTGTGGAATTGGTGTCTGGAAGAGTAGGAGAGGAGGAGAAAGGGACTGGGCCTGGTTTTGTATCCGGCTGAGGTCGCGATTTCGGTGGGTATCGTGAGGCTTGAGGAGGGTCCTGCCTAGTCGAGTTGTTGAGCGGCGGGGGGTTATCGTGACGTGCAGCAGTGTGGATGTGGTGAGCGTGTCGTGGTGGGAGGACGTGGGACCTTTTCGTCTTATATCGGTACCGTGAGACGAATGGCGGGGCTCATTGTCTCCAGAGCTGTCAAATTCCGGGTTCCATCCGGCCGGAAGAATGAATCTGCTGATGAAGGCAACGACTTGCGCTCAAATAGAACGACGAGATGAACTGATGAGGGCAGCCATGACGATGCAACCATCACATGCCGCCGTCCCGCGGGGCTCGATGTTTTCTCGCACCCCCACGACGCGACGGCACACCACGACGCAGCAGACCCCGCGATGGAGCGCCAGCCAAGGGGAGCTCGCACCAATCATGCGAGAGCTGGAAGAAAGCTGGCCGCTGCGAGACTCGACCGAGGAGCTGGCAGACCCCACCGCAGCGCCGCCTCCACCACGCCAGGCGTCGCCAGGTCCGATTCCAGGGGCCACTCTTGCTTCCACGGGACATCGAGGGGCACCCGTTTCGCCCCTCAAGTGCCGCGCTACGGAGGTCGGCGGCGGCCATGGCATTTCGGTGACGGCGCTGACGGGGGCGCTTGAATCAAAGAGCGGGTTCTCGTTTCCTCGCGGCATGGGCGACTTTAGCCAGGCACTTTACCCGCCCCAATGGTCGGGCTCGGGTTGATCCACCGCGACGACAGGACCCGACCGTCGGTGAGCCGCACCGCGACAGGTGACGGGATTTAGCCATTGCTGAAATAACGGGCGAGGTGTTGAGGTGTGTCTTGCTGCTCGTGTGCGCTGTCCGAGCCTCGTGTTTGCAGGCGGTGTTGCGTAAAGGCGAGGGTCAAGCAAGACCTTGCGGCAGGGTGCAGAATGCTGGGTTGAAGTTGGTGTGGGGAAACTTCCCGCCCGGGTTTGGCCTCAGGCACAATGCGGACTTTGTCGTTCCATCTCGCGCGAGCGGACGCAACACTGCGATTCCTCGATGCCAATGCGTCGATATGATGCTATGTTTTCTCGGCCTGGTTACTGCTCAGCAACAATGCTGCCATCGTCCAGCGGTGATCCTGGCATGGAAACCACCCGGTGCGGGGGGAGGTGGCAGCATCCGCGGGGCGGGTGCTGGTGCTTCTCTAGCGGGACGTGCGCTGAGAGCTCAGGGGTGTCAGTGCCTTAGTGGGCTTCTGTCGCCGGGACAGTTGTCGATGTCACCCAAGCAACAGCGCGAAAAGAGGATAGAACTTGGAGCCACGATGATGGCTACGCCCTGCCTTTATATACTGAGTTGCTCGGCTGCTGCCGTGTTTTGTACCCAGTCACTCCCCGTCACGCAACAACCTTGGTGGCCTTTGATCTTTACTCTCTCAAAAGCGTGGGGAATCTAACCAACTAATAATCCCAGTGGACAACCGCAATGCCATCAAGGAAGCCACAGCATGCCATGACATCAACGACTGACCGCTACAGCCGGCAACTGGACTTGCAGCTTCCGGTTCCGATCAAAGGGCGAAGGGAACTCGAATTTCCTGCACCTTGGTCATGTTTGTTGCGGAAATGGCGCTCATGTTTCGATGTTGGTCATCATGCCGTGGCGTCCGGGTCATCGGGGAAACGGATATGCATGTGCCAACGATGGGCTCAGGCCGAGTCTCTCTGGGCAGTAAGAAGCACATGCAGGGGAAGTTGTCGTACATGTAAGACGAGTAATGTAGCATTGCGGTTGTTTCATCCTCGGAGCTTTGCGTATCAATTACGATTACGTGAAGTGACTTCAAGCATACACGCGGGAACAGCAGGACCAGTGGGAATCGGACAACATTAGTACTGACGTTTTAGAACAGATGAAGCTAGAATATAGAATAACGTACCTATCTGATCCCTAAACCTCATAGTCTAATATTCAGGAAAGCGAGGCCTTGTACTCATCGACCCGAGCTCCAAATTCCCATGTTGAAGGGGAAAATCGTGACCGGATTTACCTGCTCTTTCAAAATGTCGGCCCATTCTCATAGCGTTGAAACATCCTGAATTGCCTCCTTGCTATTCGCTATCAGGGCATGCTATCTGGAACATTCTCCCAAAATCCCATCTGACTGTTAACTTAATTTGGCTTCTCTGATGTCGTTCTAATAGTAAGTGCTGCCTTGCAATACTCAGTAGGTTATCTGGAATGATCGTTTTCTCTTCGGCAGTCCCACATACGCTTCTTCTACCCAGGTCGGGCCAAAAGGTGCGTTGAATCGAGTGGCGCAAGGATGCTACCGTCAAAAAATGCTCCAGGATACTCGGATTTCCTCAGGGCAAATGCGGCCCGTACCAGAGGCCTGTTAACGACAAACCAGAGGGACTTAAACTTTAGATTAAGTTTAAGGTACCGGATCTCAAAACCATAAGTGCAGCTCTTATACTTATTGTTGTTATTGCGAAGGGCATTGGTTGATTTAAAAAGTGTATCAAGGTAGTTAGAGGAGGTGACTATGAGTTAGTTAGGTATCGTTAGAGTCTATCTCGGGGGCAGCGGGGACTCGGTGGCTTCTCTGGGTCCGAGAGCCCCGCGATGTTCTCGGCCCCGGGTCCGACTCCAGTAGCGAGCCCGGAGGTTCGGTACCGGACCGGCGCTGAAGAGCGTTGTCTGCTCACGGTATCGCCGGCGTTTTAGAACAAACATTTGAACGTATTTGCATCAAACGTCTACAGCATAGCAAGATTCTTGGTAATAGTGAATCTTAATTGTAAGAGTTCTCACACTCTACAAAGTGCATTCGCAGTTTGCTTGTCCCCATGCTGAGTGCGGCTCTCTGCAAGATCGGGCTGATCACGCCATCCCCTTGTCCCATTGGCTCATCCGTTGCCCAACGTCAACCTTTATCATCCCTTGGTGTCTTTAGAAAGAACCGTTCTTCTTTATCATCAGCCATGACCCGACTCCTACCGCGACGGCACCGCCGACCCAGGGCATAACCACCATGGCCGCCGCCAGCATGTTCCTCCGGGCCTTGTTTGCAATCGTCCGTCGCAGCTGCGCGGCCTCGTTGACCCAGGGGAACTCGACGTCCGGCACCGGCTTGCCCAGGAACTCGCAGATCGGCTCCCACCCCTCGCCCATGCGGTACTCAAGCAGCTGTTCCGGCGGGACCATCTCGCGGATGATGCGGTGGTGACGGTCATATGCCTCGCGGGGGTCGACGCGCGCTTCCTCGACGGTACGCACTCCGAAAAGACCCAGCACCAGCTTGCGCGACGCTACTCCCGCGAAGCTTCCCAGGGTGGGCTCGATGAAGTTCACAGAGAAGTTGCCGATGGGGCCCCAGAGGGCCTGTAGTACGCCCTCGTCCATGCTCTTGAACCACTTGTCCAAGTCGCGCACGACGAGCAGCACCTTGGCGTCCGGGTACGTCTCGATGAGCTGCGAGGCAAAGGGCGCCGCGACGTCGGTGACGCCCTCGCAGTGGCCAAAGAGCTCGTCCCACTGCTGGCGCGTAAAGGGCTTCCCGGTGTACGTGGGGAGCACCGGGAACGAGCCGTCGGCGGCGCGGTTGAACACCTCCCAGTCCTTGTCGTGGTCGATGGCCTTGATGCCGTGGTAGACGTCCTTGTAGCCCAAGACGGTCA
The DNA here is from genome assembly GCA_001305505.1 of Neonectria ditissima. Taxonomy (NCBI): domain Eukaryota; kingdom Fungi; phylum Ascomycota; class Sordariomycetes; order Hypocreales; family Nectriaceae; genus Neonectria; species Neonectria ditissima. The sequence continues at coordinate 3,058,072 of LDPL01000122.1, read as the reverse complement.
GGGCCTCGGCGATGGATGCGGTTCCTGTTCGCGGGAGACCCAGAGCGAGCACCTTCATCTCGCGTTTTGGCTTGGCCGCCGGTGTCTCTGTGCCTGCAGTCATGATGATGGATTGCTGGTGTTTTGCTGCGACGTTGCTTATGCTTACTTTTCTTTGAAGCGGTGACGCGTGGAAGGAATCCTTCGGTTGCTATTTATCCACTAAGTACGACTATCAGCACTATTTATTTGTGCACCTTCCTTGTGCGCGATAGCACAGACAGGAGTCGAATGAGACGACTTCTATAGTCTCAATTCCTAGTAGGCATGAATCCCCGTGAAGCATGGGAAGAAAATCGGTGCTTTCTATAATCAATTCGCGCCCGTTGAGATTACAGCGTAGCGGCCGCTGCTTTGCTCCGCTCATGCGTTGGTGGCTGGAACTGGGTATAGGTTAAGGCCAGGACAATCCATTATTTCGCAAATCAAGAGACGATCAGAAAATCAAGGTGCGGCTCACGCTCTAGTCTGTAAAGAATGGCAGATATTGTAGAGAAGAAGAAATTTGCTCAACTAAAGCTGTGAGCACCATACTTGGACAATTTCAAAAACATAGCCAGCCGAGGCGAATGGTTCACATAGCACGTCTAACTGAACATAAAGCTTAGGAGATGCACTTGTCGAAATTCATGCTCGGACGCCAATGGCTCCCTTATCAGTCGATTGCTCTCTTTGGGTTCTTGCCGTTCTTAGAGGAAGCTCGCCAGCTATCGTGGGATTGGGTAAATCTTCAGTCGCTGGTACTGATGCCCGGCTGTGAACTCGTAGTGAAAGCCCCTTCACGATATCCAATGGAGATCCAGGGATGGAAAAGGGTCGGTTGCAGTATACTTGAGTCGAGCTTTGGGTTCAAGGGAAATCGCTATGCTCGAAGGCCATCAAATCTCATGCCGACGCTATTGATATGTTGTCAGTGGAGTGATTGAACCTGTCTCCTTATGGCAGATACGAAGGGACGTATCAAACGGTCGGATCAAATCATGACTTGGAGCTTAGAACCGGTAGCTTTAAAACTAAACTACCCGCCGTATCATCGCCTGGCGAGTGTCTTGTGTATCCTTTCTCTCCATCTCAATCTCTTGATCCGCAAAACCTGCACCATCAGTCGTGGGCCCGGACCGAAGACTCGGCAGGTCGATGTTTTCGATTGGCCTACTGAACCGATTATACGCGATGAGCGTATGACGGCCCGTCAGTGCAGCGTTGGCCGGAAGAGCCTCCTGGAAAGACGAACACCACGTTTCGACGGCGTCGTCGTGAATAGGTTTTACGCCGAGGTACCTGTAGATGAGGTCCAAAGCAGGAATCGACAATCCGTGAACGACGATAGAAAAGAAGACGAGCCAGTATACCACCGGCCCTAGGGTCTGCACCAGTCTTGTTTCTTCCTCGTCGCCGTCGCCAAGGTCTGGAAACAACCGCCGCGCATATTCCGCGTAAAACACAGCTCCCGCTCCAATGGGACCAAAGTAGCCCATGAAAAACGCCTGCTTGTAGTTCGCACAAACCGGCTTCATCAATTTGTATGAAGCAAGAACGGCAGGGATTCGGCGGAAAAGCAGCACCATGGTTCCTAGAAGGAGAAGTCGCCAGATGGTGAGGCCGGTGCCCTCGGGGTCGTGGAACTCAGACCAGGGTAGGATGGTGCCAATGTAGAAGAAGCCGCCGAAATTGAGAAGCGTAGTGAAGACCTGGTTGACTTCATCGTGGCGCCGCTCCGTTTCTTTCAGGTAGTGGTCATCCCAGTTCAGCGCACAGCCGGCCACGAAACAGGCCAGGGAGTCGTCGGTCCCAATAGCGCCGCAGGTGCCCACGAGAAACATGCCGAGGGCGGAAGGAAAGAGGAAGTAAGCTTCATTATCAATCCATTTTCTGGCACGTTGTCAGTTGAGTTCATAGTAAGCAGTGAGAAACTCACCTCTCCAGACAAAAGCGAATAATCTTACAGGATGTGAATCCAACCACAACCCCATATGCGACTGACAACAGGATCATGTAGAGCCAAGTCTCCACGAACCATTCCTTGAGGGCCACGCCAATACCACCGCCCAGTCGTCCAACGTCTCCAGACTGAAGAAGCTCATGGTCAATGTACACGCCTCCATCCTCTCTACCATGAGCGTGTCGCATCATATAGACAGCAATCATCAAAAAGGGAAAGCCAAATCCATCGTTGGCGCCAGCCTCGGCCGAAATGATCTCTCTCAATGGCCGAGGAACAAACATATCGGCAAAGGGACCCTTTGCTATCGCCTGCGATAGAACGGGGTCGGTGCAAGTGACGCATGATGCGATGACGAGGGCGGGAAGCAACGTTACGTTTGGTATTGTTGCCAGAACACAAAGCGTCGTAGAGAGCCACATGATCGTCATTATTGGCATCAGACACATGGCCAGCTCCTTCCAACGCAGCCAGAGGTATCGGGCCGGCAACTGATAGCCTGCAATGACGAGCTGAAGACCAATCACGACCCGCGTGACGCCCTGTGAAGTCAAGACCAATATCGACAGTCAGTCGATTTGCAGGTTTGTAAGTCGCCGACATGTTAATATCGAGGAGACGTACCAAAGTGATATCCCGGGTCTGGCCCCGTTCCCCATGCCCCCATCGCTCGCTGTCGATGAACTTTGCCGCAATTGGCCCGAGGATTATACCCATGAGGACCGTCGGGACTACGAAGATGCAGTAGAGTTAGTAAAGTGCTTGCAAGGCTGAGCTGACGAATGACTTACGAGCCAATCCCAGATACCAAGTCTGCTTGATGTTGACTGAGATGACTCCGTAGAGGACAAGAAAAGCGCCTAGGGATGCATGAGTTCACTGGAGTTGTTTTTTCTTTCTTTTTCTTTTCTCTTTCAGACCCGAGGGCAACATACCCAACGCCCCAAGGACGATATTGAGATCACATATATCGAAAGAAGGCATCCCGATGCTGTAAACGAGTCTGGAATTGGGCCTGTCAAGAAAACGATGGGAATTAAGCTGAATCTGGAACTGGAGAGAGGAGGGTATACATAAGAAGAGCCCGACCCCATGATGCCTAGTAATCATTGCACATCACACCTTTCGCAAACTGAGAGAGACAAGACATGTAAGTGGCATGAATGTGAAGCAGAACGTACGACCAGGTAACGGGTGCCGTGAACCGACAATGGGAATGTGTACGACTTGAAGGAAACAAGACACTCCGCTAAGCTCACAAAGGGCCTCAATGACGGATATCCGGTGCGATCAACAGGCAGTCGCGATAATAATCAGGTTGTACGCGGCACTGGCATTCCGGCATATTCGCTCGCAACACCGGTAGCTCCATCAACCCACTAGATACATCGGCAGATGGCTAGGTAATGCACAGGGTCTGCATGTAGCTTTGGGTGTCTCTTGACAAAGTGAACCTGAACTGCTAGTTCTGGGTGAAATTTCGGGGACTGTTCGTTCAGCGCAATGAGCTGCATATGGCTGCTGGGTCTTTGCAAGGGGAACACCTTGTAGGAAAATATCCGTTCTGAGGCCCTGGATATACAGCACTTATAGCCGTGCTATTGTTTTAGGGATTTATGTTGTATTTCCGAATTGAACCATTTTAGGTTACTAAATAGACATGCTATGGATCGTATATTCATGATCAACCAGGAATGACCTCCAAGTTCATTCTCTTCCCTCTCTCATCTCAATTCCCCGAGCCCTTCCGCCTCGGTTGACTTATTGAGGTTGCCAGCTTCCGCTATTTGACAGATTGTGGCTTCATTTCGAGGCTCTGATAGCAAGGTGACATATTTCAGCCAGCTTGTTCTTGTTGCTCCTACGCCTTTTTGAATCCTTTCTTGGTCTGTTGGTTCCGCCTCATAATCCGCTCCATTGCGAAGGTGTCGCTTGTTGCTTCTTCTCTCGACTAACCTCTGTAGTTGCATAAGATGATTCCTCGCGCCTGACTTATATCACCCTGGGATTGGACCACTGCCGTAGATTCAAGGACCGGCCTTCTTATGGGCTGCCGCAGCCGGAGGGGGTACCTGGACCTTCTCGAGACCGTGGCGAACGCTGACGTCGCTCGAGCCAGGCGAGCTGAGATACTCGCCAAACACACGCTGCTCGATATCCATATCTCTCCAGCTGACGCCGTTTTGCCGCCGAGCCTGCATGCGGAAGAAGACGCGCTTCGCCCACTTCCAGAGCTCCACGCCACCGAAGAACAGGCCCGCGCAGACGAAGACGATGCCCCATTCCCAGCTGATGCCCTTGTGCTTGAAGACGACGGTGCTGATGACTGGGATGTAGATGAGCGGGAACAGGGTCACGAAGCCGAACATGATGGCCCAGAAGAGGAACTGGTTGCGCCAGATATCGTGTATCCACTGGGTAAAGTACAGCTTGGAACCCGGTTGCATGCGGAAGAAGGACCGTCGCTTGTCGATCATCTCCCAGGCCAGGAACAGCGAGAACCAAGTGAGACAGGCAAAGGTGGTGGCACGGGAGCGGAACACGGTGTCACAGCTTTCACTGTACCTTTCGTTGCAGCCCTCTCCGAGCTCGCCGTTGCCCCAGGCATAGAGGCGCAGCACAAAGGATCCCAGGCAGAGTGCCGCGATCCAAAGGCCGTACACAACCATGTCGCAGATAAGCTCGAGGGTGAACACGCCCGTCTCGAGTGGTTGCGGGGGTCGGCTGAGGATGTCTGGCACGGCACGCTCGAAACCGAGGCCCATGTCGGGCATACCGGACGTGGCCATGATGATCCATACGATCTGTACGGGGGCCAGAGGGAAAACAGAGAGCCCGGTGCGGTCCTTGAAGACTAGACCAACGAGGAGGACACAAGCCTGCGCGACGTTGGTGGCCAGCACATGAAGGATGAATTTCTGGATGTTGTCGAAAATCCGACGACCTTCTTCAATGGCGGCAACAATCGAGGCAAAGTTGTCGTCGGCTAGAACGATATCCGAGGCGTCCTTGGCAACGTCGGAGCCAGCCTGGCCCATAGCAATGCCGACATCAGCACGACGAAGCGAAGGTGAATCGTTGACGCCATCTCCAGTCTACATAATTAGCAAACCATCCGAGTACTGGATAGGACAAGGTGCAAACATACCATAGCACAGAACTTCTTCCGACGGTGCAGTGCCTCAATCATTCGGACCTTGGTGTTGGGTGCACACCGGGCAATAACCAGCGGGAGGAACGGCAGTTGATCGACCTGATCATCGGTGAGAGCGTCAAACTGGGTGGCAGTCATGACCATGGAGGCCGCAATGTCATGGGCAACGAGGTCCATCCGAGTAGGTAGGATCTTGACCTCGATGGCAATCGCCTTGGCGGTCTCGGGATGATCACCAGTGAGCATGTGCACCGAGATACCGGCCTCGTGACACGCTCGAACAGCGGGGGCAGATTCAGGTCGGGGAGGGTCGTAAAGACCGACGAGGCCACGGAAGACGAGGTCACACTCAACAGTCGTGCGGTCAACTTCATCGCCCTTCTTCATATCGACGTGGTACGTCTTCGACGCTAGAGCCAAAACTCGCAGACCCATGCCAGCGAACGCCTCCATGTTGCGGAGGATCTCGTCGCTGAATTCGTCCGTGATGGGGACCTGCTCGTCCGAATCAGCCGGGCAGTAGGTGGTGCAAGCTCCGATGACACGCTCAACGGCGCCCTTGGTGAAGGCGAAGAGCTTGCCAGAGCGGTTGTCCTTCATGATGACGGACATGCGCTTCACATCGGAATCAAAGGGGAGTTCGGCGACTTCGCTGTACTGGTTGTGCTCGTCGTGGCTGGTGAGTTTGAGACGGTTCCAGTCAAAGCGAGAAGCAAGGACCTGGATGGCAATTTCAGTAGGGTCGCCACGAGCGTGCCACTCGCCATCTTTCTGGTGGACGGTAGCAAGGTTGGCAAGGGATGCGACTTGAAGAAAGCTGGCGAGGCCGTCGGTGCTTTGAGAAAGCAGGTTGGCCGCCGTATCAACAACGCCACAGGCATCGCCACCTTGCTTGAAGGGAATCTGATGCGGCTGGCGGGGGTCGTATCGGATGTCACCGACTGTAGGGTCGAAGGGAGAGGACGAGTTCTCAATGGTATAAGTTCCCTTGCCAGGCATCCAAGCGCCACGGGCTACCATCTTTCCTTGAGTCAAGGTGCCGGTCTTGTCTGAGCAGATATCGGTGACTGCGCCGAGAGCCTCGAGTGACTTGAGGTTGCGCACAATAACGTTGCGCTCGACCATTCGCTTAGTGCCAGCCGCCATCGTGATAGTCAAGACAACGACCAGGCTAGCGGGAATCACGGAGAGGCCAGTGGCGACAGCATAGATGATGACCTGCTGGTGGGCGTCGAATTCGTTGGCAGCAAGCACGATGATCGCACAAATAACGGCAACGCCGAATAAGAGAATAGCCAGCCTGGATAGCTTCTTTTGCAGAGGAGTTCCGACGTTGACACCCAAGAAGCGGCCAACGGCATCAGTGAGAGTCAACGTGTAGGCCTCGAGGTAGCGGTGAGGCTTAGCCGAGCCGTCATTCTTGCGCTTGACGGGACGGACTTTGCTGTCCTTCTTTCGGAGGGCGTTGGCAATGGCTCCAATCTCTGTACAGACACCAGTAGCGAAAACGATGCCCTTGGCACGGCCCTTGGTGACAGTCGAAGAGCTGTAGGCAACGTTGAGACGGTCACCAGGGCCAGTATTATCATCGAAAACTGCATCCTCATTCTTCCTGACCGGCAGAGATTCTCCAGTCAACATCGCCTCGTCCGTTTCGAAGTTGATAGCCTCAATCAATCTGAGAAGGTCAGTCTCGTTCGCAAGGCTTCGATGAGAAGCTGTGTTGCTTACCGAACATCGGCTGGGATTGTGTCGCCGACCTTGATTTCCACAAGGTCACCGGGCACGATATGAACAGAAGGGATAACTTTGGAGTCTCCACTTCGAACAACAGTGGCAGTAGGCGACGAAAGAGATCGCAAGGAGTCCATGGTCTTTTCAGCCGAGTACTCCTGGAAGAATCCAACGACAACGTTGAGCATGATGACGAAGGCGACGACGCCGCCCTCGATCCAGGATTTTATACCAAAGGAGACGGCCATTGCAAGGATCAGAACCTTGTTGAATGTTAGCCAGAATCATTTCTGACCTTGTGAATTCAAGGCACAATACTCCCTAGAAACGAGTTTCGAGGGCAAGACACGATAGTTGAGTAATAAAAGCAGTATGAGAGATGGAGCGCTAGAAATCTCCACACAAACGAAAAAGAAGAAAATAGTCCCAAAGGCAAAGAAACTCACCATGGTCATGGCGTTGGCCACCTGGGCAAGGATAATCTTGATGGGCTGGATGCCCTCAGCGTCGCCGAGATCGTTGTTTCCAAACGTCTCCAGCCGTTGGGTGGCCTCGTCCTCACTCAAGCCGTTCATAGCATCAGCGCTAAGTTCTTCGGCGACCTGATCAATGGAGAGAGCATGAGCAGGGTGGCTCATAGGGTCGTTGCTCTGGCCCGAGACATGAGTCTCGGTGGCCTCATCCTTGGCCATGGCTGCGGTTGGCGCTGACAGTCTGCGTCGGTAGGCGTTGCAGGATGGCTGTAAGCGCCAAGGTCCTCTTTAAGCTTGAGAACAGACAAGGCGTCGTGGTGGTGCTTGGCGACTCGAATGTCTACTTGTAGACCTGTACATGAGGATTCAACAAGCATCAGAGTTTAAGACCAGGGGTGAGCAAGCAAAGAATTCTGAAGAAAGAAAGGCTCCAAAGAACACAGAACGAGCGTGTGGTTGGGGTGACGGCATCTTATAGTTGCCATTGGCAGATCGGAGCGAACATCGAGGCGGCTTGCTATCTGTGGCACCTCCCTGATGGAGCAAGTCGTGGATGATGGGTTTACTCCAGGGGCATCCACATTGCCAAGATTAATCCAATTTTTCCTTCTCTGCTACGTGCTTCTCTTCCACAAAGGCGGGGCTTGGAACTGGAGCGAGGGTCTTGGCGATGAGACGGAGGGCTTGGAGTTGATGTCAGAGCCGGCTCTTCCGCCAACAGACCCGGCTGCATCCAAGAGCCAGCCGGTGACGCTCCCGGATAAAAGTGTCCTACTCTGGGATTGTGGTAAGCTGGGCGTCCGGACCGTATCGACGGTCGAGCGCGACGCCGTCCGCACGTCATCCAGCCGGTCGGAGTAGTGACGCGGCGTGGTGGGCTCGGCATCAATTGGCGGCTGTGAGTGGGCAGCCGGACCCCGGCCGGGGCCTTGGCCGGGCTTGGGAGACCGGGGGCCTTCTTTGCTTTTGGGTCACCGAACCCGCGCCGAGCCTTGGAGGCGGACATGCTTGGGCCCATGAGCGGCTGTGACTGCCCACCCAGTCTCCATGAGAACTCCATCACGACTCCTCTGCAGGCTTTCCTGGGCACCGAGGGTGGGTCCACGTACAGGACTGCAGTTGATTTGGTTGAGAACCCACGTTGGACGTGCCCAGAGAAAAGGTCGTGTGAGAGGCGATGGGTAAGGGACCCTCGTACACCCCCAGCCCCTCTTCCCCTCTCCCTTCTCCGTCATTGTCTGGAGGTATCCGGGGCAAAGGGCCACGTTGGTGTTCTGGGCGAAGTGTGGAGGGTGTGCTCCGCACGTTGGTCGTGGGTTAGGTCGTTCACCGGCCGGCCGCAGAGCCTCCTTCCTCCACCGAGACCGAGACGTTGCGCCCTGCTTGGTCTCGTGACCTTGACCGCGGAGATCGGATCGCGATCAGATCTCGAAGAAACGGTTTGCTGGACGGGGAGTTGTCCTGCTGCAGTCCCCGGGTGCAGCACTGCCACAATCGCGGAGACGGCGCGGAGACTTTGGTCTGTTAAGACTCCGAGCCCTGTCTTTGCCTAAAACCTTGGGATGCCTTAGCTGGCCGAGGTACCGCGTCATTAGCGGCTGCTTGAAGCCGGGGTGTGTTTCTGGCGGCAGAGAGGCGCATTCGATGGGTATCTAACAAACGACCGCGTTGTCGTGGCGGTCAAGTGTTAAAGATCTACGCCCCACGTGGCCCTTCTGCGTTGTTTCTAGAACAGGTTCCGGCATGCGAGGTACCTGGTACGTAAGCAGGCATCCACCGCTGGATCTCTCCAACGTGACAATAAGCTTAAATCACCGACGCCCGGCTCCGTCCCCACTTCTTGGGTACCTCCCTCAGGCAGCATCTTCCGCGCCGTCAACATAGCCGCATCTTCAGGCGTCTCAGCATCCCTCTAGCGCTTGTTACGGCCCCAAAGAGCCCCTCCAACTTGCAGTATCACTCAAGGGTTCTGGCGGTTGATACGCGGGAGGGTACCTCGCCAAGTCAACTACCCTCATGTTTGGGCGGTCTAGTACGGGTCTCTCACGGGGCTCTCGCGGGTCACTTGCATCTTACACACCCCATCATTGGCCTTTAAGCCCGGCCGTACCCCGATGGGGTCCACGGAATCGCAGCAGACCGCCGACGTAAAGCAGTTTCAGCCGCTCATATGCGTCTTGAGCGTCGTGTGTGGGGGGATAACCCGGAACGGTCGGCGCCCGAGCAGCCACCACGACAGTCGTTGCGGAGGTAGCGGAATACTACGGGTGGGGAGAGACAATTGTGTTATGGGGACCGACAGGCGGCTGAAGAGGGGGGAATCTGCACCTCAGTAGCTCCCAGTTGACCCAGCATCGCGTGCCTAACGCCAGTCCGTCGTGGTGGCTTGCTGTGTTCCTGATTGCTTGCCGTCGTTGCGGAGAAATGAAGCAATAGCTGGTCCCCACGCAGATAGACCAGCGTGGGAATCGCGGTTAACTTGAGCAAGCTAATACAACTAACGAGACCGGGGCGAGACTGGATATTGGAGACGGGAGTGTGGACACTGGAAACTGGGGATGGGCTGATGGTCGGGGCGCTAAGAAGCCCAATATGCCAAGGCCGAGTCCAGAACATGAGATGGAGGCTGATCATGTTCCCCGAGTATCCCCATTGCCGCCGGTATGCCATTGGCAGCTGAAACACTCTCAAAGACAGGATGTGGCAAACAGGTATACATGGATAACAACACCGCGATCGTTTACAGACGCTGGTATCTTCCCTTCGCTTTAAGCCGGTATCGTGAAAGTCCATCAGCAACTCGGCATCGGCAACTGACAGAAAGCCGCCTCCTCAACGCAATCCTGTCGGCCGGAAAGCAACTTCCATCTGTAAGAGAGCATAATGACGGTCAATAACAACTTATCGAGGCAAGGTTGCCTTGCAAGGTTTCCCCAGTTCCACACGGCAGAGAACTACCGGGGGGCGACCAGCACGTGTCTTCTGTGGCCTCCTGCTTGCACTTACTCCTCTAAAGTCTTGGTAAAGGTGCTTGAAGGCGTCTGCCGGTGCCGACTTATCCGATATGGCTTTTGAGGCTTTCCTCGGCGGCGTCGTGGCTGCATTGAAAGACCATCTGGACCGCTGCAAGGGCGCGTCCTTGGTGAGAATATCAGGCATCGGGTCTTTTCGGTAGTGGCATCTCGGTCGAGTCCGGAAGAGGAGAAGGGGATGCAAGTTTTGACCTCGATACCATCGTGACAAGGCAGACTTTCATCGCCTGGCCGATCCTTCATGGGCGTCAAGCAGAATCACTTGGGTGGGCCCATGCCGATCGGTTTTGATGGTCCTATCAATACGCTAACAGCACTTATCTCATCGAGCGACTTTGGCTTCCCAATGGAGCTTTGGTCCTCCAAACCGCCTCGCGAGCAAGCTTCAACCCTCTCTCATAGTGGTGTGGAATTATTTGATCCCCAAGGGGCGGTTCGGTGTTCCCATAGACTCGGCAAGGACCAGAGCGGGCTAGGGAATGATGGACTGCAGGGGACAAGGAATTCACGTCGGCAACACGAGGCGCCTTCCACACTCCTTCCACGCACAACAACGTCACCCCAGACCCACAATCCGTGGAGTCTGCTCTCTCCGCCAAGAGAGCGATGCCTTGATTGAGCGAGAGAAGCATTCGTAGAGCCTTGGCCGAGTTAGGCAGCTGGGAGATCAAATCTTGGCCAAAGTCGACGACGACATGGGCTTCCAGAACGCCAAGGTTGGACACAAGAAGCTAGTTGCGTCAGCCGAGCCCGTAGAAGGTGAGAAAAGAGGATAGTCAAGAAGCCAGACGAGATTGCACTCGGGGAGACGTATTGCCAAGAACAAGTCCAGAGCCGAGCAGTCGAAACCTCCAAAACGCCAAGCACAATGAAGCAACAGGTGCATGAGGGGAAAGCTTTTGAAGCCAAGTTTAGCCACGCGGTTTCCAAGACTTGTCTCAGCTCTTTGATGTGCACGTAGTCCAATGGCCTCTAGCTTCCTGTTACCCTGGAGGGTTTACTAACAATATGGTACTTTTAGGTGCATGCTCTGGGCCTTGGCGACCCCGCCTCAAGATACGAGAGACCATCTCGTTAAGTCAGCGTTTAAAACGGTTGTTGTGTTTCCAGATCTATCTGTTATCACGTTGCCTGCGAGGTCTTTCCAGGATGAGAGGGTTTCGCCACAATCCCCTTGAAGCCATCGACGCTACACTTGGAGGCCAGGGTGCATGTCTTCATGTCCACAGGTAGTGGTAAGTCTCTTTGTTACCAGCTTCCTGCTTTGATCAAGACTGGCAAGTCCCCAGGTGTTACCATCTGCCTTCCAGACTTTCTAGAGGCAGAGCACGACGAAGTCTTTTGGGTTCGATGTCAATAGACAAGTAGGCCATGATGCCACGTATCAACATATCCAACTTGTGATTAACAATACTCTGTTCCAGAGCTCTATATCAAATCACGATATAAGAGATATGGTAGATTATTTGCTCCTGTTTTCTAGTTAATTTCGTTGATACCCCCCAACCCGGATAGTAAATTCAACTGGTCTGCTTTGCAGTCGTTTCCTTCGCTGTACTTCTTTGCCACTGCCCATTTAGCAATTGACTGTGATTTCTCAAAATTTCACTGAGTCGTTAGTATCTAGCATTTGCTACATGCAGAAGCATCAACACGCTCGATGATAAGAATGAGCCCCATCTGCTAGGCAAGCAAGCTCCCAATCGCACAGTCGGTGACCGAGTTGCCAAGAAGACAAAACCATGCCGCCAAGAAACTGGAGGCTTTTCCTACCACAAATGACGGAAGAAGCAATACTGCTGAGCCATTTCCTTCGACAACATTACGCAAGCCCCCCTCCCTCCCAGCGAGGCGGTCTTGCACCATGTCAAATCACAACCCCGTCGATACAACCTCAGCGATAACGCTGCAGCAGAAGCTTCGTCGCGTGGGTCGCAGAATCGACCAGAGGCCTTGGCAACTTGGCATAATCAGCACGGGCGAGCGGGGGGGAAGACCTGGGCCCTGAGTCAGCTCTATCATTTTCGCAAAGCCGAGGACACGGCCGGATGACGCCTTGCAACGGATTGTTCGGTTACAGATTGACGGGTTTACGTCTTGGCAGTCAGACTGGGGTGCATGTGTCCCAAAGATAGACATGCATGGCATAGTTGCCGTAACGTAATAAATAAACATCATCGCTCAAAATCCATTGCTACCGTACAGTAGAACCCGCCACGAGACGAAAAAAACGCCGTACCACAATCCCATGCCCAACCACTCCTATGCCGCGCAAGTTTGTTTTCCTCCACTTCCCCTTGGATATCATCTCCAAACCCCTACTCCTCAGATCTTAGCCATGTGGTGAAGGCAGCACTTCCAATCGCCGCCGGGCCCCTGGCGAAACGTCGACGAGCACATGCCCTCGGTGGCGACCATCTCGCCGCCCTGCAGCCGCCAGGCGGTAACGCGGTAGGTGAGCGACGAGCTCATCATGTCGATCTCGACAAACTCCGGGTCGTCGTGGATCTTGTACGCCGTCCACGGCTCGAAGTCGTCGTCGAGGTACTCGTCCAGCGTCGGCTCCGTCTTGGGCGAGTAGACCTCGCGGTCGGGCTCGGCGAGCACCGCGTCGTGCGTGATGTACTTGCGGATCGTCTTGGGCTTGTCGCAGAGCGCGCGCCAGAGCAGCGCCGAGGCGTCCAGCGTGCCCTCCTTGTTGCGGGACTTGATGTTTCGGACTTGGTCGTCGTCGCCCATGGTTGCGGTGGTGGATGAGCGAGTAAAGTGTTTTTTTCTTTCTTTTTTTCTTCCTGTTTCTTCGCGATTATTGTGTAGATGGAAGCGGAAAATTAGTCTTGAAGGTTGGAGAGGCGGAAAGACCTGGGCAGATCTGGGCTGACGTGGGGTTTTGAAGCCTTGATATCATCGTTCTCCGCGAGGTTGCGAATGTTGCACCAGAAACCTGGAAACCACACGAGAATCCCTGCCACCTTGACGTCAGCGATGCGGCACCAACCCAGAACGTGTCATCGGCCATGCTTTCAAGGCATTTACTGGGGAGAAGAAAACTCCGACAGCAGGCATTGAAAGCGCCATTCGTCAGTGACAGATAATTCCAACTTTTGATGGAATTCTTCCTAATCGTCATTCCCACCCCTCGTTGGTGTAATGAGGAGTCGTGAAGTGACGTCAACCCCACCAAAATATCATCATGAAACCTCCGAATCCATGACACACCCGTAAAAAGAAAAGAGCCCGAAATACACGAATGGTCATCAGATTCGCATCAATTCTCAGGTCATCATAATCATTAAGTCATCTGAAGTACCTCATAAGAACACATACAAAACCTCCGCCGATGCGTACGTAACCCAACCAGTTGGGTGTATCGTAACATCTGAACCGAGGTACGCAATTAATCTCCTCCATCCCCAGAACCAAATCGGGAATCTCACATCTCCCAAATGGCTTTTTCCTCATACAAAACGTATAACATGGTAGGTGAGTCAAGAAAACCGGTGCGTCGTGCAGTTTATCGTCGTTTGCGGCTTTGTAGCCAAAAGATCTTCCCAAGCAACCAAACAAATCCAGGTCAAAGTCCATTCTTTTCAATGCAGTCGTTCCTTAATCGCCAAAATCCCCGATACTCCGGGGCAGCATTTTGTGCTCATCTCGTGCTCGCACCACGAACACTTCACTGTCATGGACACTTTGCCCTCGAAACCCCTGGTCTCGGATGAAGACAACACCCCTTCTGGGTTCGCCATCGCCTTGTACAGCTTCATGGGAATATCATGGTAACGCTTGCATCCGCAGCACACCACAAAAAGTTTCCCGACGCGGTCGCCTCCATGGGGCCCGGCTTGGCTGCGGCTCGTTTTCGTCGAAGCACGCGCGTCCAGGTTCGGTGTGCTCCTGGTGGTCTTGGGACGAGCAGAGTGAGACGAGTTGTCCAGCTGCAACTCCGAGGGCCTCAGGCGACCCTTGCTCTTTTCTCTCCGTCTTAGTGGCGGCGAGGCTGGTGTTGGGGTTGACCCATAACCGCTCTCACCCGAGGAGTCCAAGTCCCTTCTGTTGAATGTTGGGCTCCTAAGGTTCGCATTCGAGAAGGCCTCCATCACCTTCTTTGCTGCCGCTTCAATAGGGTCAATTTCTTCGTCCGAGTGAGGCGATCCAGCCAGCTGGAAGCGATCATTCGGGAGAAATTGCGGTGAGGCGGCTGCAGGCCAGTAAGGGCTGTATTGAATTGGCTCAAATTCACCAGGCTTCAGATTTCTGGGCGGGTGCTCTGAATCAGACTGAGCCGGGGAGGTATCTGGCGTGCTCGGGGGTGACGCAGATTGGAGGGCGTCCGAGTATGAGGAATCAGACGAGCTTGTCGTGGGTCTCCAAGTTGGAGTGGCCATATTATCCGTGGAAGGTCGAGTGGCCTGATTATACGATGAGACATGGCTATCAATGTTTCTCGTTGTTTGATCACCGGGTCGGGGCAGCGTCATCGCCTCATTCTTCAGCGGACTCGCTGGCAGGTTCGGTGAGAATCCTCCTCGGGATAAGCTCCCCGAGGTGGACACTGGCGAAGACGATGCCTGTGAGGTGTTTCCACGTCCAAATGCGGACCTGGCAGAGTCCTTGAGGTTCCATCTCGCGGTTGGAGATGTCGGGGATTCCACAGGGAATGGTGTTGGGCGGACACCCGCCGCGGTGTTCTCATATCGCACGCTTGGCGGAGTGGCATTGCGCCTCTCAGCCAGAGACTTTGCGCCAGCTTCCGTCGGGGACTGTGCAGGCTGGGATCGACTCAGGAAACCGAGGGAATTTCTCTTCGAACTCCTCCTCGGGGGTGCTGGTGGGTTAGATGTGGCAGAGGCGGCAGATCCACGTCTGGGTCGGTTGTTGGTCGACGATGGGGGGTATGCCGTGTTATCCTTGTCGCTGTTCGTCTCTGTGTGAACTTCCGGGGTCTTTATCTCGGCCGGTGGGCTGTGATGCTTGTGGACAATGTTCAGTGGCTTTATCACTTCGCTTTCGTCAACAGTCTTGGCTCGTTCGTCATCCTGTGACGCAAACTTGGAGTCGTGGATAGTGGGTGGGCTCGTTTTGATATGGAGACCACCGTGGCGAGCCAAGCCGGTCACATTGGCGTGGGCGGATGTCTCAGTAGACACCTCCGTCTTTGTGTTTTGATCCAGTTCGTCCTCGGTGTCATCCACGGCGCACTCGTCACTGATGCTGGCAGCCTTCTTCTTCGCACGAGCGCTCCATAGGTAGATGTTGGCGGAGTCTCGTTTGGACGGGGATTTAGGCGACATCGCGGCCTGGTTTCTGGCATTCGACGTCTGGAGGGAAATTGGGGGATAGGCTCGGCGCTGCGCGTCTGCCTCCCTGTCCCGGGCGGCCTCGGGCGGAGTCTTGAGTGGTGTGAAGGAGCCGTGTCCAAGGAACGACTTCCGCAACGCAGGATGCACCGTGCTGGTTCCCTTGGTCTGGTCCTCGTGGACTTGCTGTGAGAAATCCTGCTTCTTCTTATCCAGCTTGACACCGCCAAGGAAACCAGAGGCGCTGGTCTGGTCCCAGGACCCGCGCCGAATCTCAAACGAGTTTCGAATGGCAGAGGTCAGCGAACCGGACCGCCTGTGCTTGGGTTTATCGGAGGGCTCGTCCCCGGAATTTTTGCTATCTTTCCTCCCAATCGACAGTCCCAGAAGACTGGAGGACCGAGTCTTCGGCTTCGTTGGGCTCGCAGGCTGGGAGAGGATTTGTGCTTGGGTGACCACAGTCGGGGAAGGAGGCGGCGCCTTACTAAGACGTCTGCCTCGGGGTTTGGTCTCAATGGAGATCGGGACTTGCTCCCTTCCCCTTCTCTCTTCTCGTTTCTCTTCCCTCTTCTCTTCACGCTTCTCCTCTTTTCTCTCCCTCTTCTCTTGTTTCTGACGGCCATATGCCTCCCAGCTGGGGGATTGGCAAATGGACCTCTGCTCTTCGACATCCGGAGGGAAGACGAAGGCAACTGTTTTGTGAGCGGACTTGCCCTGCATCGTCACTGGTGCTGACAAGTTCCTCGAGTGGCCGTATTCTTTGGGTATGGGCTTTCGATGCATGATAGGCGGCGATTCCGACGGGTGTGAAAACAACGGTGGTGGCACAGGGCCATAATTTCGAACGGGCGGAGGCACCTTCTTTCCGTCCTTGGGCACCAGCTCAAAGCGGCGAGGCTGAGGAGCAGGACTTGGAGGAACGGAGCCGGATGGAGACGATTGATGCGAGTTTGGTCCTGAGCCTTGAGCTCGGTGAAACTGGTAGGGTCAGGAAGTATTAGCATGGAGACTTTGACGAGGAAAAATGCGCAAAAGGAACTGTCTTACCACCATCTTCTTCTCGAGCGAGAGCATGCGCTGCAAGCTGTTGGAGCGCGCGCGGCTCCGGGGCTGGGCAGGTGCTGACATTGCTACTTCAGAGCGATGCTGAGATGATCTGCGATTGAGCTACCGGCGAGGTGCTTGTGATGCGCGAGGCCACCTGAGGCATACGAGACGTGCAGCAAATGATTCAGTGGTGTTTTTGTGTGCGGTGCGGCTTGCTGCAGAGAACCACGAGGGCGCTGTACGAATTGCAAGCGTGGAGGGCGTATGTGAGTAAATGGTAAAGGATGCGGTGGGTGGAGAGATGGCTGCGTGTTATGGTTGGCGACTCCGGGGGCAACCGCTTTCAGGTGGAGGAATTGGCGATGAGCTGTCGTGTTTGTGTAGCAAATGATGCTGCTTCTCTTCTCATTGTCCTCCTTCTTTTCCTTCTTCTTGCCGCCCTTATCAAAGCCAGGACACACAAACGAAACCAAAAAGCAAAAGATGGCGTTTGCAGTGATTCGCCAACAAGAAGCGGTGGACGATATTTGGAGGAGGAGGAGGAGGCGGGAGGCGGAAGAAAAGGCGGAGGGGAGTAGGTATAATCGCGTGATGGGCAGGGAATCTGGTGATACGGCGGTGTTGCTGCAGGACGAATGGGTGAGATGGGTCAGCAGCAGAGCAGAGAAGTGCAGTGCAGATCACAGAAGAAAGAATAGGATCGGTGGCTCTCACAAACAAAAAAAGGTGTTGGGCGGGAGATGGATGAGATGGAGAAAAAGGTGACAGCCGGGATCAGGCCTGACGGGGGTCAAGGAGCATGCAGCATCCATCTAAGTACTACAGAGTTAATGTACGAAGGACAGCAAATGCGAGTGACTTGGTACTGTTGCTCATTTCTGCCGGGCCTCTTTGTCGCCCTGATCCATCCGCGATGGCCATGGATCGTAGGTGTGGACTACTACGTTATTTTTGCCAGCTGCACGCCAACTGCCCTGCCAATGCCAGCTGAGGAGCAGCGGTGTTCCCGGTAAGCGGGATGCGGGATGCGGGATGCGGGAAGCGGCGTCCCCTTCCATCGAGCTTGGGTGGCATCAGCAGTTGGGACGGTGGATGAGGTGGACGTCTCCAGGGAGGCCAGGGCCTCTCGTACCCCCACCAGCTTCGTGATTTTGCCTTTTGCCTTTCCACCGATGATGGCCTCTATCGTGCTCTGGGCCGCCATGGGCTGATGCCAATCGCTTCGCTTCCAGTGCGGTCATCGGTTGTTAGTTACTTCGTAGCTGGTGCAGAAGCCGCGCTTGGACCTTTGGCCTGCAGCTCCCCCTAGGCTGGATAGAGGACAGAGGCTAGCAGAGCTGGGCGAGAGTTGACAGAAAGAAGCAACAAGAGGCTTAATCGGCCGAGTGAATACGAACTGGCAGGGTGGGCACTAAGGCACCCAGCGTGGCTAACCCAGTCACCCAATGGCACCACATCCACGGCGAGTCGCAGGCCGTGGTGGATGCCCCCGCGACGCCCGCCGTGCCCCAGTTTCCCGTCCCAGATATAGCCCGTCGACAAGGGTAAACCTGCCCAGAAAGGTCCAAAAATAGCACCGCTGCCGTCGTCTATCTTGGGCGTCTTCTACCTTGTCTGCAATTCTCCGGTGTTTGCTTGGGCCGGCGTCCGACCTTGCGGCTCTGGGATATGGGTTTGTCTTCGGGGCCACTGTCCCAGTAAGGACGAGAGAGCCGTCTCTAGACTCCAGCACATACGAGAGAAATCCGAGGATACGGAGGTTGCGGAGGGGCAATTGTTGACGAGCTCTGGGAAGCCAAAACCTGCGGATAGGAAAAGTGGCGGGGTTGGTGCTTCTGGGCCATTGGGTTTCGGGTCTCGGGATGCGGCGTCCCAGCTGGATGTTGTGTCCGTGGGCCACCGACTAAAAGGCTGGAGAAAATGAACTATCCTACCGTCTGCATCCCACTAACAGCACCACCGCACGCGGTTGATAGGGAGGCAAAGAAAGCCAAACCCTCATGCTCCAACCCACCAACCAACCAACCAACCCTGATCATGCCATTCGTGCAGTCTGCGCTACTGTACAGACCAACCCCTCCACGCCTGAAAGGCGAGGCCTTGGCTAGGGCAATCTAGCTGTTGCATGCGGCCGTGCAGGGCCCTGCAAGGCGATGCATGGTGATGTGATGGGTGGTGTTGTGCTGTTCGTGTTGCCGCGTGCTAGGCCCATCCTGGGGGCGGGCCTTGCTCCATCCATCAAAGAAACCCATCCACGGACCAGAGCGGTTTTGCTGATGCGGTATGGCCTTGCGACTAGGGACGTCGATACGATAACCGGACAATTGCGCCTATTCACCGATGGCTCCTCCGGCTGCCGGTCATGACGATGGCCATGACGCCAGAGGCCGATTAGACAATCCGACACAAACCCCTCCGATGTGTCGAAAATCGATGCCATCGCAGCTTCATCGCCAGCAAAAGATGGCAGGTTCAAGCTAGGCAATGGAATGCAACACCGCCACTGCCACAGAGCAATGCAGCTTGACAGGAACAATCCGGGTTGCCGGCAGCACGGTGCCTGGTCCTTTGGATGCAGCAGGTCGTGATCGGCGCTGCTGGTGGGTGGCTCCAGTCATGGATCTCGTATTTCTGGTTGCCCAGCGCCAATATTGATTGCCCAGCGAATGCCGAACCCTGTAACTTCGGGCTCGATTTAGAATGCCTGGCAACTGGGTCAAAACTGCCCCTCCTTGTCCCAATCGTTCCTCGCTCTCTTCGCGTGGGCTGCTCCTCGTAACCGTCCGCGGTTAACATACGCTTTATCTCGCATGTTGCCGAGGGACTTAAAACCGGCACTGATGGTCTCAACTGCCCACCATGCCGCCTGAGGCCGTCGACGGATGAGGGTAGAGAACCGCGGTGCTGCAAGCACTTTGGAAGGAACCTGATGCAATGGCACGCTGACCACACTTGCTTGAACCCCTCCTCCAGGGCGTCCACCCACTGACACTTTGGAGCGGGGGCGCTGCTTTGTTGAAAATTGGCTACCCTGAACCCTCGCCCACATGTCAAGTTCCTGAAGCTACTTTATCATTACTCCCTATGTCGATGCTTATTTTTGGCCTTGCTTATTACTCTATGACTGAGTTCTTTAAACAAGAATCTGTTCATTGATTTGGATCTTTCATCGTGGGTACAACCTCAGCGGTCAGCTGAAATGATGTATCGTCTAACGAAGCCCACAAACTCGCATTCACCTCTGCGTCAACTTGGCACACCAGTTTATTAGTCTATCTATTGACGGAAAAAACACTCCTTCGTAACGCCTCTAACCGAATGGTAAGGATGAGAATAAAGTTCATCACGTACAGAAAACTGCGCGAACGCAGCGAACCTCATAACTTCCGTAGCGATACTATCAAATATACGAGTAACGTTGATCTGCATGGCTTCGGCCTCATCCGGAGAGTTACATCCATCAGGGACCTTGCAGTTCAATGAATAGTTCGCGTCCATGCAAAGGCCCTCTCTCTTTTGTCCCAGCGGCGACATATGGATCTGAGCGACAGGGAAACGCACGTCAGGAAGCGATGTAACCGTCTTTCAAGACTACTGGTAGAAAT
Source organism: Neonectria ditissima (assembly GCA_001305505.1). Taxonomy (NCBI): domain Eukaryota; kingdom Fungi; phylum Ascomycota; class Sordariomycetes; order Hypocreales; family Nectriaceae; genus Neonectria; species Neonectria ditissima. Next base: position 3,037,746 of record LDPL01000122.1, on the reverse strand, counting down.
GCCCCGTTAGTTTGATTTACATGCTGTATTTGCTACGACTGTATACAAAATGGTGCTACTCGCTGCGGATCGTACAGCAAATGGCAGCGAGATCTACTAAGGACCTAGCAGCGCTGAGGTTGGAACACAGATTGAGCGGCCCATGATTCTGGATCTAAGATGTGACATAAACCAAACTTGGGGGCACCGGCCTAAAAGAAAAGACGAGATCGGAATTTATCTTGTCATTTTACAGCATCTGGATGCCTTCATTCCTTGGACTCAACGACGACTTTCGCACGGTGAGGCAGAGTGGGGCTGAAGGATTAGCTAAGCTTGGTGGCTAAGTCCACCGGGGCAATTTATCCGGCAGGGCATCGCCTCCCCGCTCACGTGATAGCCACCTCGCCGCCCAGCCCACAACGATTTGCCAAATTCCCCAAAAATCTTGGTTGCGCCTCCGACGACGACTCACCATCCACATCACCACCAACCAAATCATTCACCATGGGTAAAGTTCACGGATCTCTCGCCCGTGCCGGTATGTCGACCCCCGATTTTCACGATGCCCGATTTTCATCGTTGCTGACATTTCTACAGGCAAGGTCAAGTCGCAGACCCCCAAAGTACGATTTCTCGATCCCCCTCCCATCGCGTTCCGACGACTCCGATGACTGACCATCTCGCCCTACAGGTTGAAGCCCAGGAGAAGACCAAGGTCCCCAAGGGCCGTGCTCTCAAGCGCATCAAGTACACCCGACGATTCGTCAACGTCACCCTGACCGGTGGAAAGCGGAAGGTGAGCAGAACGCTTCGCGCTGAGATTTGCTCGGGAGGAATGGGAGTGCTGACTCCGCCAACAGATGAACCCCAACCCCGGTGCCGCCTAAACGACTCGTTACGCAATGCGAGGATAAGTGGTATTTGGAGGTTGCTTGCGAAATCGTTCACCGACGGATGCTTCAATCAGCTCTGGGAAGTTGGGTTAGTCGGGTCGCTTGATAGGCTGAGCACCCTCTACAGAAAAAAGAGGTGCAAAGAAGCACTACGGCCCTACGCGGCGTCTGGTGTCGGTTGTCAATACAACAAACATTTGTTCGCAATTTGAGATGCGCTTACGGCGCGGTCCTCGGTGATGATAATGTGAGAATGCCGGCAGAGTTGAATCCAAATGAAAGCTCTCTGCAAAACGATTCAGTACTGTCTACTCCGTATTGCGATGGGCGTTGGAGCCATGGTCTTGGAACGCGTAGACAATGCTTTTTGCCCCCGTTGCGTCACGCCGAGTGACTCACGCCGGTCGATGTAGCCTCTCCGGAATCTGACTTGTGATGGCGTCCTTTGTTAGGAAGCGAAGTCAGCCAAGCTGCATTGTTGCAATAGCCTCGAATGAACTATCATGGAAATCAACTTGAACCCCGGATTTTGTAGCTGCTGCCCCTAAGATCATCCCGAATTGAGGCACCTCAGATGCCCGGCGAGAGCCTGTTCCAAATGCTAAATCACGTGATGTGAATTCTTCACATTCAACGACCCCCCTCGTGTCGCAGGCGGCGCTTCGCTTCACCGCGACCACGCGCCTCCACGATCTCGCCAACCTCAATTCCGGACACCCCCCGAATCCCATACTTCACAATGGCCGACGTAGAAATGGACGTCGACGTCGAAGTCGACAATGCGTCACCCCCACCCCCCGCGCTCAACGAGTCCAACCTGCAAACGCACTCCAAGGCCACGGCCGTGCGCTCCATCGAAGGCTGGATCATCGCCGTGACGAACGTCCACGAGGAGGCCGACGAGGAGGCCCTCCAAGACCTGTTTGGCGAGTTTGGAGAGATCAGGAACATGCATCTGAACCTGGACCGCCGAAGCGGTTATGTCAAGGTACGGAAGCGGTGCTCTGGGTTATCCGCGCCGGCAACGGCGCAATCATCGACGAAAAGGGACACCTGGCTGACACTTGAGATTTTCCTCCGCGACTAGGGCTACGCCTTGATCGAATACTCGACGCTGGAAGAGGCCCGCCTCGCAATCGAGGGGGCCCACGACACGAAGCTGCTCGACCAGACCATCCAGGTCGACTTCGCCTTCGTGCGACCCCCGCCAGGCAAGGGCGGTCGCGGCGGCCGCGGCGCCGGCGGGCGCAGGGGAGGCCGCAGCCGCAGCCGGAGCCCCATGCCCAAAGAGCCCCAGGCGCGGGAAGAGGGCGAGGAGCGCGAGTGAAGAGGAGGGAGAGTGGGCACGCGAGGTTCCAGGACAAGAAAAAGAAAGATATGCCCCTGAGCGAGCAGTTAAAGAAAAAACCATAAAAGTACAAAGCATAGAAAGGAATTGCCGGTGTGTCTTTCCGGATCGGTCAAGAGCACGTCGGCACGTCTAGTCTTATTCTACGAGGTATGTTGATTTCCAGCTTGGCTCCTCGACCCGCCTCTGACCGCGCAGGAGCAGATCAGAAGAATGTCGGGATGTACGCCCCTTTTGGTCATACGATTGGCGCTCTCTCGATAGTTGGGACGGGAGATTGATGCGTACACGCGTAGCAATACTTGGACGTGGCTATGCGCTTTCTACGTTCCTGCAACGACGCCTTGGTTGGATTTCCCGAGGCAAGATGTGTATCGTGATAATCAATGTTGAATGAGGAACGCACCAGCGTCACATGTGGTTTCGAGTGTCTGCTTCACTGATCAAACCTGATTGGAATACTGAAGTACAGCCTACACAATCCACATCTTGTTCTCTTAACATGACACGTAAATTGTGTCTGACTTGTAGCGACATCTCAACCCGAGGCCTGCTTGAGCTTCGGGCACTAACTTCGACAAAGGAGTGACAAGAACAATCCGACAATCCCAATACCTAGCCGGCCATATGTATTTTTGGCGGCACGACTCATCTCGTCCCGTCCAACAAACCTCTCGGCGACGGCAACGCCATTCCCTAAAACACCCAAGTGAACGACTCCTCCACCTGGAACTTTGTTGTTCGCCTGCACCGGTCAGCATTCCTGCTATGCAATTGATTGTGTTTCTACTCTTACCTTATATCTGCGCTTGATGCGCCGATGAGCACCTGGAAGGACCCCTCCTCGGCGATCCACCCGGGCACCGCCTCGTCATAGTACCCCACAGCGTACTTGTCCAGGCTGATGGTGATGTGCCTCGTCTCGTCCGCTTCGAGAAACACCTTCTCAAACGCCACGAGCTCCTTCTCCGGCCGTGGCAGGCGACTCTTTTCGTCGTGGATGTAGACCTGCACGATCTCGGCGCCGGCGCGGGACCCGATGTTGGACACGGCTAGGGTGATCTTGATGACGCCGTCGGCGGTGAGGGCGCGCGCCGACAGTTCAGGACGACCGTACTCGAAGGCCGTGTAGGAGAGGCCGTGACCGAAGGGGAATAGCGGCGCGATCTTGGCATGGTCGTAGTGTTTGTAGCCGACGTACAGGCCCTCGCCGTACAGGACCTTTTGGTTCTCGCCGGGCCAGGTGTGCCAGGCCGGGGTATGCTCGATGCGTTTGGGAAACGTGGACTTGAGGGTGAATGGTCAGTTTCTTTCTTTGAAGAGGCCCGAGTTACTTACCGGCAGCTTCCCGCTCGGGTTCTGAATACCGAACAAGACATCAGCGATGGCGTTGCCGGCCTCTTGGCCCTGGTACCATCCCTGGATGATGACGGGGACCTGGTCGGCCCAGGGCATGTGGACCGGACTGCCCGATTGATTGACGACAATGGTGCGAGGGTTAGCTCTCACGACCGCTTCAATGAGCCGGTCCTGACTCCCGTCAACGGGAAGGTCCATTGTCTGACGGTCGTAGCCCTCCGACTCCCACTCGGCATCGACGCCTACCATGACAACCGCCACGTCCGCGGCCCGGGCGGTCTCGACGGCTTCCTGGATGTAGTCGACCTGGTCCTGCTCCTTGAAGCCGATGCGGCAGCCGCCGTACTTGTGCGTCATGCCGAACTGCTTCTGCTTTGAGAGGGGCCGCAGCTCGTTGGTCATCTCGATCTTGAGCTCCACCGCCCTGTCGGCCTGCATGTCGACTTCGACTAGATAGTCGATCGAGCCGTCGAACATGGCCTCGCCCTCCTCCGTCCAGTCCCAGAGATCGAGGACCAACTTCCCGTCAACGTAGAGCTTCCCCGGGCCGACGCTCATAAAGCTGACGGTGTGCTTGCCCGTTGTCGACGGCGTCAGGTACGTCGTCGCAATGGCGGACCATTCGGGGCCGACTTGGCTGAGAGGCGCCGAATCCCACAGGAAGAGATCGGTGTTGGTTCTCCGCTGAACTACAACGGGGCTGCCTTGGAACTGGTCGCCAGCATACCAGTCGATGTTAACGCCCGGCTTACCGGACTTCTCGGTGCAGTATTTGGACGCAACGGGGAGCCACTTGTGAATGTGGCAGCCTTGTGCGAAGGCGACGTCCTTCTCGGCGATCTTGCGAATGCTCTCGAGGGGAATTGTGTTGTAGTACGGGTTGAGGCTCGCGCTGCCGCCGCCGCCTGCGATGGCACGGTTCGCGTTTGGCCCGATGACAGCGACCTTTGTGGTTTTCGGGCAGAGGGGAAGGATGTCACTGTCGTTCTTGAGGAGTGTCAGGCCCTCATGGCCTGCTGCCCGTATGAGTTTTCTCGTCTCCTCCCGGTCATCGGTTCGCTCAGGAGCTTCGGACGACATGTCACCAGCCTTGAGACGCTCTACCAGGGTAAGTACGTTCTCAGCAGCCTTGTCTATGTCTTCCATATCGATTTTTCCTTCGTTCGCGGCAGTAATGAGCTTTTCGAGGCGCCATTTTGAGGAATATGGGAATTCAATGTCGCAGCCAGCTTGAACAGATTCAACAATCGAGTTGGTGCCGCCCCAGTCAGAAACGACAGTGCTATGCGATGTCAGTGAGAGTACTCTTGATAGATCAAATTTTGGTGCTTACCCGTCGTAGCCCCATTCGCCACGCAAAATGTCTTTGAGAGTGTGCGTGTTCATGTCACAGTGGACACCATTCAGGAGATTGTACGAAGTCATGAGGGCCCACGGGTTTGCCTCCCGAATAGCAATCTCGAAAGGACGTAGATACAACTCGCGTAGCGGCCGTTCCGTAATAAGCGAGTCTATTGTTAGTCTATGCGTTTCTTGCTCGTTTCCAACAAAATCTATTTCATCCTTAGCGTTTCTGAAAGCCTCGTATCCTGACACTGCAACTCACGTTTGATGGTCGCAGCCACGCCTTTATCCTGAAGCCCCTTGATGTACTGCGCGGCCAACTTGCCAGTGAGGAGAGGATCTTCGGAGAAGGATTCAAAGTTTCGACCGCCCAGGGGGTGACGATGCATGCAGACAGTCGGGGCAAGAAGCATCTCGGCCGACCTCGCTCGAGTCTCGGCAGCTAGGTGTTGGCCAACCTCATAGAGAATCTTTTTGTTCCACGTAGCTGCCAACGAGATGCCGCAAGGGAACAGGGCCGCCTACAATGATCAGCATGACAGCCGGAACAGGGGAACAAAAAACGAGCCTTGGTGCCGCCCACAAAGATACCGCCACGAGCGCCATTTGGGCCGTCGGTCGTCTTGATGGCGGGAATTTCCTTTTCGGGAATTGCCTTTGTCCTCCAAAAGTCGGCAGCCGTGAGTAGAGAAACCTGAGAGAAGTCAGAAGAAGTTCCCACATCAAACCATTAGTGGGTCACAAACCTTCTCCTTTAAGCTCAGCTTTGCCAACTTCTCCTTGGCTGCCAATCGGGTGTTCTTGAGCAGTTGATTCTTCTGCTGGGGACTGGATGGTGGAGAGTATTCCGTGTCAGGGGTCGAGGGAGTGTTTGAGTCGTTCATATTGACAGTATTAAGAACCAGGTGATGTTGCTAAGAAAGCCCAACTAAGGTCACAGTGTTAGTTTATAGTTGCAATGAACTGATCTGAGTGATCTGAGTGATATGAGGTGCTTACCGTTCTCCAGCCTCAGTTAGGTTCGTCACAACAGTGGACAGTGTTGATGTACGGTGGACGAAGCAGAATGAAGAGGATCCAAGATGCGAAAGCAACGAGATCAATATTATCCAGGCTTGGTCTAGGTTGCAAGGAGCACATGCACTTCACCAGTTAAATGGCGTGTGGATTCAATATAGGCTGGGTTGGTAGGGCGAGGCAGGTTGGAATAAGGGCACCAAGGACGCACAGGTGACAAGCGACTAACTTATACGGGCAACCAGGCCCTGAGAATCAGAGTGAGGCAAGGCAGCGGGATATGACCATGTCATCCGTTAGTTAGCCATGGAAACAAAAGTCGTGCGTCTCTCGCAACTGGTTTGGAAGACTTCCAGGCTCGCCGAAGCTGGGGTGGGTGCAGCAGCGGGCATGCAACGGCCTGCCGAGGCGACGCATGATCCATGTTCCTAAGCGGCAGCGTCGGGACCCGCCTCACCAAGGCCTGAAGGGGAAGCGGAGAACTAGGTTGGCAGGGGCTTCCGGGATACCGCCGGGGAGCAGACGCGGAGGAGACCATGGCGGAGTCGTGATTGCAGGGGAGTAACGGACGTCGAGCAGGGCGTTGGACGGCCTAACGGCCTAGCGCGTTTCGATGCTATAACGACATCGGTTTGTACGGACCGTGTCAGCGGTAGTCGCCCCTCCAGCGGACAATCCTATTGGGACGGATGGACATCATCTGACGGGTAAGGTTGAAGCCTATAGGGCGCTAGAAGCCCGAGACCAATTGCTGGAATGTGGTGCGTGGAAGATGACTAGATCAGGGCGATAGGGCTTGCAGATGATCAGCGCAAGGGCTGATCGATTGATGGATGGCCCGACAATTGTTCACCAGCGAGTCCAGCAGGCTGCCACGTCGCACTGCGGCCGGGCAGAGGCTAGTGTAGGTTGACGACATGTCTGGACAGTGTCGAGCAGACGAAGACATGACGACTGGGTTCTGTCGTTGACAAGAACAAAGGGTGAAGCGTCCCCACTTGGCTCCAGCTCAGCAAACCAGAATGTCCATGGCGGCACCGATGGGCTGGGAACGAGGCGCAGGCCTAGGGTGGTGGATGAGCCAAAGGGAGATTTCTGGCTGGGGATCCGTCGTGTTCATTGTGAGGTTTGGTCGGTATCATAGTTGACCCGGCCTTGGAAGGATATGTTAAGTGACAGACTGGTTGCACGTACCTCCAGTCATCATCTGCAGGCCGCAAAAGAAGGTGTGCGGTGTCTCGGGCCGCGTTTCCTCAGGCTCGGCGGCGCAACCGGGACGAGCGATAGCCGCGCAACCGGTATCCCCGGGGGGTTTGGGCTCGGGCCGTTGGAGAGATAGCGTGGGAGAGTGCTGCGACGACAGTGTAAGCCAAATACTGTGCAGTCTCCCTCGCTTCGACCCAGCCTGGCGGAAACCCGGGGATGAGTTGTTGGACTGCCTGGGTTATATAAGATAAGTATCGTCTAAGTTCTTCCATGTCGGAGCCAACAGTGTTGATGTCGGGAAGGCAGCCCAGTGGGGCCGAGCGAGCGAGCACCTTCCCCACGAAATGTAAAATGGCCGATGGTGCCTCGATGTTCAGGCCTCACACAAGCACGGGATAACCACCAACGAGAAGAAGGTATCGGGGAAATTGCTCGGCCTCTTTGGAACTCGTCGCATCTCGCACCAGTTCGTTGCAGCCCCGTCACCGACCATGTTTGCTCTGTGCGACTCTGCGTTCCAATTGTCGTTCGTCGTCTGTCGGTTATCGACTTTGGACTGTCGGCCGGTTCGCCATGTCTAGGTGCCCGTCCTAGTGCCACGCCGTTTGTCCACCGAGATCCGTGCTGGGAGATCAAGCAAACACGAAGCCAATAAATTTCCCCGGCTTGTCAACTCTGGTCCTTCACCAACACATCTACTAGTCATCTATGACCTATCGCCTACCGAAGCCTGACGGACGCAGAACATTGACCGTCGTGCATCGCAATCGCCCGTTCCAGATCCTATTTTCCCGAACCCCTGCGCTGACGCCGGCGTCCCGTTCGTCTCGGTGGGCCAGCGGTTGTCTCAGGTCAATCACGACACAGCTGCAGCCTTTCGCTCGCAGCCAGCCCGTCTAGTTGGTGGCGCCTCTGGCCTCTGGTCTTTGGCCGCCTCGTTGGGAACCGTGTCATGCATTCGCTGGCCCGGCCTCGTTCCAATTCGTCAATCTCGCTCCACGAACTTGATGTGCAGTCGCGCCCTCCTATTAATCGCCGCTCAATCTCATTCAGCGACGGAATCCATGGACCGCCGCCCCAATCCCAGGGCTCCGGCCAGAATCAGGACCGAGACCGAGACCATCTTGACGGGTGCCGACATCACAGCTCTTCGGAGCCACGTGGAGCAGGGACCGGCGGCACGGCGGGCTCTGAACCCGGCGACGTATCCGAGACGCCGCCGCCTTGGCAGGAGAGGCCTGTCTCCCGCCTGGCCACGTTCTGGGGATCCCATGTTAGCTGCGAAGTGGACTTTGATACCTGTCGCGATCATCTAGGTACGTATTGGTCTTTTATTTTTCTTATCATTTAGCTGCTTCATCATCCTTCCATGTTGCTTGGCCTGGCCTATCGCTGGCAACGAGCTCCCTGCCAAGTGGCAGGCCCCTTCAAACAGAAAGCCCTTGCACTTTGGCCCACTGGAATGCTTCGTTACATGCGTTTACGAGCTTCCTCCACATATCTCGGCGGACTTCTCTTGCATCTGACTGAATTTCGGTGAGTTTCTCCCGCACCTACTTGAAGGGGTATGTTGCACTCGCAGCTTGTACCTCCGAGCTGGATTGTTGCCTCTTGCATCCACGCCACGCCATTGATGTGGCTGGTGATGTCAAATCAGTGTCAATTTTCAACGTCTGCTCGCAATGAAGCTGCGCATAATTGCCCTGGAAGCCTTGCTAGCTACATTGATCTGACTGTTCTTGTCTGTCTTTCGTGGAAAAACCATGCCATGGTATTTCCGTTTGCTAATCTGGATACCTTTCTGTAGCAGTGGAGCGAACCTTTCTTGGCTATCTGAGGACCTCGGTGATGTTGTCCATGCTCGGCACGGCTGTTGCACAACTTTTCCAAATTACGAATGACGACTCGGGATTTGGTTACACCCGGGTAGGAAAGCCAATGGCGACTGCCTGCTTTGGTCTTTCCGTCGTAACGATACTCCTCGGGGCGATACGCAGTTGGAGGCATCAAGATACCTTGATTCGCGGAAATGCATTGACGGGTGGTTTTGAGCTTCATATTCTTGGCTTTGGGACTTGCCTGGTATGTTTCGTTCTTGCTTGAAAAGAAGAGCCCTAACATCTTCAGCTTCTCGCCGTCTTTTTCGGGTTCATGATTGCGATTGATGCCGTCCAAGCGACGTCTCCCGATGACTCGGTGACCTGAGAAACCAGCGATAGGACACTCAAAAGCTTGTCTACGATGAATTATTTGGCATGCTCACCCTCAGCGGCGCGCCTTGTGGAAATGCTGCCTACGCCTTTCTATAATACATTGAAGAATGCCCAGTACACTCAAGATTTGGGATCTCAAAGACCTTCATGTCTCACAAGATACTGAGTATCCGGATCTGAAATGGCTTTTGTCAAATCTTCCCACGTCCTGGGCCGTCTAGGTGTAATCAGCTCCTCGAATCAGATGAAGAACGTCTACTACTCTCGCACGACACGGTAGCGGCTTGGAAAAATGCGGAAATGAGACTCAGATAAGCGTCATCCACGCTTGTATCTTGCGTCCCAGGCCCTGGGAGTCACTTCTGTTCTTACTGAGTTCGAAAGCCCGATAAGACCCAGTACTACTGACGTAGACATGTCAAAAGTGAGTTGCAGGTTGAGAACGAAGATCTATACACTAAAGTAGAGGAGAATCCGAGGATATATGATACAGAGATACCACCAACTTGAATGGAGCATCGAATAAAAGCTACCCACACGAGAATCCTCACGGAGTCTTCTTGCACTCCGCACCCTTTCGTCCCCTTGACCTGACCCTAACCCTCTTAAGACTCCCCCTGGAATTCATAGCTGACCTGTCCTTAGCTCTGTTGATCTATTAATAAATATGAAGAATGTTAGATAAGATGGAGACATACCTCACTACTGCCAGCTTAGGTGAGTCGTCCTCATCCTCATTGCCTTGTTCAATTGGTCCGCAATGCCGCTTGACTGGTGGACCGGCCGACAAAGACAATTCCGATATACTTGAGTCAGGGCGCTTTGGTAAGGTATTACAAGCCGACGGATTTGGATCTGGGGTGATGCCGATAAGATTATACGGTCTCTCAAAGTTCTTGCCCTGAGGAGTGGTAGGCCTGTGCGAAGTGATTGCATCTTCAGTACGACGCCCTTTTCCACTGATCTGCTGGCGCGTGGGCGTGCAAGGCGTCGAGGCCAGATCAGGACCAACGTTGTCAACAATTTGCCAACTCGAGCTATCGGACAAGCCTACTGATGGGTTGTTTGAGGAGACGTGTTGAGCACTGGAAGCTGATTCACCTGGTGGTACAGCTTGCAGGCCCATCATCCGCATCTCATATTTGTCCTCGTCTTGCAAGTACACCTCCAGCCGGTTTGTCACCGACGGCGTTGAGGGAAGGCTCGGCTCGGAAGAGAGTCGCGGACAGCCATCTTCCGGGCTGGAATCGCGGACCTTGTTCGTGAATCGCAGCTCCTCGGGGTCCAGGATGAGAAGAGGAGACTTGGCCGAGTTATACGGAGTCTGGATGAGGTCTCCGCCAGAGAGTCGATGGGTTTGACGGGATAGCCTGTCGACAAATCAGCATCTCATGTCAGTCTCAGGGAGGAATTGAGTATTCACGTACTTTTCCTTGGAAGCCGCGGTAGTGTCTTCAAGGCTGATGCTGCTGCCGCGCCTGGATGGCTCGCTGGATCCAGTGGGTCGGGGCGATGGGCGGGAGGAGTCAATGCCTTGGAGACAGTCCATGATGGATGAAGTATGAGGGGATTTGGAAAGGGAAAATGCACCGAGGTATTGTTTCAATTGGAAACAAGGCTTGAACAAAGTAGTCTGAGTGACTTGAGCAAACAGGACTCGGGAACACACGATCTGATCTCTCAGAAGATGTTGGCCTCCCCCCGAAGACCGAACCCGACAGAGAGGAACCGGGCTTCTATATACGCTACACAAGGCCGAACGCCATCTTGGGCCCGACGGTCTGGTCCGGCTCGCAGATCAGGGACGCGCACCACCAACTCAAACATGTTCCCGCCTTCTCGACGACCCTCATCTCCGTGTCCTGCACCGTCTAGCAAAGAAGGCAACCAAGCTAGGATCCATGCAGCGCAGGGTCCAGCCGTCCGGGCCATGCCAGACCCCCCAGGCCCGGCGCCGTCGACCCGGGCCTTGGCAGGCGATATAGGCCAATGGACGACTGCCAATGGCGCGGGTTGATGGGGTGGGGGGACCGGTGTGCTGGGCTGGAGTGGGGTTTGCGGCTCCTGGGCGTGGTTCGCCCGCGCACCCAGACCGCCGGGTCAGCATGGAAGGAGGGAACGAATGCGTCTTTACTTACTCCTGGGCTGGGAGATATGGAGGCCAACGTGACGGATGGAAGGGGAGCGGGCTGCGGTGGTGATTTGCGGACGCGGCATTGCAAGACATTTCTGCCGAGCTGAGGGGTCTTCTGCTGCGGCCACGACGGAAGAAGCAAGTAAGTGAGCTGAGCGAGGATCAGCCACAACCAGAGAAAGACCCAACCGTCAACACAAGGACCCAGCACCACCATCAGAGCCGTCCCTCTCATTAGGGAGGGGGAAAAAGAGGAAATTCCAGAGAGAACACTTGCGGCGGCCAAACGAGGGGTCGAATCGGTGATAGGCGCTGCTACACCCGACCACGACCAAGACGACAGAGTTCCATCCAGCAGCGTCACGTCCGAAGGCCTGGTAAGCCCCTGGCCGCGGCGGGGCGGGGCTCGTGTTCCCGGAGCCGTGTCACTGGGATTTTCTGCTGCGTACGGGGCAGGGAGGATGCGGTTGGATGTGGTTGGATCTGTATTTGGATCGGGGGTGGGTGGGATCATGACTCGGGTTTGCTGATCGAGGCCGCGCTGTGCAGTGTGCCGTGTGTGTCATTGAACTCAAGTTGTCTCGCGCGGCAACAAGACAGGGCTCGACCTCGTCACATCTCACAACGGCCCAACTCGTCGAGTCCCCCCAACAATGCCGCTTCCCAAGCCCCAAAGAAAAGACCCCATTTACTCTCTCTCTCTCGCTCTCTTCTAGCACCCAACGTCCGTGGCACCATCCCGCTGCTGCATGCATTTATCCCACCAGCTGCCAGAAATCAGGCTTGCGCGCCGAGCCCCCCCCCCCTACCAAGCCACTTGCTTGCTTTTTGTTCTTGCATCGTGTGTCTGCCCCCCCTTTACCGGGGAACGCACCCTGTCAACAGCCGGCGGTGGAAGAAGAGAGGAAAAAGAAACAAGGCAAACCCGTAGACCGCAGGTGGTGTGCCGAGGGAAGAAGAGTGGAGATTGTCTCATTGTCAAGGATGTCAAGGCTGTTTGAGCAAATTGGGGAAACAAGAGTAGGTATGTCTCAGCGTGTCAGCATGCTACTGTGATGAGCCTCCACCTTGTTGCAGGAAGCAAGACAAATGATACGATGGCATGACGGCGACGACGGTACGCCCAAGGCAGCTTGCGCTCGTAAGTGGGTTCGCTATACTACGAGGTAAATATGCCTACCTAATGTAGTGTTTGCAGCATAGGTACAGTTTCCCACCCCCAAAACAACTCCCAAAATGCCAAGTGTATAATGTTGAATCCCCATTCCATGCCCATCAAACAGTAAAAGGAAGAATAGAATAACGCCGGTAATGCCAACGCTGCTGAATAGATTCCATGCCATGTTTGACAGAAGATGCTGTCCCTGTCTTTGTCACTCCAATGTCTCACAGCTCATCCCGATTCAAGTCCGGAAGCTGAAACTTCCACCATCTGGGCGTAACGGGCACGCCTAGCCAAAACTGGTATAGGCGAATAAACTCAGACTTGACCACCAGCCAGCTGTGAGGGAGAGATGTTAGCATTAGAATCTCGACTCGGGAAGCAGACCGTCGTATCGGGGGAACTTACATTGTCTTGGGGCCCCGGATCCAGCCCTTGACGATCAGCTTGATAGCCACTCGGAACCGAGCTAGCTCATGGTTCATGTGGTCCATGGCCGAGTCACCAAGGGGACCCTCCCTTTGGAGTCGGATAAACTCAACAAGATCTGGGTCTTGATCCTCGAGCTCCTGCGACTTTGCTGCAGCAGCCATCTCCACAGCGTCCTCTTCTGCGGCAATCTTGTCTTCCATCATATGACGGAACTGGCCGATGGCGTCCATGGAGCTGCTGATGCGGGCGTAGGTATTGAAAAGAGCGACGAGCTCGGTGCGCTTGAGAACGGGGACGTCATCGCTGTTATCGAGTTCGAAGAGGACCTTGAGGGCGGTGCCGTAGCCAGCCGTCTGGAGCTTGCCCCAGAGGCGGCACTTGTCGCAGCCCACGCAGTCCATCAGGCGGCTGACGTTGCGGAAACGGTTTCGAAAGTCTTCCTTTAGTGAGGGGCCCTCGCCGTTAACGAACATGAGGCTCTCGTCAAAGATCTGGGGCACGCTGGCGGCTTGCTCAGTCACCTGTAGGACCTTGGCGCGAGTCACAGCATCGCCTTGCTCATCGCCTGTGCAGAAGGTGTACTCTTCTCCCTTGAGGTACTGGCCCAGCTTGGCGATGGCGCGAGTGAGCAGGGCGTAGTTAAAGTAAACGTTGCTGATGCGGTCGGGGAACTTGTGGAGGCGGAACTCGTAACAAGCTAGGTTGGGCTGCCACTCGCCGGTGGTCTGGTTCAGAAAGTTCCAGCATAGATGCGAACTGATGCTGGCGTGCAACCCTGACACGACACGGTAGAAGACGCGCTTCTCAAGGCACTCGTCGTCGACTTCGAAGCCCGTTTTGGCGACGAATGGCGTGTTAGGCTGCTCAATACGCTTCTGTTCAAGCTGAGCCTGACGGCCGGCGGCATCGAGAACGTGCTTGAAGTCTTGGGCGGCAGGGCCAGGCTTCCACTGCGATACGCCGAGATTGGCCGAGTGCGGGAAAGAACTCTTTTGGAAGCAGTTCTCGCGGTAGACGGCATCCCAGACCTGCCTGGCGCCGTCGCCAGCGTAGCCTGTGAAACGCTCCGGGTTGCGGGTGAGACTGACGTAGTCTCCCTTGGAGCCAGCGCTCTCATCGTCAGCGACACAATAGTCCCGGTCGTCGCATTCGTCGTCATACTCGAAGACACAGCTCTCGCCAACATCTTCGCCTAGCTTGCCCTGAAGCGGGCGTTCGGGGTTCTCGTGGCGGGCCTTTTTCCCTGGATGCTGCGCGCGGGGCCCTTCGAGCTTGCTAAGCTCGTGGGCGCGCCAGACCTCGGGGATGTCCTCCTCGCTGTCGAGCGTCTCGACGGCGCAGCCAATGTTGCCGCACATGCCATTTTCGTCGTTCCAGAAGGGGCACTGCTTGTGGAAGAGGTTCAATCGGTAGTGGGAGAAGAAGTCGGTGTTGCGGGTGAGGTCGTCGATGGCGGGCTTGATGCGGCTGTTGAGTTTCTCGAGGGTGGCGTACGAGGCACAGGCATCGTCGACAATGGACTTGGGAGAGATCTAGACGGGTCAATGTCAGCTGCGGTTGCTTAGAGAAAGCAGTGCTACAGCATGCGCCGAGGGTCCGACGGTTGCATGAGGACGAGGGCGACGTACCGGGCAATTCTCGGGGTCACTAATGCAAGATCCAGGAGCCGCCCAGAGGGCAAAGACGGAGAGATAGAAGAGTCGACTAGCAGACTTCATGGCTGAGTCGGGTGGCGGCGTTTGTCGACCGCAGGACGCAAGAATGATAATCGAGACGGGAGCGGGAGGCGGGAGGCGGGTGGCAGGGTGCAGAATACAGGATGCAAGGCGCTTCTCTAAAAGGTTGAAGATTGAAGGTTGAAGGTTGAAAGAAGCGACGTATCTGTTTAAGCTGAGACCCGTAGAAGTCCGCCCGCGAGTCTGAGAGTGACAGGCTGGCGCGAGTGCGACGCCCCACGGCAGGCGGAAGGGCTAAGCTGGCCTTACCGGATCGGGCCTGGCATGTACCTTCTTTTTGGCTTCTGTGAGGACGGGAAGGCGCACTGGTGCAAGGTACTTCAATCGGGGATTGCCATGAACGGGCAGGGCAAGTGACAGTTTGAGTGAGTAGCACAGCCAAGATTCAATAAGATATCTGCAGTGATCAACAAAATGATTCAGCCAAGCAAGGGAAAAGAATAGTTCCAGGACTGCAAAAGGTGGATGTCTTGGGAGTCTTAAACCAAAGCAGAGCGACACGGAGTGAGGCTTAGAAAACGAGAAAGGAAAAATCAAGCCACGTACGGAGTGGTTCAGTCAGTTTCGTACGACATGCCCCAAAAATTAGAGCACTACCACCGTACTACGAGCTGCTAATTCAGGAAGAAGCCACGCTGGCTGTTACCGCCGCCGCTTGCTGCTGATGAATCAATCAATCCCAGGCGCCGCCCTCCTTCGCCTTGGTTCGTTTTGCCCCTAGTAAATCTGCTACTTGTGTGCTCGGTACATGAGCAAGGATAACCTGGAGGATGATGGGTGTATCATGAGTGGACGGAAAATGGGTAAAATAACGATACCGCCGGATTATTTGAGCGCTGCTTCTTACATGGATATGCAACATGCAAACAGCCATGCTCGTGCAAAAGAGGCCATACTATCTGTATGAAATACGAGCAGCTGCAGCCACACACCTCCATCGCCACCTGATTCGCCTCCCCACGAATATCAAACAAAGCCCTCCAACTGCAATGTGTCCACAGCCCAAGCAAGAACCCGCCGCCTCCGTCGCGCGGAAATAGGTACTTGTATGCGAATAGGCCGACCGACCGACCGGGCAAGGGCCCCCCCAAAAGACAAAATCAGCCGATGTCCGCCGGCCGATGCCGATCAGCCCAGAAACGTCCAGCGGAAGTCGCTGCGTGAAACTCCGCAGCAAAGCAGAGCTGTGTCGCCGCTTTCGTAACGGAGCAAAGACCGGTGACGGGGTTGCCCTCCCCTTTTTCCTTTGTTGTTGGTTGTTTTGTTCGTTTTCACCCCCAACAAAGGTTGATTCGAGTTAAATGTGCTTCATCGTCGACCCGGACTCATTGAGACGGCCTGGTGGAGATAGCCCGATGCCCAGTGATCGGAAACTGTGAATCATGGTTGGCGGGATTGTCCATGCGCCGGCCATCCTGGAGAACATCATCTCCTACGTCCACTCAAAGCTGGAATGCGGTTTCATCCCTGGTCCTCAAACGCCCAGCCTACTTCTCGACCAGGTACCCGCGTTCTTTCATAGGTGATCGTCGATGAGGGAATCAACAACACCACACAAAGGCAGCAGCTCGCAATCAATCTAATCCCATTCGTCTCCTACAGCAGCATCTGTCAATATTTACGTACTACGTACCTAGCGCAAAGCCGTGCAGCCTGTGGCGCAAAACTATGCCAAAGTTTGCATCTCAGCTCCAAGCCTCATTTTTGCTTTTCGGCCTCCCTTGCGTCATGCCGTCAACAGCTCAGGCATCACCACCTGCGTCGGTGTCCGTCCCTCCGCGCCCGTTTAACCTGTCCCCTCCCGCGTGCCCTCCCTCCATTTTGTATCTTGTGCTCGCCGACCGCTCATCACCCGAAGCAACGAAGCATTGTAGACGTCATTGCTGAAAAGTGCATGGCGGACCTTGTTTCCCCTTTGCTTATGAAATGGGCACATTCCCACCGTACCAACGACGTGAAACCTGCCGCTTTATGAGGCTATTCCCAGTTCATTATCATGGTTTCTCCTTTTTCTTGTCTTTCTGCGCCCTTCCCTTCAGCTTGGCCAGATCGATCTCTTTTCCATACATGCAGGACTCTGCCCAACTTGCCCTCCTCGACTAGCTGCAGCAAGCCCGTTCAATCCATTGGATCCCCTCGATATTGACCCCTCCCACTTCCTCTCTTTCCTCATCTCTCAATCCCTCGCTCTCTCTTGATACGACAAGTAAGAAAGAATACCACAAGCCACTGAACCCACTCTCTTCCCTTTCCTTCCCAAGTCGCCAAGTCTCTGGTCCGCCGGGCTCCAAATCTGAGACATCAAAACAGGACAGCCCTCTGGACAGCCCGCTTCGTACCCGCACTTGGGTCTAGATTGATATCCAGCCATCTCTCGGCGGTAGGGGCCAACCTTTCAACACGTCCTCCAGACCCACTCTTGGAGTCTATCCAGTTCGACTTTCGCTGGCCCCCCGGTCCCCCTCCACGCCTGAGAATGTGATCTGGAGCGCTCCATCCGTTGGCTGTGCCATGTAGAGTCCGGGAGAAGGCCTCAAGCGCGCAACGGGTAGCAAATAAAAACGACAGGAGAACATATCGAGTCGAGCACGGGTAGGGTATGTTTTTATCGCATTGAACCAACAAGTCTTTTTCTTTTCTTATATCTTAACGCGTAGACCGTAAAATCGTGAGACGGCGTGGGAACCCCGTCCAAGCCCCGAGCATTTGCGCCGGTGCGGGGGGCCCTTCGTGAAGTAAGGTAGGTATGTATGGTACATGTGGGAAACTTGAAGCCGTTGAGGGGTGTGATCGATTACTGCGGTGGTTGGAAGTTGAGTGGTCGCCTAAGAGGGGGAGAGTGGCGTCAGCGGTGACCTGGTTGGGCCTTGGCGGAACCAAGGGGAGGGAAAATAGGGAGGGAACAGGGCATCGCAGCTTACTTGAATAGGAGAATGTGTGGCTCGGGCTCATGAACCTCGTAGTGCTCCCAGCCTAGACTCTATGGCGGGGTTAGCATTGAAGCGTCGACCAACTCGCTCGAGGAGGGCTGGTGTACCTGCGTGATGCCGATGGCTCGCCATTCCTCCTCCCACAGGAGCTTGAGGGTGCCCTTGGAGGTGTCGTGGTATTCTTTGGGGATGGCCTTGAGCATGGCCTTGGGGAGCTGGACATGGCGGTATTCGTATTCGCTGTCAGAATATCTGGACAAGGCAGAAGCCGTTAGTACCATGACAACCTGGCTCGAGCACGGTGAAGAGCTGGACATTGGGGGGGCCGAGCACAAGACAGGGAGTTGTACCTGGAAGAGTAGTGGATGGAGTCAATGTACTCCTCCAGCCGGGCACGCTCCGAGTCTGTCAGAGGTCGCGGAGAGGTATTCCGGCGGGTCGTGTCAATATCCAGAGGCATGACGGGCTACGTAGAGTGCGAAGGGGCTGGCTGCGAAATTCCAGATCCCGGCTGAGAGCTGTAGAGAGGTCTGCTGACGTCGGGGGCACGCCGCGTCGGGGGCCGCTGCTTGCTCGATCGTGGGACCGTCGAAGGAGGGGAGGCGAAACAAATTCTCGAGGCGAACCGAACCGCGTCGAATTGGGGGTTGCAGAAGGGAGTTTGTCGGACCCAGGATCGCCGTAGAGCGGGAAGGATGCCTTTAAGAGCCCTGCGCAACAAGGTCACGCGAGATCGGCAGGAGGTTCTTTTTTTTCTTGTTTTCTCTTGCAACGGCTGGTAGTCCAGGGTGTAGTGAAAGATTCGCGCGCGGGGGGGATTTTGAGAGGGGGTGGTTGGGACCAGAACAAGCAGGGCTAGATCTGCCAGGAAATGCGGTGCGAAAGGGGGGACAGAGCAGGTGAGCGAACCAACACCTGCGCGCTAGAGAGTGGCACGCGAAGAAGAGGAAGAAAAGAGGCAGAGAGGGAGGGGAAGAGGGAGAAGGGCGGAGGAGGCTTGAGGGCGCACGTTGGGTTGAGTTACGTTGCGATGGTGTTGATGGCGGGCGGACGTGCGGGTGACGGCGGGGGAGAGAGCCAGAGCGGGGGGACCAAGCAGGTGGAATAAATAACGGAAATGTAAACAAATGCAAACAAGAAAGGTAAATAAATCGGAACGACACACACAGAAACACCGAAAACACACACTAACAGCCTGGGCTTGGGGCGACGGGCATGGAGCATACCCACTAAAAAACCACTGAAACCAGCGTCCACCACCGGCCCAAAAGGGCACACCACTCGCTCCATCACTGCAGCACCGCACGAAAGCCACCAACAAAAGTAAGATAACAAGCAGCTCGACGGTGCCATCTCCACCCGCCGGCCTCCACTTCTCACGCATTTAATTTAGTTGACCAAGGCAAGGAGGGCAGTGGGCAAAGGAAAGAAACAAAAGCTGGAAATAAGAGAGAAAAGTTCACTGAGAACCGTTGGCGCTCGCAAAACAGAAAGAAAAAAAACTTCGCCGACGCGAACTGAAAGCCGATCTGCCGCCGTTGAACAAGCGCCTTCCAGGGTCTTCCAACGGCCGTCGGGTCGCTGGCCCCCGGCCGCCTGGCGCCTGTCGATGCGCGGGCTTCTAGTAGGGGCGACCGTCCATGGGGTCCATGCCCCGGTTCCCGGATCCATCCCCGACCAGGGAAGGAGCGCTTTTCGACATTTCGGTCTTGCTCGCCGGGTTCGTCATGACGGGGCAGGCAGGCATCGTTGCGTTGGGAAGCTCCATGGTCGTGCGCGGTTCTTCCCCTGCAAAACTCGCAGCTGCAACATGGCGAACAACTACTAAATTCACCGTTGGATGTTGGGCACGTGGCTCCCACATTGCCTTGATGCAGAGAGATAGATACCCGCTTGAATCCTGCCGTTTTCCCCTGCGTTTCCGTCGTGCCTTTTTTTCTTCCGCTCCAGCAATCAATGCTCTTACAAGCTTGGGCCGTTCCATCGGGAATCCCATCAACAGGCCAACACGGACACTGGCTCATGCCGAGAAGACGCACCCATCACGTCATGGAATGATGTCACCTTCGGGAACCTCCCCCCTCGTTCGATTTCCATTTGCCCATCATCCATGCCTTTTTCTCTTGCTTTTTTTGCGGGGAGGAACCACCAACGTCAATGGCCGGGGACTGCGCTCAACACGGAATCCACCGAGCTGGGCTATTCCCAACTGCGGCTCTGCGTCGTCACAGGTGCTCCCGGTTTCTCGCTCGTGTTTGGTGCCTCATCTCAACTCGTCCAAGATGGGCCAGCCGAGCCTTCCCGGAGCAATTTCAGCAAGGCCCGTGTGCGGATGCCTCCGTGCCGAATGTCTCCGGGTGTCGGGAAAGTAGCCTGAGTGCCAATAACATGATATCATGTTCCAGAGAATGGCTCCAAAGGCCTTCCAGACCAAGCCACGATCTAGACATGGTCAACACGTACATACGTATCAGGAGAAGTGACTCCCTGTGCACTTTTGTTGAGTGCTCTGTAATTGTGTTGAGACTTTACGATTCAAAGAGTCTAGAACCCATGGCGTCCCGTCCCGAACTCGCCAAAGCAATATGATTCACCACATTGCCGATTTTGGCCTTGACGCCAGCAACGCCAATTTCCCATGACTCAAAGCTGAACTTGACCTGCTTGAACAACTGCTGCGTCTTGAGAGCAGCCCTGTCATCAGGTTGGTCAAAAGTCCACCCGATAGAGATGTGAAAAGCGTTTCCCGCCGGACCTTTCTGGTCTCTCTGGTACAGGGCTGGCTGGCCGAAGGCTGTGACGGTGGCATTACAACGCGTGAGAAGAGACATCAGCTCGGGGTTCGGGTTGGTCCCAGAGGCATCTCCTCCGGTCCTTGGTGGGCTACTATCTATACGAAGGACGAGAAAGGTGCGATTCGAGTCCGGTGACCTGAACCACACAAGCCCGTTGGGACTCACGGTGAAGGGCGCTATGGCACTGCCACGGATGGCGTGGGTGATCTTTTCTAGGAACACGTCCTTGTCCGCTGTCGATAGAGACAGTGGCCGCGACAAGCTGATATGCAAGGGGAGAGGCGATCCCAGCTCGCTAGTCAAAAAGTTGTGCAGCTCGACGTCGCTGCCCAGCTCAGCTTTGATGTCATTGATGAGGTCGGCGAGCACGGCATACTGCGCAGTGGTGGGATGCCCTGAAGCAGTTAGCCCCACGTCCCAAGACCTGAGGCAGACCCGGAGAAGACTCACATTCGACATAGAGGTGGGTTGGCCAGTTACCGACGACGTGGGGGATCTGCCGGTGCCGGCCATGATGCAGGCTCGGGTCGTCGACGACGCTCTGGCGGACGGTGGACGCGTAGAGGTCATGGAATTCCGACGGCAGGGGGGGCATGTCCGACACACCCGCGCCAAGTTTGCTCGAGTTGGCATCATCGGGACCGGAGGCGTCGGCCCCGGAGGCTCCGGAGATGGCAGCGGGCGTAGCGTTCGGGTTTGCATTGGGAGGGTGGGCGGCCGGACCAACAGCGGCCTTCCGGCGTTTGGCGGGCGGCGGTTGGTGAGCCTCGTCGGCGGAGGAGGACGATGAGTAGTCGACGAGAGCCATGGTGTGTGATGGATGGGCAGCGCGTATGCACTGTCTGAGGGTGGAAGCTGAGCGGACCAGCAGGCTGAGATGGAAGGTAGCTCAATCGATTCGGAGATATTTCTACAATAGTGAATTTCGCTGAAATGATGGACTGTTCCTGCATTCGTGCTTCAAGGTCCAGTCACACAGGACAGAGCAGTCTGTCACTTGACGGCTAGATACAGGGTGGGTGGGTCAAGGACAAGGACTGAGCATGGAGGGCAAAGAGAAAAAAAAGAGGACTGCTTGTCAAGAGCGCGCGGTACACAAAATGGATGGACGGAGTGGCTTGCCGTGGTGTTACGAACCACCAAGACACAGTCGATAATTCCGACGTCACACAGATTTAAGCCATAGGGCTGGATACTTTCTTTGAAGTGCAGACTGCAGCAGATGGGTGAAATTCGCAGGAACTCTGCATTAAGCAAGTTGATGACGGCACAAACGAGAGTTGTGGACAATACGGACACAAATAAATATATCCATGCTTAATTCTACTTCTCACTTACCCTAGACTACCCGTTCTGTTCATTCATGGGCAAAAGTGTGTGTGCCCCAAATAGCAAGACTAGGATCTGTTGCTCGCTCTCATTCCGCTATCAGTATAGCGTTCGGTGAGCTGAATGATGCACGAGGATGTTTCCGGCCGGACTGGTGCTCGCTCATGTTCAGTGAAACACGGTCTCCTGGAGCTAGACAGCCCAAGACGGTAGCGAATCACCCTCCACCGGACGTGAACCGAACGATGACAGCCTAGGTTCCTGCAGTTACAAAGCTTAATCAGCGTGCGCTTGACAGTAGCTTTTGCTGTGTGCGCGTGCGCGTGCGTGTCCCTGGGCTTAGTTTAGGCCCTCGGAGCTCGCTAGGGCGGGTTCCACTGGGGAGTTGACATATTCTTAGAAGTCAGTCTAGGGAGCCGCGACGTCCGTTGAAATGGATGGAATCACTGGAATGGAATGGCCAGACCTCCACTGATCTCGGAGTCGCCTACGGTAGCTATTCGCAGATGGAAGAGGTACTTCTTGGGCGGCAGGGTTCGTTTAAGCGTCGCATCGTGCCCAGCCCAGCCTCAGCCCAGGGACCGGGATTGAGACGATCAGGTGACGATATTTTTTTTCTTCCGGACCTGTGCCTTGTGACTCGTCGTGGTGCGGGGCCGGAGCTGTAGAGGAAGTACTTGCAGCTTGGTGGCCGTCTGGCAGAATGGATAGGCCGGGTTGCGGGATGACCTCAACGCAGACGCGGAATACAAGTCTCGAGCAAGAAACTTACTTCATTGCCTACGTATGCAGCCGATCGTTCCGACATGTGCGCTCCGACGCCCAATGTGCGAGGGAAAACGCCAGCGACGGGCGCATTACGAATTGATGGCGAAGTGTTCGCTCGTATCGGGTACACACTGGTCGCCGGAACCCCTGCCTCGTACCTGATGGGCTAGAGGGGCTAGAACTGGCGAGGAGGAAGCCCCTCCCCCGCGAGACATACACGGGACCGGACTGGTCTAGTAGTCCAGTCCCGGGCGGCGGTGGGCGACGTTTATGGCGCGGGCGGGCGTGGTTGCGAGGGTGCGTGCGAGGGCGCGTGGGCAAAAGCGAGGTAGATATGGCTGATCTTTGGTGTGGATGTGGGTGTGGATGTGGAGGTGGATGTGGTGAGGAAGTGTCACGAGGAAGTTTGGGCTGGGCAAGCTCTAGCTTCGTGAGCTTTCCCCTGGTGGAGGATCGCGGGATTGGGCCATTGTGGCCGAGGATTGGATGGAAGACTCGAAGAAGGTGCTCTGCCCGTACCTGTCGTGCCGTACCTTCCCCAAAGCTAAGGTACGGACCCGGACACCGGAGTACCACCTTCCAGCACATGCCTCCTTCAGGTTGCTCTTGCCTCTTTCTTCTTTAAGACCTGCAGCTCATCCCCCCCCGTCCCTCCTCCCCCTTACGTTTCCCACAACCTTTGCCCATTCTCTTGCTCTGCCATTTCAGTCGGAGATTTTGAATCGCAGACGTCTTCATTTGGCTCGCCCTGAACCGCAGCCATCCCGACACAGGCCACTGCTAGATATCGCTAACACGCGATACCCGTCGCCCGTCTTTTAACCCCGCCTCACACCGACGCCTTACACCGCGGTACCCACGCCGCTCGCGCCGGCCACTGCCGACAAGGCCGACAACCAGCAGCAGCAGCAGCAGCAGCAGCAGCAGCAGCAGCAGCATTACCAGCAACAAGCGAAAGTAACACGACCGACCGATCGATCTCTTCGGATCTTGCTTGCTTCTGCTTCCTGCTTCTTTTCTCAGCGTCCCATCATCCTTTCGCCACCATGAAGGAATCAAGCAGCGATAAACAGTGGGTGAGTCGCACAGCTTTCGTTGATCGATACCTCATTCGACCCTGTTTTCATCCCCGTCCAACCCGTCCTCTTCTCCCCACCACCACCACTTTTCCTGCCCAACGTCATCTCATCCACCCGACGGTGGGATAAACGTCAGGGACCCAGTTGGGCCCTTTTTTTTCTCTCCCGTCGTCTTGCGTTGCGTCAATCGCCGATGTGGATCCCGTCTCTGCCGGGATCCCTGGACTCGAGCACTGCCAATGCACCGCTGTGACGGGCCAAGATGCACCGCCGCCTTGCCTCGTGGGATGTGCCTGAGTACGCGCAAGCGCGCTGGCGTCGCCTTGGAACAGCGACTGCGCCCTGTTACTCGTCCCGTCTTTCGTCCCGCCTTGCTCCATGGCCGTGACCATTTAACTGACGGATTTTCCCCTACTCGCAGGCAAAGGCCTACATTCTTGACCCATTGAACGATCCCGAACCCAGCCAGGAAACAGGCATCGCATCGTCTCACAATCTTGCCGCCCAATTTAAGAAAATCAACCTTTCAGACACACGCTCTGGCTCTGCCAAGGAAGAGGACAGAAGAAGGTCAAGCAACAGACAACCACCACGCAACTATCCCACCCCTCCAACCTCAGCGAGCCCATCTCGCTCCAGCTTCCATCCATCCAACCCATTCTCTACGCCCGGCGAATCCTCTTCCGGTTCTCCCCCCAGATCTCCTCCAAGGTCCCCTCCTAGCGCTTCTCACAACTCGCGACGATACCCTCCAAACACGGCTGTTACTCGGTCGTCCAGCGCTCGAGTCCCACACATGGTTCCCAAGAGACCCGATCCTCGTCACCAACGCAGCTTCAGCACTGGAAACTGTGACGTCTCTCGCAACCCGTCCATTGCCCAGCGCTTCCCCGGCGACATGACGCATCGTCCACTCGAGATCCTCCGCAAGGAAGCCCGCGCCGCCGACCGTGCGCCACACCTCCACCGTAAGAACATCCCGCACACGGACACGATTGATGCGCTTGACACTATTGGTGGCACCTATCATCATGGCGGACCTTTTGACGCCGCTCTTGCCAGTCGCAATCGCCTAAAGATGTACTCGCCCGTTGCCGCCGTCCACGACTCCAACATGGAAGCTATTCGCGCCACGCCCAGGGAGTACCTCGAAGACTCTCTCCAGAGAGGCAGGCCTCTGCAAGGCACTGCCATCATTCCCAGCGGCCAAGAAGATTTTCAGGGTAACGTCATGACATATGAAGAAGGTGCCGACCTGATGAGAGAGCCGGACGCTGCTGGTGGCGCTTACAAGCGATGGGAAGGCATTGTAAGTAAATCCGAGGCCCACAAACATACCTACCCACTAACATTTTCCGTCAGGTCTACCATCCCGATGACCTCAAAGGGAAGGGTCCTACTTTTGAGTATGAGAGAGCCATGAAGGAGAAGAAGCGCCTAGCTCGAGGCGAACCCGCCGAGTACGAGATGCAGACCCGGGTCAATGACTCTGGCCGTTCATCCATGCGGCGCCACCACCGGAGCCACAGCGATCATCCCGTCTCCACTCCGACCGGGGCCTTTTCCAACGGGACCGACCTCGGGCGCCAAAACTCCACAAGCAAGCGATTGAGCGACGGTCTGAAGCGACGCTTCGGCAGCATGCGTCGGAAGAAGGCGCAGGAGGTATAGAGTGGAGTTCGACACGACCTGGATGTGGTGCAAATCATGACTTTTCGGAGATGCTGGGCGTTTTCTTTTGGTGACAACCTGGGGCTTTTTGATGGCGGACACGCTGGTTTTGGGACGATTGTATACATAGAATGATAGGATGCTGGCCGGACAAGCGGCGCATTCATCCCGAAGGACGGACAATTTTACGCTGATAGGAGTTTGTAGTATTCTAGAAAAATGCGCGATGGATCTGATAGTATTTTGGTCTAGTCCGGAGCCTTTCGCGCCCTCGGACGTTTTATCAGCGGATAGATGTTAGGAATGAACCACACGAAGCAATAGCTTGAATGCATAAGTATTTGTGGATATATTCCTTCTAGCCGCTAATCTACCCTCGACATTCCTCATGGAAGTGTTAAACCCATCTGTATTGCACCTTGGCTTCCCTTCTGAGTCTATTCTCAACTCCACGGCAAACGCTCCAACTAATAAAGCGGCTCCATATGAACCACCATCTGCGACTCCGTGAATATCAAAACAGGTCCGGCCATTGAGACTCGAAAACGATGAGGCTAGAAATACGCCAGCCCATTCCAACCCAGCAACCCTTCTAGTTCCTCTCTCAGCTCGGCTACACCGTCGTACCCGCCCTTGCCGGCAATCTCGGCGCGCTTCGCAGCGGCGAGCTCGGTCCACCGGGACAGCACGGCGCCGTCGACGATGGAGCGTCCGCCGGCGGCCTCGACACCGACGTAGCGGGTGCCCTCGCCGAGGCGGTGGGCCTTGGCGTTGAGGCCGCCGTGGGTGGCCAGGGCGGGCAGCAGCTGGTTCGTGATGGAGAGGAGGCGGCGGTAGGTGGCCTCCGGGAGCGGCGTCAGCGCGGCGAGGTGGCCTGACGAGGAGGCGATGAGGAGGATGTGCGGCGGAGAGTCTGGGACGGGGCGCGAGGGGGGCAGGGTGCGTGGTAGGAGGAGGGTTGACGTTGGCGGGTTGGGGGTCACGGAGAAGGTGGTGCGGTGGAGGAGGAGGTGGCCCTGAAGAGACTTGGGATCTGGATGGATGGTTAGTAGAGTATGTGGGAGGGATATAGAGGAGAGAGGACGTACGGTCGGGGTTGAAGTCGAGGATGTGAAGATCGCCATCCGCGTCGGCCGCGACAATGGCGAGGTCGTCGCCGTCCGGCAGGAAGTCGGCGAGGAGAAGCGGCAGGCGGCCGTTGCTCTTGCCGAGGACCTTGAAGGTGTAGGGCTCCTCGGTGTAGCCGGCGAACCACACGCCCTTGAAGGCGTCGGCGATGAGGATCAGGCCGCTCCGGGGCAGCTCGCGGGCACTGACGACGTGGCAGCTCATGTCGAGGAAGGCGACGGGCAGCAGCGAGCCGTCCTCCTTGAGGCCGCGGACCATGCACTTCTGGCCCTGGGCGACGAGCATCAGGCCCTGGGTGCCGACCTCGGACAGGGCGGTGACGCCGCCGCGCGGGATGTCCTCGCGGGCGATGAGCTTGAGGCGCTTGTTGGTCTCGGGCCGGCCGGGCTCCGGGATGACGGTGACGATGTCGAAGACGTGGACGCGGCCGCGGATGGGGAGGTCCTCGCCCTTGGCCACGGCGGTGCCGACGGCGAGCAGCATGCGGCGCTCCTTGGTCTCCTCCGAGACCTCGAGGTGCAGCGTGCGCATGCACTCGATGGACTCGCACGGCTCGAGCTCCACCTCGTGGACGACGGTCCAGCTGACGGGGCTGACGAGTTTGAGCACGCCGCGGCCCATGGTCGGCGGCACGCCGGGCGCCTCCTTGGCCCACTCCTTGTGGTAGTCGTCGTCGCGGGGCAGCTCGAAGGGCTCGGCGGCCATGCAGCCGGCGATGTAGGCGCCCGTGGGCTGGTGGAAGGCGATGCCGCGGACGTCGTGGCCCAGCGGCACCTTCTTGACCGAGATGCCCAGCTCGGCGAGGTTGGTGTGCGCCGGCAGCTGCGTGACGCGGGCGACGCCCTGGTCGTCGGCGTAGATGAAGCCGCGGTCGCAGCCCTCGGTGTGGAAGGGGCTCATGCCGCGGACGGGGAGGCCCTGGAGGCCGACGACGCGGGGGATGCTCTTGCTGGACTTGACGACGAAGCTCGGCGACGGGCCGGGCAGGAACACGGTGCTGTAGCCGTTGACGTTGGCGCATGCTCGGAGCGGCACGAAGCGCGGCTGCTGGTCGGCATCGTCCCCGGCGGCCTCGACGGGCGCCGTGGCTAGGACCGAGTTGGACGACTTCTTGAAGGAGAGGGTGGCTTTGAGCGTGGGTTCTGTGCCCTCGGGTTGGTGGCGGAGGGGTTCGTAGATGGTGAGGTCGTCGGATGAGTGACGGAGCTGAAGGTGTTAGTCGATGCCAGAGCTGGTTGACTTATAGATATGTTGCTTACAATCAAGTAGGGCGATTGTGACACGGAGTCTCCGAGATTTGCGACCATGATCTCACTGAGAGTCTCGCGGGCCATGCCTCGACGATGGGTGTATTCGGGAGAGAGGAAAGGGGGAATGTACGTAAGTCCTTCGGCCACGTAGACAGGCTTCGAGAGGTCAGGTAGGGCGTAGACCTGCGAATCGTCAGTTCAAGTCATATCAATGCCGCGCAATAACCAAACACTCACATAAAGAGCCCCCGCTGCGCTCAACAGAAACACCATGATCTTCTCATCAGTCTCGGCACCCTTGTCACTTGAAATAGGCTGAAAGACGCCTTGCGAGTCGGCGTACAAGCATCCTGCCTGCCACTTGGTGCTTGACAGGATGGTGTCGGTTTTCTCAACCTCCTCGAGTTCGTTGTTGCTGTCAATCTGGGCAATCAAGACGCTGCTGTCGTCGCGGATGAGGAGCAGGTATGGGTCCGTGATGCTCGCGCTCGTGACTCTTGGCTCTGCGCCTGTCTCCTCGTCGAGCATTGGTAGGATTTGAACGAGGCCGAGATCTGGTTTCATCAGTACATTTGCACACATTGGCCATGCGGCGAGAAGCCAACTCACCTCCATCATAAGACCGGACCTCGGACTTGAGGACCTGGATGATCCTCATCTGCTTCCCCATCGTGCCGGCCTCAACAGTGAAGCCGGCAGCGGGATCAAACTCGGTCTCCTTGAGTGTCTCGAATCCGGCACCCGTGAGCGCGTACACATCCGATGTCTCATAGCCATCGAGGTCGACCTTGGCCACGATCATAAATTTGTCGTACTGCCCAAATGTCTCGTAGTCGCTATCGGCCGCGACGTTGGCGCCGAGCGCCTTGGGAATCGGCTTTTTTACGGATATCGTCCAGAAGCCGCGCGCCTCGGGGAACTCAAACCTCCCGATGATTTTGGGTTGGATATGCCGGTTCAGTATTGCAAGAGCTCCCGCACTGCCGCGTCCGACGGCGCAGCCAAGTTGTAGGTCGGCCACGACGCCCTGTGAGAGGTTTGCTTCTTCGCTGTCTGGGAGGAAAGATGCCTTGCCGCAGGTGAACTCCTGGATCGGGGCGATGCTAAGAAGGGTATCGTGGATGCGGAAGCTCAGCTCGCCTGATTTCCCTGTGCCGTTAAGAGCCTGCGCAGGCTTTGCAGCTGCCGATTCCGTGCCGTACAGGTCGTCATCTTCTTCATCGTCGTCATCGAGATCGAGATCGTCCACGTCCAGCGCGAGGTCGGCATCGATGACTCGAGCCTTGCGACGTTTCTCTGGCCCTTGCTTCCTCAACCAGCCCAGAACGACTGAGTCGCCAGCCTCGCTTCCGACAAAGAAAGTATTCTTGCCGATCTTTGATAGGCAGGATGGACGGCTTTTGATGAGGCTGCCGCCGCTTTCTGGAGGAATCATCTTGATGGTGATACCCGAGACCGTGCGGCCGTCGATTCGAAAGGACACGATGCCGAGACGACCGTCATTTAATATCAATAGGAGCTCCCCATTCTCGATATACAGCTGTTCAATGACACACCCCTCTAGACGCAGGTTCAGATCGGCCTGGTCGGTCAGGCTGAACGAGGTCATTTGCCTCGCCATCCCGTTGACAGCCACGCCATTTGCCTTTCCTGACTGATCAACGTGGATCAGCTCATTCTGGCCAACCAGCAGCGCGCCTCCTACAGGCTTGGGCAGTGCGATGACCTGGTACAGGTCCCGCGGCAGGTCGGTGACGGACAGGATGGTGGTCGAGGCGCGTTGCTGCAGGTCCAGAGTAAAGACCTTGTAGGTAAGGTGGTCCTTTTGCCCGAACGAGTGGGCGCTCGACTGGCTGGACGAGAGAATGCCAAAGGTGGGCTCTCTATACTCATGCAGGAAGGCGAGGTGCACGGGGTGGAGCAGGCTGGGATCTAGCAGAGGAAGACGAAGAACAAAAGACGGTGTATACGCTGCTTCTAGGCTGTCGCTATCTCCATTGGCGACTGCGGTGGGCTCCTTGACGGGCCGCGGTCCGTCGAGGTCCTCATCCCAATCGTCCATCTCCAAGTCCTCTTCCGACTGCCGGAACGGGAGGATGGCGAGGTTTCGCGACCCGAACTTGAAGGCCGCGCATCTGCTCCCGGGGTCGGCCTGGAGGAAGTTGACGTGATCGCCAAAGGGGACCTCCCAGGGAGCGCCGTGCAGCTCGTCTTTCTCGTAGTAGTGGATCGAGATGGTCTCGAGCGTGTTCTTCTTAGTATCCCACTCAGTAAGACCCATCTTGGCCGCCTTGTAGGCCAGCAGAAGGGCGTCGCCGCCTGATTTAGTCTGCTTCGTCTTGAGTCTCGCCAGGCCAATGACGGCGCCGGCAAGCGGGATCTCGGCGACGAGCACGAGCTTGGTGTTGTTCGTGCGGTCGGTGCGCACCAGCATCGACTCCCCGCCGCCTAGGAAGGAGGACTCGAGGCCGTCATCGTCGTTCGCTCGGACATCGAACTCGGGTTCGGCTTTGGTAGGCTGTAGCGGCTGGTTCTGGGCGTCGAGTTCGGCAGAAATGGCCTTGGTGGTGAAGATCTGGAGCAGGGAGCCCTTTGCGACGACGAGGTTGGAGGCCGTGGCCGAGGTCAGAGGCAGGCTCAGGGCGTGGGTGACGGCTGAGGGAGCCGCGAGCTCGGTGTAGGCCTGCATCGCTGCTGCAAGACCATGCTTTCGCGACGAGGAGGGAAACGGATTGAGCTTCGAGATTGGCTGGGTTGACTTGGGCCCTTGTCGTCGCGATGGTGTTGGATGTTGCGAAAGAAGCTTGAGCTCTAGACGGATCAAAGCAACCTCCGACTTCCGAGAGCTCAAGTTGCAAGCTAGATCCTCTTATCGATAGCAAACGCGCCGCTAACTCTATTCTAGGCGAAGGCCTAGTCTATTGCGTCACGAAAACACCGGCAGCGTCCTGCTTGGCTTCGTCAGTTCCAGTTGCGGCAGTAGCTTCAAGGATCGTGGATTCTACTTGCATAATTCCCGTTCGCGGCCTCAATTCTGCTGGACCAGTGTGTTCATTGACGCGATCGCAATGTATCCGGCATGTACCGGATGATCCGTGCTTGGGTAGGAGTGCTTTCGTATCTGGTTTAAGTAGGGGTACATGCCACACGCTACGAGAAGTCCAACTTAAGGTAGACTCACAGTGCCATTTACCTTGATCAATCGCATTCCAATAAGCCTAAACCCCATAACACTCAATCACTGTTATTGAAGACTTTGAATGACCTTATACATGATAACTCCCTATCTAGACATGAATTAATCAAATTTTGGTTCTTTTACTCTAGGGTCTCAATATCCATAAGTTATATGCTCTCCCTGGTGATTAGCACTGTGCGCTGACCTAAGAGCGGGACCACTCAGGGTGTAGTATGTGCCTCTACTTTGGAGGCCATAGTACTACGTCACCGGCTATTCTGTAACAGCCCGTGTTTCTTGCTCGCTCGTCGCCAAACCTCCACCTCGCATCTCGATTGTACAAAAATACAAACATATCGACGCTCTCTGCTGAATTCCTGCGCCCCTTGCGTCGTCGATCCCGCTCCCGCCTACAGCCTCCGATGGCTACTCTCACCACCATGGCCTCCGCAGGTCTGGTCCAGACCAGTTTGATCTGGGTCGCGTATGCTGTCGCAGTCGGCCTCTGCCTGATCGCCGCCGTCATCACCACCTTCACCTGGCAGGCACCGCGCGAGCGCTCTACAATTGTCAGCACCGTTGCCATCGTCAGCCTGACCTCTCTCCTCGCTACCGTCCTGCTCCTCCCGGTCGACATTGCCCTTGTTTCCGCGACTAGCTCCGCTTCCCATGGAGCGAAGAAAGACTGGGCTACGCCGGAGCGCATCGACAATATCCTCCTCACTCTGAAAATCGTATACTACAGCCTATACAGCTTCGATGCTCTGCTGTGCCTCATCGTGATCCCCTTTGCCTACTTCTGGTATGAGGAATCCGGCGAGGCTGACATTGAGGAGGGCCGCTCCCTCAAGAGCCGATTCTTGGCCGCCGCTAAATACACACTGTTCTTCATCGCATTTGTCGTCATCCTCTTCCTTCTTGGCTTTTTCATCCCTGTCGCCGGTGACAGCACCAAGAACCACTGGGACTTGGATTACTTCAAGAAGCTCCTCGCACAGAACCATGGAGAGAAGGCCTTGACCTTTGCCCTTGGCCTTTTGCTAACTATTGGCACGCTGCTCTATGTTGTCTACACTGGCGCTGGACTTGCTCTTCTGCCCATCTCGCTCATCAAGTCGGCGCCCTCAATCTCGGCCCCGCAGCTCTCTGAGACGACCGCTTCTCAACTCGAACAGAACAGGGAACGACAGCGACAAATCGAGCTGCGCAATGCTGGCCGGCAAGAGGAGATCTCCCGCAAGGACCAACGAGAGCTGGATGCCCTAGTCAGAGAGGAGCAGACGTTGGTTCGACGCGAGAGGCTGG
Source organism: Neonectria ditissima (assembly GCA_001305505.1). NCBI lineage: Eukaryota > Fungi > Ascomycota > Sordariomycetes > Hypocreales > Nectriaceae > Neonectria > Neonectria ditissima. The sequence goes on along the minus strand of LDPL01000122.1, from coordinate 3,005,487 downwards.
CTGCTGAGGCACAGGGAGAAGGAAGAAGCCGAGTCTACCAATTCTGGATCAAGCTCTGCGTCCTGTTCCGACCCATCAAGATGCTGGGTGGTATCCTTCTCCTCATCCTCTCTCTCTTCCTATGGGTCTCGATGCTCATTACAGGCATCGACAAGGCCAAGAACTCGGTCTGCAAAGAAAAGTGCGGCTACATCCTGGGCCAGATCCATCTGTTCCAGCCCATGAACTTTATCTTTGTCAAGTCTGCCAAGGCATTCCCTATCGACTACATCCTCATGGCCCTACTGGTGCTTTTCTTCTTCACCAGCTCCATCTCGGGCGTCGCTGCTGTGGGTATTCGCTTCCTTTGGGTCCGCATCTTCCAGATTCGCAAGGGAAGGACTGCTCCCCAGGCGCTGCTCATTGCTACGGTTATGCTAGCCCTCATCATTCTGGCCACCAACTACGGCATTGCCATGATGGTTGCTCCCCAGTACTCAATCTACGGAACTCAGACCTTCTGCTCCACCGCGCCAGACTACCCCGGAGAGCAGCCCAACTGCGAGCGCAACTCGGGTCTGATCCAGCCTTGCTCTGAGGCATTGAAGTACAAGCACGCAAAGGACGTCTGCACCCCATCTGTCATGTCGACGTTCTTGAACCGCATCAACATCACTTGGGCATTCTTTGGTCTCATTAACTTCTGGGCACAGTTTGCGTTCCTGGGCGTCTTCCTCGTTGTGTTTGTTACCGCTCTCATCCGCACCCCAAAGGTCAACATGAACGAGTTTGATGAGCAGGCCGAGGCCGATGAGGAGGAGAGCCTGCTCGCCTCTACCGGAAGACGGTTCGGCGCGACATGGCAGGACGTGAGGGGCAAGATTGGAACTGGGAATGGTTCCAACACTGATGGCAACGGATCAAGATCCGCCGATGTTTAAAATGGATGAACAGTGTTCGAAATGCTGTGTGGCGGGAGACGGAAAGGAGGTTTCATTTGTTTCAGCAGGCTGCAGCGCAGCGTACACGCACTTGGTATGGAGTTACAATGAGGTCTGTCTGGTATGTTGGGTATCTGTATTCAAAGGCACGCAGTCGTCGCGGAGTCGGCAGGGTCGTCAAGCAACAAGTAGTCTAAGGGGCTGGCAGACTGGCACGAATTATTCACGCCCCCATCGCAATCTTCCGCTTCTCCTTCTTCCTGTCACGCGTGAACTGTACAGCCTTGTGGCTGAGCTCCTCGTAACCAGCGCGCGGACCGACGTGCATCTCACGCCAGCACCGCGCACAGTAGACGTCGTCCTCGCAGCCTAAACACCGCAGCGTGGCATCCTCGAGGCACACGGTGCACCAGCTGTCGACGTCGTCGTCGGTGTAGTTGGTGCGCGACGTCAGGCGCTTGACGGGCTTGGACGGCGCATCCGTGGGCACGTCGGGGAGGTCGAGGCCGTCGGACGCCGGGGCGCGGAGGGCGGCCATGCGCGCAGTGAGGTCGTCGAGGTCGGTGCTGGCGGCGCGGGCAGACCGGGCGGCGGGGAGATCCTCGAGGGTTGACGGGAGGTCCGGCAGAGAAAAGTCCGATGCCGATTCCGTAGAGGGGACGACGGCTTGCTGCTTGGCGTCGTCTTGAGCCTCGTTCTCAGCGTCGGGAGGCTCGTCCTTTGCCAACGCGGCCTCGAGCTCCAGCTCGTCGCGGAACCTCGCAATCACATCATCGACGTCGCGCTTCATAGCCTCGCCGTCGGAGTCATCCGAATCGGCATCCTTGCCGGCCTGCTCCTCCTCCCTGCTCGGAGCGTCGTCGTCCTTGGGGATTGCGTCGGCGAGCTCCTCCAAGAGGGCCTTGACGCGGGCATCGTCCGGGTCTGGCTGGAAGGCGTCGTCCAGGCCGACGTCGCCGAGGAGCTCCTCGAGGGTTTTGTCGTCGGTGCGGAAGATGGCGTCGATGTCCTCGTCGGCGGGCTCGTCCCTCGGCGAAGGCTTCACGGGAGCTGGGACGACCGGGGAAGGCGATGAGGGTGCGTCCTGGTCGCGCAGGGACTTGAGACGCGCGGCCAGGGCGTCTTCGCGGGTGGGCGTTGCCTTGCGCTCTATGAGATCTACGGAGATGCTGGATTGTTCAGGTTAGTGATGGGGTTCGTTTCTCATTGAGGGGGGATATCTATCTGTACATTGCGGGCTGGGTGCTCCCCGAGGTTGCGCTCCCGCCTCGCAGTGCCTGGAGGCGATCGAGCAGCGATTTGTCGATGGGGTCGGACATTTGCGGGAGTGGACACCGGTGTCGGCTCAATAGAGAGAGAGGGTTGAGGCCGGACTGAGCTGTGTCTTTCTTTGTCTTTACTTTGCGAGTCCTGAGTCGAGGCTGAGAAGTGAGGCGGTTCAAGGCTGCCAGCGCCGACGTCGATGCTCTGGCGGCGGGGTTGAACTTGGCGGGCTTAAATTAGTGGGTGGGCTGAGCCACCGAGGCTCCCATTTCGTCATTGGTAGTAGGATGGGCGGAATGGGAGACGTTGTGTATTCGAGATGCATCACACAACTCTCGTCTGAGTAGTTTGATCAGTGTATATCGATGTCTTCTTTTTACTTTTGCTCTTTCCCTCTTTTTACATTACATAGATTTACCTTGTATGCATTTGCAGCACCACAAAAACACCACCTCGGCGGGTGCCGTCTTTTCACTCCCTATGCTTCTACTTATATACCGACGCTATGGTTCAACTAAACTAGCTTGTCCTCGACCCCGGTGAAAACGATAGGGTTGGGGTATTTAATACAGTATCTGGGTCCAGTCCCAGGCCGGGATTGACCTTCTTGGGGCCTAGTTAAAGCAAGGTAACTAGGTAGCCAGCTACCTTTCCAGGGACTAGGATACTGGGTCGGCGTGTTATTCAAGTGTTTGTACTCCGTTTCTCGGTAAGCATCTACGTTGCTTCATAGGGATATTCATGATGAGCTTTGGTCCGCGTCGACCTAAAGAAGGTGCCTGTACAATATACAAGAAGCATCTCAACCATACTTATTCCCTTCCCCTTCTCCTCGTCTTTCCCAAGACATGCCAAGAAACCATCTCTCTCTCTAGGCTGAACCAACCCAACGCACCGAAGACATGGCAACCAACCTGCAAACCCAGTCCAACGGGTCAACGGCGTACATGCCGCGCATCTTCTCCCTGACCCCGACGCTTGCCATGGCCTTTTCCATAACAAACACCTGGATCGGATACTCCGCCACGTTTGTGACGCCGCTGCTGGCTGGGGGCGGCCCGGCTGTTGTCTTCTGCTTGGTCCTGGCGTGCGTCGCCTGCACCATTATTGCCTTGGGCCTGGCGGAACTGGCCTCGGCGTTTCCATCCAGCGGCGGGCAGTACCAGTAAGAATGGCGTTTACTGTACTTTTTTTTATTTTATTTTTGGCGATGCTCGGCTGACTCCTGCGTTTCTAGCTTTGCGTCCATGGTCTCGACTGAAAAGGACCGCGCTCCTGTGGCTTTTGCCGTGGGCTGGATCAGTATCCTGGGTATGTTTTCATTAATAGCCGTTACACACGTGCTCGGTTCGTCTTGCAAGAACTAACCGAAGCTCTAGGCTGGCCCTTCACCACTGCCAGCACCACCGTCTTCTGCTCCCAGACGTCACTCATGCTCGCCTCTCTACCACCCCAGCTACGTCTGGACAACATGGCAAGTGTGGCTGATCTACACCTTGATCACCGTCGTTTCCTGTCTGTTCATTATATGGCTTCCCCGATGGATCCCCGCCGCCGAGAAACTGTTCCTGGTCTCGTCTCTGCTCGGCTTGCTCGTTGCCTTTATCACGGTGCTGGCAACGAGCGCGGAGAAGCAGTCGGCAAAGGTCATATTCACCGACTACGCCAATGTCACCGGATGGCCCGTGGCGGCGGACTCTATGAACTACATGGCCGTGGTTCTCGTCGGCTCACTCCTCTTCATCACCATCCTGTGGTGGACTGGAAAGCGCCATTCGTTCCACGGTCCAAGTATTGAGAGCGAGGGCGTCGTCGTAGTGACCGAAAACCGGATTGCCGTCGACGGGTTGGAGAAGGGGACTTCCCCGTGAGCACGCGGACAAAAAGCCCGACAGAAGAAAACGCGATGCCCTTTGTTATCTACGTAGTATAGCTCCATTAGGTAGGAAAATACCCTCGGGTACTCAGCCTTCCTTGGAATAGTAATATAAGTCGGTTTCCTAGAACCCCAATAAGCGACCCTGACTGCAAGATTCTGACGATAACGCGGGGAGGCGGTGTCAAACATCTAGAGAGACCTACACAACTGAGCTCCTAGTTCGCTCAAACCCGTCGACTCCGTAGCGGCCTAATGTAGCGCGCGGGGGGGAATACCTTACGATGAATGCTGCTTTTCTACCCAACTGGATTGAGCACCAAATCCCGATTGTTGTTATCTTTTCCCGCTGTACACATTGATCACCGAGATGTGATCCCCTGTAAGCACTGTTGCTCCACTTATACTAATACCGAAATCTTGCCTCTCTGCTTCTCGTCAATTGCGGATGACTTGGACAAACAAGGGATCATATCACTCATTTCCCATGGTTCATCGCTTACGCGGCAAGGTTAGGTGAGAACGGCGTCGTATTTACTAGCAAGACGCGATAAGCCCAGCTATTGTTTCTCCAATCTTCAGGGAAGTTCGTGGAGCGGAGTGGGTTTCTACCATCACCTTCCTACTGCGCTGTGGGTAAGTATACCGAGATGTCTACTTATACCGGGATCGTGTTGGCAGCTGTATTAAAGAGCCACCCCAGCTACGTCGTCCAGTCAAGCATCTAATAATCCGCAAGAAAAGAGCAAGTAAATTTCAAACCCGGCAATGAAGCGCTCTCTCGCCTTTCTCCTAGGTGCTGTCGGCACTCTGTTGCCCGCAGTCTCTGTAGCAGACGTCACGGTACCGTGGATCAACCCGGCCGAGATCGGGACATACAACATGTCCAGCTTGAATAGCGCCGACCCTCCAAACGCTGCCTTTGTGACCCGTCACGAGAACGAGCTGCTGCCGAACCGGACGGTCCAGGTCCGCCACGGGCTGAAGCTGCGTCATCTGGGCAAGGGAAAAGAAGTCGACTTTTATACCACGGCCAACGGCACCCGACACAGCATCGACTCTTTCATGTACCACTTTGGAATCTCAGGTGTCATGGTTGTTACGGACGGCGCGGTTCGGCTGGAGAGGTACCAGTATGGAAATGAGCCGTCGTTTCAGAACCAGGTTCAGTAGGTCACCAAATCCTTTATTTCCATCGCCCTGGCTGTGGCCATCAAGAAGCGTAAGATCAGCTTGAGCGACCGAGTGTCTAAATATGTTCCCGAGCTCGCCCGAGCAGCTTACGGGTCTGTTCCGCTCCAAAACCTTGTCGACATGACCTCGGGCGTCACCGAACAAAACGTAACCAACCCCCCCGACTTATTCAACGACGTCTACACACGCTCTGACCCAACAGCCGTCCTCGAATGATTCAAGACGTTCGAGAAGGTGGCCAAACCCGGCGAGGTGTTCAACTACTACAACCCAAACTACTACGTGCTCTCTCTGTGCCTCACCCGGGCCATAGGCGAGCCCATCAGCGACTGGATCACCAAGTACATCTGGGAGCCTGCCGGCATAAAGCACGACGGCTACATGCGGGTGACGGCGGGCTGGCCCTGACTCTGCAAGACATGGCGCGCTTCGGGCTGTTTGTCCTGGACGCCTTCGACGGCGACGGCGGACCCGCGGTACCAAAGAGCTGGTTCGGCGACATTTCCGCCGCCAGCACGAGCACCGGCGTGCGTGCTCCAGGCGCCATTGCCGTGGTGCCGAACTCGGGATACCAAATTGGGTGGTGGACGATGCCGCGGGGAGGCAAGACGTACCAGCTCGGAGATGACGGTGGGTTTGCTGCACTGGGGACGTATGACCAGACGATATATGTCGTTCCTGGTATGAACACGACCATTGTGCTGCAGTCCAGCTATCCGGTTCACCATGCCGACCTCTTCTATTACGGGCAACAGTTTGCCACGGCTGCGAGCTTGGCGCTGAAGAAGTGATGATTCAGTTCTTGCTAGTAGACTAGCTAGGTATAGGATACGATGTTAAATTTTTCTATGATGGGAGTATTGGATTCGGCCTTTGCTTCGCGGGAAGAAATGATCACTGGATACGTCCAACAAGAGTTCGACTGGCTTATATCGAGACTGCCTAGGCTCAACGTGAATACTGACAATAGAGCGCGATTGCCAACACTGAACTTTTAGACAAGATGCTTGCAAACCGGATCCTGGGTGTTTAGCACTACAGTTGATTTGAGTGCTCGTTATGTTGGAAATATGTCATCGCAGAGGTTCTACAACGTAATACTGGCGACAAGGAATTGGCTGAGGAAGTAGAAAAATCATATTCAGGTTGGATTGGAGATATACCTAATCCTACAGCACCAACAGAACAGAGTATCGAGAGATGCAAAACCAGCTTTAATATACTCACTTGTACGTGTGATTTTGCCATAATATCCAGGTACCACTATATAATCTGCTAACTGAGCTGCAACACCGAGATAATAAGTGTTCTACAAGATATTGCCTAATAGACATACCTAAATCCCCTCTTCTCATAGTCAGTCTTATCTTCAACCATTTCAGCAACCGAAAGTTCGGGATTCGCTCCCTCTCTTTCGTTTCGGCGCTTGTTCTCAATTATGCAGCCGACGGCATAGACACCCAAGAGGACGATGGCAGCAACCTCGAACGCCATGAGGCATTTGTACCCGGTCGGGTAGTTGGGAGCCTCCTTTGCGAGAAAGACCTGTGGCCCTATGATCATGGCGCAGCAATATGCGATGAAGATTGTGGCCGTGACTGTGAGCTTCTTGGTGTGGCCTGAGACGTTTGCCATCGGCAACGAGAGAACTATGTCATCCGATTAGTCGACCACCGTCATATTGTCTCTGCCTACTTACCCGTTGCGTAGGGTCCCCAGAAAAAGTAGAAGAAGTAGTAGCAGAGGAGTCTGCCGGTCTTGTTTTCCGATGGAAGTTCTGTCAACGCAGGTTAGTCAGTATCGGATGTTAGTCTCCAGCTCTGACCAATGTACCTTTGATGAGGATGGAGCAAGTCAAGGGAATCAAGCAGCAGAGAGCACTGGAAAGACACCTCTTGTTCGTGAGCCATCTCTGAGGGATGGCGACCGCCAAGCTAGCCAGTGTCTGGAAAGGCGACGCGGGCATCGTGAGAAGCATAGTCTCGAGCTTCGAGTTGCCGATGCCGGAAATGATTTGCGCGGCAAACGCAGAGAGTCCTCCGGTCGGCACGTTCATACAGAGGTAGAACAGAAACAGGACATACGTCTTGTAGCCGGTGAAAGCCTCCTTGACTTGATATACCTTGAATTCCTGGCGCAGGGTTAGCACTCGGTGGCGGCTTGCGGATAATGTTGCATACCCGGTTTTCGATTCCAGTCATGTTGTCCTTGACGCGGTCAAGAACAATGAACTTTTCCTTGCCCTTCATAAAGTTTTCTTGCAGTGGCGAATCAGGGATGGTGAAGAACAAGACTGCCCCCCAGAGCATGGTCATGCCTCCCAGGGTGATGAAGAGAAGCCTCCAAGGAGCAATGGAGATGTTGGCATGGCCAATGCCGTAAGAGATGGCGCCTGAGAACAGCTAAGCGCGCGGTTAGTCGATGAGATTGTACTCTCCAGGACAGCACATCCCACCACTAACCGTGGAGAAAGAGGTAAAGGTAATGGCACTTCGCAGCGGCTGCTCCTTTTTGGTGTACCACATACTAATCAAGATGGTCATCAGCAGGGGCATGAGGCGCCAGTCGATTCGACGAAGAACACGCTTCGCTTCGTCCTCGCTGTAGTCGCCCCATTCGTGTCGATACATGCGGAGGTACTCCTCGGCATCTTCGACGGCGACGGGGCGGCCGTTCTCGTCGGCTGTCTTCAGCTCCCCCAGCCCGGTCGTGGTCGAGGGCTCGATCTCGGGCATCATGCCAATTTCTTTCTTGTCAGCCATGTCGGTGGACTTGCTGAAGATGTTAAAAATGAGGAAGAGTGGTGATGGCGAGCTTGGTAGAGTCAAACCCGGGTTGTCGTTGATTTATATTCCAGATGGGCCAATCGTACGAGATCCGAGCTATCAATATCCAGGCGAGTGCTCGCGGTCGAGACCCACAAGAGACGTCGGTATACCTACCTAAAAAGAGGAATAGCTCTTATCACAATGGACCCTTTATGACGATAGATTCCTTGGAAACTCCGGGGTGAACTACGGGGCTTGTGGTGGTAGGACACGGGGTACCCTAGCAAGTCCAGCCCGGTGGAGAAGAAAACAGGGGCATGCCATTAGATGGGCCTCAGAGTCCGCCTCTGTATCTGCCGTTGAAGCGTCGATGCTGGCCTAGTCGGAGCTCGAGAGAGGTCCTGTGCGTATGTGGTACTGTCAGGTCTGCATAGAGATGGTTCGGGAGCGACCATGACTCAACTACAGTTTTCACCCACGCCCACCTCATACTTTGATCCGACGAAGCCTTCCCGCATCCCATGACACTATCTCCGCAATTAGAAAAGATAGCAGCATGAAAAGACCGGGAAGGACGTCCTCTGTCGGACTTTGAGGCCGCGCCTACACGCGTATCCGAGATAGGCCCATGTCGTTCTTTACAAGGCAAGATAACCTAGTACTTAGAAGGGGATCCGTATCTTGTCGGTCGACGTAGCTGCACTTGTTCAACCATCTTTGATTCTAGATTTCCTACTTCGACACACCTCCTGGAACCCATCATGATTTCAAGACAGCCAGCGCTGCGAGTCGCCGTCCTGCGCAACTATGATACCCCAGCCCAATGGGGCAAAGACATGATTGACTCCTGGCGGTCTGGAATCCAAGCCATCAAACCAGGTGCCGAAGTCGTCGTTTTCCATCCCATCACCGATGGCGTCTTCCCCGAGGCCGACGAGTTTGACCTCATCATTCTCACTGGCGGCATCTTCAACCTCACCCTGCCCGACTTAGATCCGTGGGTCGCCAAGACTCTCGATTTCGTCCGAGACACCGCGAGCCTCCCGTCTGGTCCCAAGATGGCCGGCATCTGCTGGGGCCACCAGGCCATCTGCCGCGCCATGGGCGGGACAATCGGCTGGAATACCCAAGGCGATGTGGTGCGTTTTATCATGGGAGTGTCTTTTGCGTCTAACATCTGACGCTGTTAGGTTGGTGTGCAACGGTTTCGATGTACGCCAGCGGGTGTCAAGTTCTTTGGCCTCGACAAGGCTGGCAGCTCATCAGACACGGTGGTAGGTCTCCATGGTCGAAATTACTGCCAACAGTCTACTAACAAGCGTAGGCGCTGCACAAATTCCACAAGCGGTCCATTGCGACGTCCGCTCCTGGTTTCATTGCCTTGGCCGAGGATAATGAGATATTTCTGTCCCCGAACAACCGTACAATTGCGTTCCAGGGTCACCCAGAGATGACGAACCTAGTAGCAAGGGGAATTCTCGATGCCGACGACGGAGCGTACACGGGAGCGGCGACGGAACAACAAGTGAAGAACATGTACGCTAGCTTTGAATTACCGCACGACGGTGCGTGGTTTCTCCAGAGAATTGTCTCGTGGCTAGATGAGAGTGAATAGTCTGAATAATAGAATTTACAGGCCAATAATCACAGAGCAAAGATTGAGCTCGTCAAGAGGCGCCGTAGCGCTTGTGAGTGGCCGTATTATGCGGGAATGAGATAATCCAGTCCAGCCGTGAATGAGATTAAACTTGAAACTGAGAGATGAATGTGACTTTCATCTGGACGCTTGGTCCTTGCCCTGGTGATGGGGATAGTTCCTGGACACTACTGGGTATCAGCAGCCATCTGATGCCAAGGGTCACTCTTCAAATTGATACCGTTCATGTTGAAAATCATATACGTCATTAGGCCACCAATTTAATAATGTGACATGACGAGACTCACATTCGGCAAGCATTTGTCGGACAGTCCAAGCCCCACCAGTGGACTGAAAGGCCGACCGGATGACGTGGCTCCTTATTGCGAGGAAGCACGTATAAGTATAGTGGGAATTAAGTACGTCTATCCTGCCTAAATATTCCAATACTCCAACTTCTAAATATTGTTACTTGTCTTGACCTCATGATGGCAGTTCTCAACTACAAGTACGACCCCACGCTCGTGTCAGACCCCGTCAAGGAGCTCCTCGACAGCCTTTTCAAGAATGCCGACATCCGAACCGCAAAGGAGACTTGGCTGGAATGTTTCACCGAAGACGCCAAGATCTGGAGGAATGACAAGGTTTCCAACGGCAGCGCGGGTAAGAGACTCTATCGTACCCGCGTCTTGTGAGGACAATGCTAACATGGCTTTGCTAAGAAATCAAGCAAATGATTGAGGATTCCTGGATCAACGTCTCTTCCCGAAGCCATCGGCCGGCAAAGATCTTTGCGTTTGGCTCTGCTGCTGCCGAGTTCATGGTCGACGGCACCACCCTGTACAACTGGGAGGATGGGACGTCCAAGACGGGAGTCTGGGCATGCCGAATCACGCTGAGGAATGTGAATGGTCGGCCCAAGATTAGCGACTATCACGTCGTATTTGTAGGTCTCGCTCGGCAGCCATGTCAGCGCATGATGGTTCGTTGAGCTAACGTTACGTTAGGTCTAAATATCCTATGGCATAGTAAGGGCTCGGTTGTGCCACACAGGTTCGGAAAGATTCTCAGAGACAGAATTAAGCGCTGTGGTTGAGTAGTTGTATTCGAGCTTTAGCGGACTGTGCATTAAGCGGGATGTCCTGAGCCCCCTTCTCCTTGCTGTTTATCTTGTTCCTTGGACAAGCAGAGCTTGCCAGTGTCTCTGTGCTCACTGCAGCATACCGGTTCTGAACGCGATCCGAGAAATCAATGCAACCACATTCATCGAAAGCCCATGTTCATCAAGGACACCCAGCATATCGCGCACCTCGTCGGCCATGGCATCCGGAAAATTAAAGGACGAGTTGTCGGGAAACGACAGCGGCGTTTGAGACAAGAGAAGTCGGAACAGTCTATAGTAGATGCCGGCTTCTTCCCAGCGTTGAGAAAAGCGACGCAGCGTAAACTCACAGTCTTCGAGTGTCTGCAGGTTATCTGGGGAGTCAAAAAGGATGTTGCGAGAGAGGTAGGGCGTTTCCCAGAAACACGCCAGTATAGTCACACCAACTCGAAACTGCTCCGAAAGCTGCAGAAATCAGAACCGTGTTCAATCTCGGAAAGGGCATACTTACGCCAGTCCAGGTATAGTAGCTCATAGGTCGGTGTATTTGGATGCGACGGAAACAGCGGCAGTTCTCGCTGGCGGCAGACAGCAGGAGCAAGCAGTCATCGCCCGTGGGGAAATGGTCGCCTTGCTGGTAAAGATTGCAGATGGTGTAGTCGTACAGCTTCAGCATGGACAGGGGATGGTAGTTGGTTGATGTCTCAATGTTGCTCGACGTAAAGGGGATCAAGGCCCGCCATTGATCCATGTCGGCCTTGATTTCTGTCCTTTGTAGGCGCTGCTCATCCACGCTCAGAGTATGCATTTCGTTCCAGAATCTTCTGACCCTGGTTTGTATCCGGCGGATGTAGAACTGGTGCTCAAAAAGGGCGTCTTGGGGAGCTCCGTCAAACGTGCTCCGAAAGTACTGGTTCCATATCTAAGTCAGGGTTAGATGGGATCCTGTCTGCAGTTGTAGAAAGGTTGTCTGGAGGAACTCGGTACCTTGTTGTTCAGTGGTTCTGTGAATTCTTGGTAGGGACAATCCCAGGCGATTGCCATCAACTCATACGCCGAGTAGGCGTAAACGATGACGGTCCTTAGGCGTTTCTCCCTCTGGTCGTCCGTGTCCAACGACCAAGCGCCTCCCCCATCTTCCAGGGAGCTGGGTGACCCGTTCTCAATTAGACGTCCGCAGGTTGAGAGAATCTCTGCCAGTTTTGCGAGAGCCTCGTCGGTTGCGTCTCGGACGCGATGCGGGGCCGGACTGTGGATGGCGTGGATGATGACGAGAATGCAAGCCTGCAGCTGGCGAGTGGTTGACTGTCCGACGGCGTCTTGCAAGTGGAATTCCAGTGCATGATCGTGCAGTTTTTGAGAGTAAGCCACCGCTCTCTGACTCGGCGCGGAGGCAGTCGAGTAGAAGCACCCTATGGCGCACGCCAGCTCGACATAGAACCGGCGATGGCTGCTTTGAGGGCTTTGGAGAGCGTCCACTTCCGCAACGTCGTCGGGTCCAAGAGTGAGCAAATCCTCATCCAAAAAAGCCCAGATGGGATGCACGTATTTGAGATAGCTCTCGAGGTTGGATGGGGTAACGAGGTCCAGTCCTGCTTCGCCATCGGCTGAGTCGGTGCATGGGCCGATGTAGGCCGTCTCGGCTTGGGAGTTGGACTCTGGCGATACATGACCACCAGAAGCTGCGGTAGGACATTCCTCCCTCAATTCGACCCCATTGTCCGAATCCTGCTGCATCAAGTCGCCATTGCCAGTGGGCGAAAGACTCGGAGTATGAGGCGAGCATGGCTTGTCCGCCAGTCTCCGCGACATCTTCAGCTCCGCGACGCACTCAGCCAGCGACCTCTCCAGGCGTTCGACGCGGGTTTCCAGACCATGCACATAGTCCCAAGGCACCGACGCCGCCGGCCTGGCCTTTCTCTGGGCGAACCGGACACATTCGGCGCCGGACCGCGTGCACTGCCCGCAGGACGGGAGGATCTGGTCGCATTTCTTCTTCCTGTGCCGACAGCGCGTGCAGGCGATGGGGGGGATTGCGCTCTCGACGGATGAGATTGATGACATTGGGCGATATGTTGAGCTGTTCACTTCCTCCTGGCTGGGTGAGTAGCGATGCCTTGACACGTCAGGATGAATACATGGGTTTCTCCCCGCACAATGGGCATGGCATTTCATTACGTACAAACGACGCGGGGAACCTGGGAGTTTCTAAGATAAAAGATATGGGTCATATGAATAGTGGACTGCGGATACCGGCTCGTGGCTTGCATGCCTTACTTGGTAGTCTACATAATGGTTGAATCGTGATTAATTACCCCAACTGGCGTCCGTCCACCCTACCCCGACGTTATTTATTTAATAGTCAAAAAGATGACAATATGGGGAAGTGGCAGTATTAAATCTTGCTTGATGAAAGAAATGCATCTTGATTCTTCTATTTATTGGGCTACTGATCAGCTCGTCGATGTGAAACCCAGTGGCATCCTGCCTACCACAACATTCCCTTCGAACATCCTTTCAGTTCCATTTCATCCAACGCACTCTTTATTCTCACGACTCAAGACTGATACGTGTGAAACACCTTGGCGACGATCTGCCACTTTCCATCCAGCTTGATCATGGTGTGAAAATCCGTGTAGTCAAAGCCCGCAGCATCCTTTCTCATGTCAACCTTGACAACAGCGGTCGTAGGCGTAATACCAACGACATCCAGGCGGGTCTTGATGTCCGGCGCACTGCAGTGCTCTTCCATGTATGTGTACAGGTTCTTGACAGGCCCGCCGAGCAGGACGTTGTCCAAGGTGAGGCCGTACATGGCGGCATCCCTGTGGAACGATTTGGCGACGGTGTCGGTGCTGCCGACGCGGAGGCCATCGACGTAGTACTCTTGCACGACCTTGATGACGGCGTCGTACTCGGAGGTGGGGATGGTCTTGATGTTCTTGGACATGATGGCGGCTTGGTGGAATTGGATGGGTTTGTTTGCGTGTCTTGTGACGCAATGTGGTTCAAGTTGCGAATGATCAAGACTGGACAGGCGGCGTGCGATGCTCCGTTCAAATAGTCTCCCGTTGACTGCCGGAAAATATAAAGACGGTTCTATATCGGCCACATGTAGCCACGGCCAGCACTCTTGCCATGGAGGCGGCTTTCCAGTCCGACAGAAACCGGGGTGTGGCAGAGCAGTGTTCGTAATCATCTCCACGCGCCAGCTGCTGAGTAACATTTCTTCTCCAACGAGGCGCTTCCCCCTGCAATTATTCTCTATCATCATGATGGGGTATTTTCCCTGCTAGCTTTCCATGATCTCCCCCCACTACTCTTCGGTCTAAATGTCCGAAGAAGCTGGGTCGTTGCTGTGGCCCATTCACTTCAAAAAGCGACCAGGACACACTCCGGCACAAGGATCATTATAGGTTGGCCGTGTTCTCCCTATAATGCAGCAGGACAGTTCTCTCCCAAAGACGATGAAGGCGTTAAGGTTGGTCAAGGTACGTTGGATAGTTCTCTCGCCAGCTCCAGCTCCAAGTCCGCTCCCAGTCTAAGCTTGCAACCAGTTCAACGAGAATTACCAACTGCAAACCGACGTCCCAGTCCCCACTCCAGCCTCGGGGGAGTTGCTTATCCACGTGGCAGCGGCTGGGTTTTGTCATACCGATTACCAGGTCTACCAAGGTGCTTATGGAACCACGCTGCCCTTCACTGGCTCGCATGAGCCGGCGGGGACCGTTGCCGCTCTGGGTCCCGATGTCCCCGGAGATTGGAAGGTTGTCGCAGGTCGGGTTTGCGTGAAGGTTAAGCTAAGCGCTGAGGTGGTCACTCGCGTCAATTTGCGACATCATCGGGTACTCCCGTGATGATATGGCAGAAAATGCGTAGGCGTGCTGTGTTGCTCGTTACTACAGTTCAAAGCCACGCAGGCAGTAAATTGAGCCCACCTAGGAGAAGACAAGCCCTGGCAAGTTTCATCATGCTGTGTCCTTCTTTGTGACTTTGCCCTACCCTGTAGACTTCCCATCGAATGAGGCGTTACGGCCACGGTCAGGTTGACCAAGGCGAACACTTGCAAAAGTCAAAATGTCGCCCGATCTGGATTTTTGAGAAAACACAAAAGTCGGAGCGATAAGTCGGAGCGTAAAGCCGTGGTGCAGTAAAAGCTTAGCGTACCAGGTTGAGATCTGTAAATTAGACAACCGGGATCAATCGTCCATGCTCGAATCTCGGGCGACATGAGACCCAAAAAACAAAGAATCGGGCTGACAACCCTCCTGAAGAAAAGGTATCATTGAAAATGGTATAGGCCTTGGTGGTGTATGTTGATGGTGTGGCTAAAAGGCTATGATGCTATCGCCAGCCTGCTAATTGCCGCCTTGCATCAGCGTGATCGCAGAACCAGGGGCCACAAGATCAGGTTAAGAACTCCAAGTGCAAAGTATCTGCAACCAGAGCTGCTAATTACCCGCCGCCTATCCGTACTACTGTAAAAAAAAAAACCGCTAGAAGGGAGACCCGCCCATGGCACCAGGACTTAACCGCCAACACGCCGCAGAGTCTGGCCCGCTCCATAGCCGCCCGGGCGAAGCGCAGCAATCCCGGACCAGGAGGAGCCCGGCCCCTGTCGCAGCTGAGATGCTGAAACAGACCACGAGGCAGAAAGTCGTAGGGCCAACAGCACGACACAACCAACACGCCAATCACGGCGCCCGAGCCCCCGGCTTCATCTGCACCGGCGGGGTCGATGCCGCTGCGGGACGCCGGGTAAACCTATTTGTAGATGCCCTAACAGGCACTTGCCGAACCGGCCAAGGTGTTAAGGACCCTGTCCGCCTTCTTGGCGGAGTCGCCAACCATCCGGGATCCAGGCCCGCGTGCTGGTCTTTTGTGCTCCGATCTTCTCCAGCTCTTCTCTTCTTTTCCCCTCTCTCTTTCTTTTCCTCCCCGTATTCTTCCCCTGCTGCCGCATTCACTCGTTCCATCTCCTTTCCTTCTCAATCCCCGCGCGTGTGCCATGGCCAAAGATGGCCTCGTCGACGCCTCCTCAGCCCGACTATAGCACCCTCGAGCTGGACACGAGCGTCCACAGCTCGCACCGATTCTTCGAAAACAACCCGCAGCAGTTCCCCGAGGTCGACCGCTATGCCACTGCCGACCGCGACTTTCCCGAGGTGGCTCAACCGTATCCCCTCGTAAAGCATGATCCCCCATATGTCCCGCCGCCGGCCGAACCCAGAATATGTGGCCTGCGACGGAAAACCTTCTTCATCGTCCTTGGTGTCGTGCTCGTCGTCATCGGCGCCATCATCGCCGGTGTCGTTGTCGGCGTGACCAGGAAGAGCGATAGTTCCTCGGCTCCTTCAGACCCCGAGGATTCCAACGACGACAAATCGGGCAGCCCTTCCCGCGACTCCAAAGACAACTCGACTGGCATTCTACCAGGCACCGACATCGCCTCCGTCAACTTCACCGACGACTACGGTTACAACAACTTCATCGTCCTCTACCAACTCAAGAGCCTCGCCATATACATGTCGGCGTATAATTCGTCAGAAAAGAAATGGATCGTCTCCCCCGTGGTGGACGGCAGCAACGGCGTCAGCCTCGACACGGTTCGCAACGGAACAGATTTGGCCATTGATGTATACTGGCACAATACAACGGTACGTTGATTCCTGCCGGAAAATCTCGCGCGATTCTGATCTCTAACCTACTTCATAGTGGCGTGACATTCACCTGTACTGGCAATCACCAAACAACGCCGTCAAAACCCTCTTCAGAAACAACATCTCGACCACAGAAGTCTCAAGTCCCGAAGACTGGACGTATCCGTTCGAGACCGACAGGTTCAGCGCATCTGACGGGTCTTCTGTCGTGTCATACGCCCGCGAATGCCCTTACTGCACACTGTACACGTACGTATTCTTCCAAGATGCCGAGGACGGAATCATGGGAGGCGTCCTCTTCGGCGACAACGACGAGGGGTGGGAAGACCGGAACTTCACCGACATCACGGCGCCCGCCACCAACACGTCCTTGGCCCTGGCGTCCGTGAGGGCCACCAACACGAGCGACCGGGGGATGAACATCTTCTACCAGACCCAATCGGGCGTGCTGGCGCAGCTCACCTACAATGGCGACAGCGTGTACGAGGCGCAGACCCTCTCCCGCGG
Organism: Neonectria ditissima; assembly: GCA_001305505.1. Lineage (NCBI taxonomy): Eukaryota > Fungi > Ascomycota > Sordariomycetes > Hypocreales > Nectriaceae > Neonectria > Neonectria ditissima. Next base: position 2,988,561 of record LDPL01000122.1, on the reverse strand, counting down.
CCTCTCGGACCAGTCGGCAATCGTGGCCTTCTCCACCGGCTTCAACGACACCTCGGGCGACCGCGCCCCGCAAGGCTTCCACGTGCTGACTACCGACCCGGAGTCGGACGCGGTGCTCCTGACTTACTACAACGACGGAGAGTGGGTCGCGGGCGACGAAGTTTCGGCGCTGTCGGATTGTGCCGCGCGATCCATCATGGCTCTGAATCCGGCTCGCCGGCTGTACTGCCTCGTCGATGCCGATGATGGAGAGGTTGAGATCCATGAGTGGATTTGGAGGGGCGAGCCCACGGGCGACACGGATAGTTTTTATAGTTGGGATAAGGCCGGAGCCGTAGATACCATTGTCAAATAGTCGCATTAGACAGCATTTTTATTCTTCTTAATCTAGGTAGGACTTTGAGTCCAATGAATTGATATCCAAACATCATCTGGCATAGCCCATTACTTTGGTACTGTATTCTACTGGCATTTACATAGATTGAGACGGGTGGACAGAATGTGTCCTGCCCCTCTGGCATTTATTTATAGCATCGCCGGAGGTCGCAGCCGACTGGTGCGGCTGAGGCCGTCGCCAGCTTTAGCTGCACGACGTACTTCGCTACTACTCGCCACAGGAGAGCTCAGACGCACGCCTAACGTACCGGGGCCGAAAGGTTCTGTTGGACGTCAAATGAACAAAATATCAACTCGGCAGCAATTCCGCCTCAATCATCTGAAGCTCGTTTTCTACAGTCTACCAGTGACGACGCCATAGCCTCCGACGAGAGAAGTTGCTTTTAAGTAGACCTTCGGAAGCCGGGCTCGCCTCTTCCCAACCCGGAAAAGCCTGGATCCCACCCATGCAACGCATCCTCGACGGGCCGCTCCGACACAACCGTCATCCGCATAATGGGGGCGGGAACTGTTCAACCACCACCCATTCATATGTTTAAACTGTTTTTAAAAGAAAACTCGTGATGGTAGCGACCGCGCCCTGGAGCCGACCGTGATAAATTTGTTTTCAAAACACGTCCGCTCAGGAAACCGCCACTCAGAGGTTCAGTATTTGACTGCATATTCTTGCCCCTTTTCCTCTTTTCTCGTGTGGCTTTTGACCCGGTTTTACTTGGCACTAGATCAATCGCCTCATTTGCAGATCACGTTATACACGAAAGAGAGTAGGAATGGGATTCGTATAGAGCTAGCCGGGCCTACCGGTGAACACTAGGACCAGGTGAAATTAAGGGCTGGGGGGGAATGTGTAGGATTTTAGGGTTACTCTCCTGAGACAAACCACTCTTATTAGTGCCCCTTTGAATCCTTCCACAACGCAATTGCCTTGATCCTTCTGCCTTTGCTTTCGAGGAGCGAAACCGATTCGTTGAATCACTTTCGTCCTCGCTCGGAAGGTGGAGTCTAACCTGAAAGTCAGTGTCATCCGAACACGAAAACAGACGAGATCAGACCAGACGAAACAAGTTGTCTGTCCCGGATAGCCGGCCGCGTGTCCTTCCCATCGAGGATTGCTTGTGATAGTCTCCGCCCTCGGCTGTTCGAGTCCAGTAGGATCAATCAGACCTTGTCTTACAACCATGCTATGTAGGATTCGCGACATGGATCACCGTTTCATCGCGTCATTTCGTATATAGTAGAACCAGCCAGCACGCGGGCCGACAAGTAAAAGTCGAACCAACAGAGCGATCCCACATCCGATGATCGCATCTCTTATTTTCGATGGCTTATATAAAACGTCCATGGGCGCTCTTTCTTTAACGTGAGGGTACCATCAACTTGTCTCATTCCAATCAACCACATATTTCCTCTCACTCGACCTGCACTGACCCTCACCCATCATGCGTTCATTCATCACCTCGAGTGCTCTGGCTAGCCTGGTTACCTCTGTCTCTGCCACCGGCATCTTGCTTCCCCTTTACGTCTATCCTGCCGCCGAGTATAATGACAACGCCTCCAACTGGAAGCCTGTCATCACGGCTGTCCAGGCCCATACCGATATTGACTGGAACATCATTATCAACCCTTACAACGGCCCGGGACTGAGCGGCCTACCCGGCGACGATGATGTCAACGTCATCAGCGGCGTCTCGCAGCTGAACGCAAACGACAACGTCAACACCGTCGGTTACGTCCGGACCAACTACGCCAAGTCCCCGATGGACGAGCTCAAGGCCAACATCACAAACTACGCGAGCTGGGCGTCTTATTCCGATGCAGACATCTCCATCCACGGAATTTTCTTCGACGAGTCTGAAGCCGATTTCGACTACCTCAACGAGGCCATTACCTTTGCGCGCGGGGCGTTTGCGGATCCCATCACCACGATTTGCAACTTTGGCGTGAAGGCAGCCGAGGAGTACTATGGCATCTGCGACATCGTCGTCGGCTTCGAGAGCTGCCTCAACTGCGCCAGTGCTCCGCAGTACAAGGGCCAGGAGACGCTGGATGCCAACTTCCCCAGCGGCTACGAGTCTCAAGGCGCGATTATCGTCAACTCCTTCACCGGCAAAGACTACCAGGGCAACACTGCCTCGGCTGCTCTGCTGACAAGCTACGCCAAAACCATTTCTGCGGACTGTATTGGCTGGTACTACTTCTGCTCTGCGGACTACAATGATATTACTACTGGCCCTGCCACTGTTGGGCAGAACGCCGATTCACTTGCGAGTGTTTGAGATACGTTTGGGAATGGGAATGTCGCTGCTTCAGACCTGCCCAAAACTTACGCCGCTGCGCACGCGTACTGTGCCCGACTTGCTTCCCCCTCGGGTGAGAGTGGTAGGGGGTTTTTCATCCTATAGCTTGCTATTAGGTTTTTCCCCTCTATTATAGATTAGTCTAAGCTACTTAGAAGAAGGTCTGGATAGCTCTAGAGTTAAAACAGTGTATAAATAAATTAAATTAAATGTCGCTGCTTCGTTGTGCACCACACACACGCTGAGACTAAAATTAAAATAATTTTACTAGAAAGGCTAGCCGTGGGGGATTTGAGTTCCAAAAGAAAAACATACAATATTTCACATTTATGCTCGTCGGTACTTTTGACAAGACCTCATTCAAATGACAAACGCAGCCTGACGGGTTCAAGGCACAGCCACATTGACTGTTCCCAAAGTATTGCCTAAATGCTACTGAAAGAAAAGGAAAAGAAGTTGCGGCGATGTAGAGATAAGCAGAATGTATGTCGCCGTGAGGATATCGCAGCTCGGAGTCCATTGCTTCCTTCGCGTCGCGCGAGAGAACATCTCAGCCAACCTTCCCTATTAGGACATGTTGGGGATGTGCCAGTTTAGGCCAGCAACAGACTCTAGCACCATTTAACCTGGAAAAGAAGCTTAGTATTAGCGTCGCATACAAGCTGTTAGCGCCACCTTAATCATCATGGCTGCCTGCCTTGCGTTCATCTCTGCCTGCACCTAACCTTGATCGACATTGGAAAATCAATAGTTCATATCTTAGTTTCAAGCCTCCTGCAGGTATAACGACTACAGAACTGGGACTGGGTAACGGGAAGATGCCCAGCTTTGAGTTCCATCGCTTGCTACGTACCTGTCAGCCGGCGATTGATGCCTCCATGGGCCAGGCATGCTAACAACTCGCCTATCGGTATGCTATGTGGTGTGAGGGAGTCGAGGGAATAACCCGACGCGGTCGTAGTTCCAGTAACTCACCTTGTATGCTTCACTTGCGACGGCGGTAGCTCGTCGACAATGATGCCAGCACCTTGACCGTGGCTGTGGTGGGATCGAGATATTTAGCGGGGTATCTCAGCTCACCACTCCAGACGCCTTCTACATCACTGCTGAAACAACTCGCACAAGCGGCGTAGACGGAGAAATAAGTCGGCAGCACCAATATCGTGACGCCTTTCGTGGGTTGCGGGGAAGTCACGCCGAGAGTTAACGCTACAGGCTTCAGCCGCTACATCCGCACTTGTTAGCTGAATAGCTAGACATGCATGGACCTCAATCGAGGCCGTCGCTCGCCAATCAACAAAATAATGGCTGCTTTTGATGGCTGTTGATCCCCGCTTACCCCACGGAGTCTCACAAAACGACTGGAACAGCCGCCTCGACCGCGCTCACCGGCCTCTGAAGTAGCATCTTGGCAAGCCACCAGGCTGATGGGCTTTTTTCTAGACCAAGGTCGAACCGTGACCTGCTGACGGAAAATGCAACGGAAAATGCACATCGGTCGTGCTGAATTTATCAGGGGACTCATTCGGGTGTTTGGGCTATAAGGCAGATGTCCTCGGGTGTCTCGAGTAGCTTAACATGTCAAGCCCAGCAAATTCACCAGATAAATTTACCAAAATCATTTGCTTTGAACCCATATTCTCCATCATGGACTCCTACGGGCCCATTTGCTTCACCAAGATTCTTGGCGTCAATGACGAGGACGGCATCCCTCCCAAGGAGAGCGTCTCCAATGCGATCAAGGAGAACCCACGAAATGGGTCGCTCACCTTGCCTCCGGCGCCAACTGCGCCCGGCGGACCTCTGGGTCTTGCCATGCTGACCAGGAACTTCTGGTTGGCTGGTCGCGAACTCAAGATTGGGTTCCAAGGAGGTTCTACATGGCAAAAGGTTAGTCAAACTCCTCGACAGCATCTTCGAGCCACTAACTCGATCGCATCCAGGACCAAGTCAAGAAGTATGCCCCAGAGTGGTGTCAGTACGCCAACATCAAGTTCACCTACTGAGAACGTGATGCGCTCCGTGTGACGGGAAGTAACCAACAGAATGTGGCGACTTTATTTTAGGCTAGGCATGACTATACTCGTACGGAGGTTCAATGGTGTTGCCGTAGTGGTGAGCGTCGTTGAATTACGGTTTGTGGTCAGAGTCCACTCACTGATCTGAAAATACGACACCCCAATCTCCCCAATCTCGATAAATGCGCTTGGCAGTTGACAAGGGCGCGATAGCGTTTCCAAAATCAGGAAAGATTGCAGGGACAAGACACTGACGTGATGCCGATGCTCGGCTTTTGAGGCTCGCCATTGATGTTTGCAATGACATCATCCTGGAAAACCACAGCAAGCGACCGAGTGGGATAGAATTTGCCTTATCGGACCCGAAATTGCAACACCCCGAAAAATAGCTCAAATAAACGTATGAGTGTTAAGATGCATTCATTTGAGTGGTCTTCCCCGATACATTTTTAGATTAGACTTTATTCCAGAGTCGTGGCACAGCATCATTGTTCGACTTGCCGCACTGCGCTTTGTCATCAATCCGTTTCGCAGTCCTTTCACCATGGCGTCCAGCTCCCAGACGGAGGCCACGGCCAAGGTACCATCTGGAAATGCCAAGTTTGAGGTTGCAATCGTCGGAGGAGGTATCGCAGGCCTGATCACAGCAATTGCGCTGCTCAAGCATCCAGGAGTCAGCGTTCAGATCTACGAGCGCGCCAAGGAGTTCAAAGAAATCGGCGCCAGCATCGGCCTCGGTCCCAACGGACTCAGGTCTTTGGAGAAACTCGGCGTCGAAAATGCGCTCTCAGAAGATATCTCCCAGAGGCAAAAGTCGGACTGGCCGATGATATATCGCCACTGGAAGACGGAGGAGGTCATTGACCACGACGTGCACCACAACGTCACGACCAAGAAGCATTCAACCACGCGCTTTCACCGTGCGCACTTACACCAAGCTCTACTTGAGAATGTCCCGAGAGAAATCATTCATCTTGGTAAAAAGATTGTCCATGTCAAAGTGAGCCCTGAGGAAGGAGCCACGCTGCAGTTTGAAGACGGGTCAACCGCTGAGGCGGACATTTGTATTGGCGCCGATGGCATTCATTCAGTAAGCATGACTCTTAATTGATACGCCGCGGACGTCAAAGCTGATTAGACATCATAGAATGTTCGAAAGACCTTTGTTCCTCAGCACACCCTTCACTGGACCGGTTGGGTGGCCCTTCGCGCAACGTTCGAATCTTCGCGTCTTGGTGACCTTGAGTTCCCCGAGGACGCAACACACTGGGTGAGTCGGCTTTGACTAACCTTTTGGCCTGCAGCTACTTAGTCTGTTTAATGTCGTGAATACCTCCTGCTGATAATTCTTGCGAGATAAATAGATAGGCCACGACAGGAACTTCTTCCACTCCCATCTAGGTAATTATTCTTCCATCCGCCAACTAGTCAAACATCCGCTGACACGTGTCTCTGCTAGGAAAGGGTCTTTTCACTGTTGTAGGTGGGTTTCACGCCAACCCTCTGGATCCCAACGCTCCTGGACAGGACGCAAAGTGGGATGATCTCGGGAACGTGCAAGACTTTAAAGATCTATATAAGGTGAGAACTATCGCGGCTACCATAATGGAAGAGAGTCTGACAACCGTTTTAAGGACTGGAACCCAACCGTTCGGGCATTCATCGAAGCGAGTCCGTACGTTCGGCTGTTTCCGAACTTCGCCGGTGCCGCTCTGGAGACGTGGTCGTTTTCCAACCGCGTCACACTCATTGGCGATGCCGCGCACACTCACGGCGGTGCGTTCGCAGCTGGTGGATCGCTCGCTATAGACGATGCGTATGCCCTGCATCTCGCTCTCAACTACGTTTGGCCGCCGTCATCCTCCCAGTCGGCGAAGCCAACGAAGTCGCAAATCGCAGAGATATTTGCAATCTACGAAGCGACTAGAAAACCCCACCTCAACAAGATCCTGGGAATTGTTCACAAGTCCTTGGCAGGCCAGAAGGCGACCGTGGAAAGGGGCAAGACCGAGACCGACGAACAGCTCCAGGAACGGGTATTGCAGAGGATGGACCCGTGGTGGATTAGTGAGCATGATGTCGACGGGGCATTTCGGGAAGCGATTGGAAAGTTTGAGGGGGTTGCGAAGTTGTAGAGCAACAGCGACTCAATCAAGGAGGGTCGGGGATAGGGAGTAGGCTCTTTGAGCACGCTTCATGATCAACGCCGGATGTCCCACAGGACTTCGACGGCTGCTACTTTTAACCCAGGCTTGAGAATGACCAGAAGACCGATGGTACAGGGGGCTCTGCTGCTGCGTCTCAGTCGGCTCCAGGGCGCGGTTGCTACTATCGCGAGTTCAAAAAGCATGATCTTCGTCGACGATTTAAGCACCTGGAAGCCCAATGCTTGCACGGATGCCCGATAGCGAGTACATGAACTTCCTTGATGTATTCCACATTCCGCCGAGAGACCCTATTCATAATCAAACAAACTCAGGTAGAACACTAGGTGTCTCGCGCGTGTCACCTTTTCCCTCTTCCTGCTCCAAGGTGCAGTCTACTCCGCCATCCGCCCCGCCAATACTCCTCGGAAGCACCCGACTTGGCGCACGAAGCAATGCCTCCGCAACCTTCTGGCGCAGCAAGGCGTTGATCCTCTTATCAATATCCAGAAAAGGGGACATGGTCTGGAACAACCCGTGGAGAAAATCAGCCGGCCCGTAGCGGCAGCAGTCTCGGCTCCGAGGGGGTGTGCAAAGGTGTCTCGTACGTGGCCCGATACCCACCGGATGGCACAGGATGACATCCGCTAGGGCATTTGTGATTTCGAAAAACTTGAAAAACTGCGACGTCAGGAAGCCTGTGTACTCAGGGTCGCTGCCTACTGCTGGATATGTGTGATGCTAACCTGGTCCCTCCCCAAAGGCAATAGGTCGTCTTCCGACACCGTCGTTATTGAGGACAGTAAATCTTGTGCGATTTGGGCGGGGAACATGAAACTCATGAAATCAATGTCTGAGACTGATGATAGCAGGCCTTGGGACATGGCTCTTTGCCATAGAAGAGTTTGCATCCATTGTTTCGTGATGTATAATAGAGTATTCTCAGCTTTGTCTCGCGCGAGTAAATCATCCACTGGCCGACATGATTCCTGCCCGACTTCGTCCAGACGCAGAAATCGAGCGAGGGAAATGGCCTCTTGGAGAAACACCATAGCTGCCTTGCGGTTATCGAGCTTGGCGTGATAGACATGGAGAAAAAAGGAGACAAGAACACTTTCGATTGACGCGTGCTCTCGATAGTCGAAACAAAGTCGCGTCCGCAGGCACTCATTTGCCATGCAGGCACTGTCGATGGTGCGCGATTCGTGCTCGATCGGAACCAAGTTCAATTGCATCATGGTAGCAGCACTCAAGGCCGTCGCTAACGTGTAGGTCTCCATGTTCGGCTCGCCGCGCGATTCGGAAATCTCGAGCTTGGCAAGAAGGACATCGGACTGGATCACAGGCCAGACGGGATACATGCGAGAACGGTAAACTTGGCAGATGGGACCAAAGATACTCGCAGGCAAGTGACGTCTGGTCTTGCCAGATGCCACACCAGTGCCGCGAGGTGGAGTTTGACCAGCGATGCAAGCGAGACGATGATCTCGAGCCTCACCCTCTGACGCCGCACCTAGCGATAGCCGCGTCTCCTCCAAACGCGTCCTGAGTCTCGATGTTTTTGGTCCGCGTTTCCGTATCGGCCTGAGGTATGTGCATTCAAAGGAGGGTTGGGCTTCCACACATTTCCTGCATGGCGTGCCGCCATCGCACCTGATTTTGCGCTGGACGCAAAAGTCACACGATCTCTTGGCCATGGAGTTTCTCGGGCAAACGGGTCGGCACAATGAGAGTCTAGCGGAGAATTGACACGAATAAAGGATGGAAGAACTAGGTTCAGAGATATCTTCGGCGCGAGGAGGGCTTCGCGGAATAAATATGGACAAATGTCATCGTGGGGGGTCCACGAGGTGTGGCGTGGGGTGTTCACGAATCGACGGACCTGATGCTCAAATGCGGGTGTCGAGAGAGTCTACTCTGCATATGGTTCAAGCCACCGATGCATCTTACCATGCCTGTGCATAATCTATCACGCGATCATTCGTCTAGAAGCCAATAGGTCCTCCATCCTCCAGGAACCAGGCGGCCGGTTGCGCACGAGCCGGGCGGACACGTCTGTATTGCACCACAAGCTACCCTTAGGGAGAAACTCGGGGCAAATGGCTTCGGCTCCAACCTTGGCGTCAATGACATGGCTGACAGGGAAAGCATCGCTCCGCCGTCGCGGCCCAAGTTATTTAAAGCGTGAACGGTCGCAAAACCCATTGCCTGTTAACATTACATCTTGATCACATGGGAAACTTATCGCCCATTCCAAGATGCCTTCCGCTTACAAAAGCATCCCACAAACACAGATCGCAGCCACGGTCCCGAAGCTCGGCGGTGGGGTCAGGTTCGTTCACGACTATCCAGTCCCAACACCAGGACACAACGAGGTCCTGGCGAAAGTCCTCTACACCGGCGTTTGCCAGAGTGGTAAGCTCGGAATCCTGATGATAAAAGCACGCTCTCCTGCGACAAAGACTAAGACTCTACCAAGATCTTCACACGCAGCGGGGCACGGCTTCGGGGCCTGATGGCAAGAGGATCACCGACATCAAACTGCCACACGTCGGAGGGCACGAAGGCGTGGGACGCATCGTCTCCTTGGGACCGGGTTGTGACGAGGACATTTTGATCGGCAGTCTTGTTGGCATTCGGTTTGCGAGTCGCATCTGCAGACGGTGCGAATTCTGCCTGGCGGGAACAGAGCAGTACTGCATCAAAAGTACGAACCATCTACATCACGAGGACGGAAGCTTCCAAGAGTACGTCGCTTTGGATGCGGGCTACCTCACCCTTCTCCCCGATGACGTTGATCCCGTCACCGTGGGACCCGTCCTGTGCGCAGGACTGACATCGTACAAGGTCGCGTGTCTTTTCCACCCTGTAGATAGCGCTGCAATCGCTGACAAACGCTGAAGGCTGTCAAGAACGCGAATGTCAAGGCTGGAGACTGGGTCGTCGTGGTCGGCGCAGGGGGCGGTCTTGGCCATCTGGCAGGTACGTGAGCAAAGCAAGCTGCACAGGATGAGGAGGTCCTGGGCACGTGATTGTGGAAAGGCAGGATGCCAAGCCAAGGTTGAGGATCTTTAGAGCGAGCCGGAGAACAGGCAGAATCTGGTCTTGTGGGGGACTACCGGGTAATGCGATCGGTCCGGCGTGCTGTGTCATCGGCCAGTTCGTTTGGGAGCGTGCTCAACCCAGACGATCGTTTGGCGGGGTCGCACCTTGGGGAGAGACACAATCTGCATGACAACGAAAGACACGCACTTGACACTTGATTTTCTATAGTAAAGAGAAAGAAGAAAAAGCAGCCACGCAATTCACGTTCATTCTGGGTAAATGGTCTTGGAATTTGAATGACTCTGCAATGAATGATCCGAACAGACATCACTGCGTGTAAACCACCAGGTGTCGGCGCTAGTTCCCCAGATGGAAGCACTTCCAGGTTCCGACCTCGCCAGGACAAGGCTGCATTTGAAGAGCGACGCATTCGGACGTCTCCTGCTTCCATCTTTGGCCCAGGTCTGGAATCTTGAGCCAGTTCGCTGCTGGAGGTTGGCAGCTGACCAGTGTTCACTCCAAGATGCAGCCGACAATTATGGCGGGTCGAGAGCAAGCACCTTGACTCCGGATACCTCGCATGCAGTTCCAATTGAGCAACCAAGAAAGAAAACTTGAGGATGGGGTTTGCTCCATGTGAATAACTCACCTTGATGGGGACAAAGTCATCTCGCCGGCTCTTGCGCTCGGAGCCAAGCTGACCCGCTTGGACAGACCAATTACCCAGGGCAAATCGGGCAAGAGAGTTGGCAAGAAGCTCGTTCTTCTCCTTGCTTTGCCCCAGTTTGGTACAGTGCCAAACCTGCAGCCGAACCCGCAGCTGCAGCCGGGGTCTTCTAGAGGATGACATGGAATCAGAATCCAGACCGGAATCCAACCAGTGTTCCAGGCGCCCAGCGAGAGGCCACCAGTGTGGCTTCACGTCCGTCGCATTCTGCCAACAGAAACCCCTGAGCCAGCCAGCTACAATAATTTACTATGGCCAAAACTGTTGGGGCCACATGACAGGAGCATGGTTGCAAAACAAAGAAGCCCAAGCCGCCTCAAACAAGCCATCGGTCGGACTTCCCCTCTCACCCCCAGGATCTTCGTCTTCTCTCTCGCCTTCACCACTTTGCCAGAACTAAATTTGGTACCAACTGAGACATATTCTCCACTTGCAGTCAGCTCAGAATGAATCAGAGCTGTGGCGGACGATCCCAGGCCATTGGAGACGCCGACCCTGTCCACTACCGGCGTTGGTCCGCGGGCTCTACTATTAGCACCAGCGACTCTGTGTGCTCGTGCTTTCAGACTTCAGGCCTTGTGGAAGAAGTCAACCATACTCCTCCGGCCGTTGAATCCGAACCGTTGTGGAGCCGGTTAGGGCAGTGGCAGTGCTTGACACAGGATTGCGTGGGCGACTGCCTGAAGACTTCCGAGCTCATCGCGCGCACTATTCGCAATTTGGAGGCGTCCAACACACCCCCAGGTAAGCTCCGTACATCTGGACTCCGGGAAAATTCTGCGGCCTTCTAACGAGGATTGATCGGGCAGAGCTCATACGCGAGTCCATCGAGGATGAGGTGCGATGGCTGAAAAGAGACTGTCGCGAAGGCCTCGGCCTCTCAGTCAAGTTGATTGAGGTCGCTAAAGAGGTGCAGACTCTGATCAAGGCTCAAAGAACAGCCTTCTCCCGCACTGCAATACTGTGGTGAGTCCAGATCTCCAACAGAAGCGGAACTACCAACTGACACCATCATCTAGGACCGTTTCTAGCTTTGTATCGGCCATGCTCGTTCACACCGAGCCCGTCGCCGGCCACGCGCGCCGTTTCACCATTATCGGATTGCTCGCCGTAATAGCGCGCCCAGCTTGGTTCGCTCTTCAGGGGTACCGTGCCGACCGTATGCTGACAAGATTGTACGACCTCAAGCACAGCTTTGCACAGGGGACAATCTGTGAGAAGGACCAGCGTGACATGGAAGCATCGCACTTCGGGTTTCTTAGACTTGCCCTTGACCTCATTCTGTAGGAGAAGATGGAAATGGTACTTGGTGATGCTTGAATCTGGAGTGTCTGGTATTTTAGAAACGGTGGTTCCTTGCGACGCTTGATTGACTGCGATCGTTCATGTAGTACCAGTACTGTATGTCACGGCACAGCCCGCACCCTTCCCGATTATTTCACCCGCCCGCCCCCTAAGAATGGCGCCGTTCCCCTGTGGCAATAATCCCGTATTGAAATATTGGTGGCTGGCTGAATTTGTTGACATCACATGACAGCTGTCCTCTGATGGCAAACAAAGAAACCATGGCAAGCGGATGGGCAAAAAAACACGGTACAACAAAGACATATGACAAAGAAAGCCGCACACTTCCCTCACCTAACACTGCTACTACTACTGCCTGGTGCAGTATTTTTGTCGACTGCTTCCCGAGTGCCGTGCCTTTTTTTCCCACCCGCTCACCGGGTGACCACAAACAAAGCGTCTACTGAGATTCCTCCCACTCCCATAATCTTTTCTCTTACATCCTCACGACTTCACGCCCAACCGGGACCGAGTTCACCGCCAGCCGAAAACGAACCCCTCGCCTGGCAATCCAACATGAATGCGATGTATTCAAGCCCAGGCCAGGGCCTCGACCGCACCAACCTCGTTTCCTTCCGACGCTTATCTACGGACTCTACAACAAACGATGCGAACCTCGCTTCCTTCCGGCGCTTGTCCACGGACTCTACGACAGACATGAGCGACGTTGCTTCGAACGTCAGTGACTCCGTCTTCCCAGACTCAACAGTCGAGAGTATCCCAGGGAAGTTTTCCTACAATCTTCCCCCGGGCATAGCGTTCAAATCGAGCTTTGACCGGGAGTCCATCGAGAGTTCTGTGAAAAAAATACCTGGCGACTTTCGAGCACATCGAAGATACACTTCGCGATCTGGAGGCGCTTGGAGCATCCGAAGGTGGGTATTACAGATCCAGACCACGCGCGAACCACCCTCTGACAGCATCGATACTGTAGAGTTTATGAGGCAATTCCTTGCTCGGGACATGATATCCTTGGGCCGGCTTTGTGAATATGCCTTTACTAATTTGGTTGACATCATAAAAGACCTTACCCAGTTCAAGTTTACTGTCCAGTCTCAAATAACATCAATCCCACGATCCTTCGCAATCTGGTACGTTGACCACTGAAGCACCAGTAACTGTACTGACATCCATGCACAGGACCCTTTCAAACGCTGTGATAGCCATGGGTTCTTCCGATCGCAGCTTTGACAGCGTAGCGAGCACTTGGACGGCTTTGGGCATCTTCGGTGTAGCAGCGCGTTCGTCTTGGCTCCTTGTTCAGGCATATCGTATCGGGCGCATGCAGGCGAGACTGGAGAAGCTGAAGCGCGCATTTGCAGAGAGAAGAATCACGAAGGAAAACCTACATGACATAGATTGGTCATACTTTTCACTCCTCGCTTGGACTCATACCCTTCTTCAAATCTTTTGATCTTGGGACGGTCATGCACATCAAGCTGCTTCACCAGAATGGGCTGGCCTTGGGCCTTTGTGGAAACTCAATTTCACTTGTATGTTATGGGGAGATCGTATTTATTTTTACCGTGCGGCACTTGATAGAAGTGCAGCAACCCAATCTTACCATTTCACTCGCTTGTCCCTGAACAACGTAACCATCCCCATCGGCAACAGCCCCGGATCGACAATGCCCAGTCCGCCAAAACGCTCCACAATCTCCGGCCCGTACATCATCGACACCCAGCGCCAGTAAGGCTCCATGGCGTACCAGTTACTCGTTATGCCCCGCGGGTTCGACTGCCCGCCGAGCCGGCTGTGCGCCGTCCACACCTCGCTGTCGTCGGAAGCGACGCTCTTCTCCTTGGGCCGCTGCATCAGCCTGCGGAACACGTCGTGCAGCCGCGTCTCCTCGGCGGAATAGAGACAGAAGTCCTCCCGGTAGCGCACGTACTCGTCAAACGGCATAAAAGCCTCGCGGTCGCGTGCTGAGCTGGGCGCCCAGCTTGGGTCGTCGAGCTTGCGCCGCTTCTGCTTGATGCTGCCGTCGAGGAATGCGGCCTTGGCGCGCTCGTAGGAGTCGCGCTCGGCCTGCTCGAGTGCGTCAAGCAGCTCGGAGGGCGATTTGGTCACCTCGTCGCGGATCTGGAGCAGGGAGATGAACGGGGATTGCACGTCCAGGCCACCCAGCTCCATCGGAAAATAAAGGTAGCCGTCTGGGACGTCGCTAATTCCGAAGCGCTGGTCAAGCGCCCCCTTCAGGTACTCGGCGACGCTAGACACCTTCTCCCCGCCCTCCCCCGGCAGCGTGGAAAAGATCTCCCGCTGCAGCCGCTCGTGCGTGGCGAGCATATTGTTGACGTGTTCTCGGCCGAAGCAGTTGGCGGGTTTGCCAAAGTTGGAGGTGAAGAAGGTTGTGGCGTACGTGTTCCACGCTTGAATGAAGCCGAGGATGCTCTTGCGTTTGCCGTGAAGCTGCTTACGCAACTCCTCGACATGAGAGTCCACCATGATCTGGTCGATCTCAAACCTGCCCGTCTGCGGCGACAGGCGCAGGAATCCCCAACGGATTTCGCCTTCGGGGAGATATTTGTCCATCTGCAGCGTTTGCTTTGGGTCGCGCGAAACTCGGACAGTCCCGGTCCTGGCCGGATTGGTTTCCGTGCCAGTGACGGCGGTGAATTCCTCCACCGTCTTCCAAGCTGTCACCGCAACGCTGTGGTCCCGAGACCAGAACCAAATGTTGTCGTGCATCCTCCAAAGAGGGTTTCCGGAAGTTGATTGGTTGATGGCAAAGTCGAGGCAGAAGAGAGTAGTCTCACCAAAAACGTCGCTGAGTACGTGCGATGCTGGGGTACCTCGGCGTCGCTTGCGTGCCGGAGTCGACTTTCCATCATCGAGGAATCTCAGAGGAGCCTGCAGGAACTTTTTAAAGAACCCGACCCAAGTATCAGACACGCCCAGGTACTTGAGAACCGTGCAGGTAGTCTCGTGGGGTAGGATGGGGTTCCAGCTCTCGAAGACCGAGTGAAAGGCGGTGACTTCCCCGTAGAGACGCGTGTTGATAGTGACTTCTGTCGAAAGCAAGTGCAACAACGTCTGCTTGAGTTCCATGGGATTGCGAACGTTTTCTTCTTCCTCCTCTTCCTCTTCCTCGTCTTCTCCGTCCTCCTCTTCATCCTCATCTTCCGAGTCTACTTCAGCCTGGAGAAAGGCAGCACGATGCCTGGTTGCAGACTTTCGGGCAGCTTGAGACGCCAATTGCATTCGAGGTGCCTTCCCTCCTGTCGATTTTCTAGCCGTCTGCTTTGTTCTCCCTTTCCGCTTGACGCCAGCACCAACAGAACGTTCATAGTCTGCCTCCTCGTCCCCATCCGCAGCTTCTGTAATCTCTTCCTCGTGATTCATGAGTTGCGCCATGAAGTAGTTCTTTTTATACTTCGAGGCCCGGGAGGTTTGAAGGCAAGGAGAAGTCTTGAGGGTCCCTAGGTAGTATCCAAGCCTCTGCTTGGCCTCTTTGGGGATGTCCTGACGCGGGGACTTCCATGCACCATCAGCGTTGCGGAAGTTTGTAAAGGCTCTCTTGAAGAAAACGCTCCACTTGACACCAATGTAATGGAGGAAAATCGCCTGAAGGAGGTCCTCATGCATGTGGATATTGTAGATGCCGCTGATCTTTCGTCGCATCTCCACCGGAACCCCAGCCTCAGAGCTCCATGTCCAGGAGCCGAGAGCGCTGATGCGCATGTTCAGAACGTCCGCAATCTCGTGTAGAATGACAGTGTTTTCCTCAAAATCACTCAATGCCTCTCTTTTCTCATCCGAGAGGAGGTCGGAAGAGTGAAGACCTCGGATAACCCATCTCAGAGTGCTGATGTCGAACTGGTTCGGTGACGAGATCTGAGACTCAAAAGAGTGCACGGCGTCTCGGAGTCTCTTCAAAGCATTGTACGTGGCTTTCTTCTCGTCATTGTCGGCTCCAAAAAGGCGATGCAGGTATTGCTCGAGTGCGTTCTCGTCCACGTTGGCTGGCTCGAATACCGTCTTTTCCCACTCCATTCTCGATTCCAACTTCTCCGCACTGCCGACATCCTCAAACGCTTCGCCCATCTCAACGTCACCACCCGCAGTGGTGTCGTCCTCCTTGTCGCATGACAGCCATTCAGTAACGAGCTGTCCATACAGTGAGGCGTACTGGAACGTAAGCGACTGCATGTCCAAGTGGCGATGAAGGGACTTTTCCCAGGCATCCAGCATCTTCGCGGAGATGGATGGGTCGCATTGGGCTTGACCGAGGAAACGATCGACATTCTGGAGCTCGATCTCCAGACGTTTATGCTTTGTCTGATTGACCTGAACCTTGCCATCATCATCCAGCTTGATGGCGAAGCACTCTTTGACGCCGCGACTCAAGGCCGCAAGCCGCTTGACGGCATCTTCCTCGGCCTGGACAGAGACGAGAAGAGATGACTTGGCCTGCTCGAAGCCAGAGCGTCTCTTGGACAACTCATCAAGCTTGGTGTTGGTGATCTCTTGGAGGGTATCGGAGAAGACACTGCCCGAGGTTGCCATGATCCTTGTTGAAGTAGGGTTGATCTCGTAAGGGTAGGCTTTTTTTCGGTCTCACTGGGGACTGTGCAGGAAGTAGACTGACACAGTACTATGAGAAGGAAGAGAAGAGGAGACTGTTTGACGGCGGACGTTGCAGTTTATATAGTCATCGCCGGATCTGGCGTCCTCAGGCAACACTCCAGAGGAATACTCTGTTTCCCAGTGATCCTTGGACGAGTGTATTCCGACCAGCCCTTCTCGTACCGGATACCAAGGCTCGGAGTTGGGACGGGCCCTTGGCCGTGGTGGGCTCCGTCGCGGTGTAGCTCGCTCGCTCGCTCGGGGCTGGAGCGATGATGTCCTCGTGATCGAATAAATCCGTGGTGGCTGAATTATTCCTGGTGAAGCCTAACTGTCTTCATAAATGTGTAATATCTCGATGGTGAACTGATGTTCAGAGTTGAGTTGAAGCGACGTTGACGTGTAAGTGTACTTTGCTTGTGGTTGGAGTGCTGACGCCGTGCTGGCTGGTGGTTGCAAAAAAGTGGGCTGGCCTTAGGCAACCACGGCTTCCCCCTCACCACTTCCTTCATCAGCATTCGCTCTCACTCCGAACACCAAAGGAAAAAGTGCTGAAGTGATTTTCTGACATTTGGTCAAGGCTTTGTATCGGTACGATGTGTTCGCTCGCGAAGACCTTTGATCAGCAGTCGGCTTATTCCAGAGGACGCAGATGCCACCAGCGCTCTACCACCAGCGCTCTAATGCTACCCCGCCATACCCAGTGTTCAGGCTACCCCGCCATACCCCAGTGTTCAGGCTACCCCGCCATACCCCAGTGTTCACCAGCCTGTTCCCCAGCATCGCAATCCTGGTCGGAGGTAAAGTGTACACATTTGAAGTAATCTACAAGTCACAGAGCGTGAAGCTCGTTTCCGGCGGACGACACAAGATATTCCAATAGCCCTAATTAATTCCGGCAATGCCTTGGTCTTCAATTATTCCCAAGCTCGACCCCAATAGCGTCTTGTTCATTCCTCGTCGGGCTAGGCAACGAAAGCCAACTGAGCAGGTATCATGCCATTTTCCAAGCACCTCATACCAAAGCAGTCTAACAGTACACGGCGCGCAATCAGTCCAAGTATTACCTTAGATAGTTCCACGTAGGATCAATCGACGCATCAAACTCGGCAGCAACGAGAAAAGGATTGTCGATGGCGCTAAACGAACTGGCGAACAACTGGTCGTACCACATCATCGACTCCTGGCCCTCCACTGGCCCGGTCTCAATCGGAGCATCAAGTGGCTCGGCAGTCATGTGTGATGAGGAAATAGTTTGTGTGCCTGGGACACCCGAATGGTTAGCAGACGTGGCCTGGCTGCCGTTCAAACTGAGGCCGGTGATTCCACATGACTGTCCACGCAGCAGTCTTTCTCTCCAGTGTGCATCAGGTTGCGACGGCCAAAAAGTTCTGGATGGCGCCGCGTTTTGGTGCTGAAGGTGTGCTTCCGGCCCACTGCTGCGAGTGCCATGTGTCGAGACGCCAGGCTCAGTCAAAGACCCCCCTGGGGCCTGGTCTGTATCAACGCCAGTGGCAGTTGAGTCCCATCCCGATGTAGTTCCTCGCGCTTTCTTAGGCACAGCCGTGTTTTCTTGGGCCTTGGATATGGCACTCTGGGAAGGGACAGTTCTGTGCAAGGCCTGGGTACTGGCCAGGGCTTCGGTCGCGTCTTGGGGGAGAGGGCATGGCAGCTCCTGGACGGCAGCTATGAGTTCGTCAACCGCTTCCAGGCAGTACTCTGGCCAGGCAGTGTCTCGAGCAGCCAGATGGCCGAGCATTTCTTTTCCGGATTTGACATGCCTTCAAGCCTCGTTAGAAGTGACAATGAAATTGCAGCGAGGGGAGCAACTTCACCTTAAAGCACTGTCTAGTAGAACCTGGCTCTCAAAAGCGGCATGGACAAGAACAAATGTGCTGATCCACACGGCCCATGTGAAGGACGGCCAGAGGAGAGGCATGGCTAGGCGTCGTTCAGTATCGTTTGTGTCTAGACGATGACGCTTCCGGTGCCTCTTGAATATGATGCATATCGATTTCGCCGCAGAGATGCAGGCTTGGAAAGCAGAGGAGTAAGAAGGAGACGACGTTTCGGACGCTAGACTAGGGCGATTCAGGCAAATCATGGACTCGTGCTTCAGTACAAGGAGCATCAAACGATGGCTTGGAGAGACTTGGGGCCGACTTGGGATTTCCGTGTCGCTCGAATGCCCGGCTTCATCATCTTCCTCCACAATGTCTTGTATCTCGTTCGACCACTTTGCGAGCTCGGTCTGGACAAAGGCTGCTCGTTCAGCGGTGTCGCGCCGCTTCAAATGGTTCTTGTTGCGCATTTCCAGGATCAGGCCGCGTATTCTGGCATGCTTGGCGAGAAATGTGAGCAATTGGAGTTTTTCCGCTCCTTCTGCTGCATCGGCCGGTCCACCATGGTGCTCTTCGCCTGGGTAGCAGACATCCAGATCGTCATCTTGAATGTCCAGAGGCAGCCCCAGGGATTGGCAGAGAAGCCTCTCGAGAGTGTAAATGCACCAAAAGACTCGACGGCGGATCGAGGCTTCGCCGGCCGTGAAGAATGGAAATCGGGTCGGACAGCGATGAAGCCCCAAGTGGAAAGCCATGCGGACAATCAGGCCACCGAGGCGAGATGCTGCGTTCAGACATAGCATTGATGTGAGGAACAATTGGATCGCAAGGGCGGCTTGGGTCGCTCGGATGGATGCTGGCTGGCTAAGTGCAAACTGCGAGCTTGCTACTGCGTCGTCGACACTCTGGAATACCAGCGTTGAGGGGATGGGCTTCGAGAGAGGAGGGCCTTGGCGACCATCGGCAAGCGAAATGGACAGTATTGACTTGAGAATGACACGATCCAACGGTGGAACTGATTCTGATCCTCCCTTTGATGCGTCTTCGAATATTCGCAGTGTGTCTGGGCCATGGAGAAAGGGAAGGGCCGGATGCCAGGACTCAAAAAAGCTCCTTGACCATTCCACCAAGTCCTCGAAGCTCGGTTGCGTGCCACTAACTCCCGGTTCGCAGACAACCTCGTGGGCTTTCCACAGGGGCTTCTCTCGGTTCGTCGTCGTCGAGGTGGCTTGTCGGAGCTGATCGTCCTCGCCAGGTATTAGAGTGTTGATAGTCGTCGCCTGCGTCGTCCTGGTCGCGGATCTCCGGGCCAATCTCAGGTAGACGGCACGGATGTAGTGGATACCACTGCTGCTCCCGACGAAGCGAGCGACGTCATGCTCTCCAGTATCACGCATCAACCCATATTCTCGAGCCGGCTGGGATCCAGAAATCGATCGTTTGCGTTTGCGAGCATCAGCTGAGTAGCCGGGGGTGGAGCAGGAGGCGGTCTCGGAGGCGCTGAAAGGTGACTGGTGAGTGGCCATGACGCCGCGACTCGCCGAGGAGCCATGTGCCACGAATTTCTCTCGGTGGGGAGGTTCCGCTGAATTGAAGGTGTCGCGTCCGGAGGGAAGGTGTTGCATCTGAATCCAGGATGTTCGGAGGATTGGAGGCGGACAAAGAAAGGTCCGAAGCGGGGTTATCTTGACTGGCCTCGTTCGGTGGAGCAAATGCTAACCTGGACCACCGACAGCATTTTGCATACCTGCAAAGGGTCGGACCATTGCGCAAGAGCATATGGCCGACAATGAATTGACAGAGGGCGAGGCTGGAGAGTCTCTAAATCCCATCGCCTGCAGTCACTGTCGTCAGAGAAAACGAAAGGTGAGTGTTTCAATGCTACCTCATCCTTGCTGGAGAGGATCCGCCTCTGACACTTCCACCGCAGTGCGATCGTCATCTGTCAGTTCCACACTGCCTAATAATATTGTTTTGAATTGACAAATTCCCTTCTTTCTGATCTAGCCCCCATTGTCTCCAATGCAGTCATAGCCCGTCCAACTGTCAATACCCTGAGCAGAACAAGAGGTCCGCACACGTTCTGGAGGGGATTTCTGGCAAACGCTGACGTGGAGAAAAAGAGGCATTCCTATAGGGTTTATTAACAAGCTCGAAGCTCGCCTGGTAGAAACGGAGAGTGCCCTTTATCAGGTTCTTCAGTTCATCAATCAGCACTCGACGGAAGAGCCGCTGCCGCTGCATCACTCAGTCCAGAGCAAAGCCGACCGAATAAAGGAATGGGAAACTTTCCCATTACAATCTATGGAAGAAATACAGCGATGGTACCAGCGCCGTGTTGGGACGAGCCCTGCCAACGGAGGAGCTACACCAGTAGACAATCCGTCACAACCGATCACCGCCTGGCCTCCCGGTGTAAGTACTCGGACAACCGAGCCAATTATCGACTTACCTGTGGCGATTGCAGAACCAGAGTTGGCGGTACGTAGTGAGCAATCCATCTTTCCTTCCGATGGAGGTAGTATGTTGGAAGGGCCATGGGAAGTGGACTCGCGACCGGATGAGAGCAAGGCGAAAGATTTGAGGAAGAAACACCCCCACCTGTATTTCTAGTGAACACAAACCACCAACCTTCATCTCCATGTTATGGCGATCTTGCGACGTAAGTTGCCTTTTGTCTTCCAGCGAGCGTGTCCCTTTCGAGCTTCCCCCAGCGCTAGATATCGGCGTATATGTATTCTTCGAGATGCTGGCATCGAGGCGGATTTGGGTGGGCACTCATGCCTTGACATGTTTAATATTGTTGCTGGGGTACGTCTTTCTTGTCGGTAATACATATGATCATGGCTCGCGTATCCAGTCATACTTCCCAAAGCTCATTTCAGACCGCCGAAACTGGTCATTTCCGCGCCCACGAATGATAGCGCTGTCAATCGCAAGGGACAAAGTGGGCACATGTCCTCATACACACCAGAGTCAGCACTGCCTGAGTGTTGGCTGCTACCTGTACCTACCGGTCCGACTTTGCGTCCGTCAGCAAATCAACTCCAGGCAGCATTACAGGCAACAAGATCCTTCAATTCTTCATATACGAAGCTCTACCCAGCTCATCATCATCAGTCCATCACCCCCAACTCGCAATGCGGCAGGGGCGAATTTATGGGCCAGGTTTTCCGCCTGGATACCTGTCATGTGCGATGGGCATGAATCGCTTGCGCAATATCGAGCTGTGGTGGATCCTTGCTCCGCAGAAGAGACAGAGGATCATGGTACTCCGTACCGAACCACGAGAAGACGACATGTTGGCAGCTTTCGCCCCAGTACTTTTGCACCTATCACCTCTCGTTCAATGCCTTTAGACTATTGTGCGATTCCATCAACAACAGGTACATGGAAACGAAGGAACACCTCATCGATCGATTGAACCAAACTATGTCGCGCAAGACAATAGCGCCGTCTCGGGCGGAGAAACTTCCCCCGGAGCTTCTCGAGATCGTTTTCAGCTTTCTGGACCCCGAAGACTTCGTTGCCCCCGGCCCCCGCTCCCAGAGTCTCTGGACTCAGGCCATCACCTGGGCGCAGAATGGCTACCGCCGATGGAGAGCCGAGTATTCATGGGCAGGCACTCCTATTATCTGTACAGGCACACACCTTAGTTCCCTCCCCCAGCCAATGTATGACATGTTCCCCGAGGCAACCCCCAGTCCGCCACCTCAAGGCTTGATATCTCGCCAAAGGATAAGTCGGGCGAACAGGAATGAAGCGTCCGAATGGAACCACAACGTGACGAATAGCTACAACAAAAACCCTATCCCATACGACGAATCCTATCGGGAGAACTTTGGGAAGATTGTTTCCTTGGCGGGTATTCCCGAGAGGCTTCACGAAGCCATGGCGGCATGCCTTCCGACCTTGGACATTGAGCACGGAAGCAAATGGTACCTCCGCAACCTCACACAGAAAGAGTACATCCGAATGGAGATCGCCAAAACGACTACCGGCGAAATCACCGTCGTTCTATTAGGAAAGAACTGGCTGACGCTGGATATCCTGCTGATGTGGCTGATCAGCTGGAGCCAAAAAGACTACGAGACGGGCTTCACTTGGGAAGAGTTGGAGCAAGGCGACGTATACAACGATATCCAAGACGCGGACTTGATGGATACAAACCGCCGAGAAAGGCGCATTGGCCAAGTGTTCAAGTCGATGAAAGCTGGAAAATGGGCTGCCCATGCGCTGGATGTTGTCGATGTAGAGATGGGTGAGGGTTGGTTCGACCGCACCGACACCATTGAGCGGCTGTCGAAGAATTGGCTGCGGGCTCTGTATGGACAGTCGCTTGAAGATAATGGCGATGAGGAGGTCAAGAAATATTGGGCCAAACTTTATGAAGATAGTAAACGGAGCGTGTGATAGCACAGGTGAGTTGGGAAGGGAATCTAGCTTGTAAGGTCTCATGGGCTGCCATTACAAGATCTTGTCTGCGCACTCTGCCGGTGACGTGACAGATCAAGTCTTTCACATATCCCGATGAACAGACGAACAGATATGTTAAAAATGGCCTGATCGGGGGCCCTAGAAAGACGTGGGCTCGGCCTACAAGCAGTGGAACTCTGCAAAAGGACCAGAGAGTATGACGCGACTTGTGACTGAGAATCAATACTAGCTCTGAAGCCTATTTATGCGCCAAATCGAAAGAGATTCCCGTCCATGTTTATCGCTCTTTCTAACTTGCAGTGCCATCTTTGGTGACGCTGCCTGGCCTGGATCATCTACGGAAGCGGGTCCCGGTGGATGATAAGAAAGATCTGGTTCAACCGGCTCTATCTGCATGGACGCAAACGAAAACACTCCAACCTACTCGGTTAAGAGAAAGCGCCAGTCAGCTTCTAAAGAGACCGAGAGCTTGGCGCAAGGTTTATCGGACTCGTCGAGTCATACGTGCTATGCTACTGGTGATCTCTATAGTAAGTACAGAATGCTATAGGGGTCAGTATCTTAAATGCCTAAGTTTAGGGGGGTTTCACTATAGTTATACTACCCTCTGGATCTCCTATAGCCCTTTTATTTACTTATATATACTGTAGCTATAGTACTATAAGCTGCTACTAGGTATAGCACTTATAGCAGCTACAGCACCCTAAGCCGCCAGCAGCTACAGCAGCTACAGCAGCCTAAGCCGCCAGCAGTTACAGCAGCCATAGCGCCCTAAGCTGCCAGCAGTCACAGCAGTTATAGCAGTTATAGCAGCCACAGCACTCTAAGCGGCCAGCAGCCATAGCAGCTATAGCACCCTAAGCTGCCAGCAGCCTCTAGCAGCCTCCAGTATGCTGGCAGCTTGGGATAATAGTATATGTAATTATGTCGTATTTATGCGAGACGGCAGGGCAGGTCTAGTATAAATAAAAACGAGAATCGGGTTTTGAGACACTGACGCCTATGGCCTTCCGATGCAAGATCGGCATGGCCTTCCGAAGTGGGGGACCCGACACGATCTTGGAACAATACATAGAGCTGCAGAACCTCGCAAGCAAAGACACCAAACAAGCTCGACAATCTCCAATACGGCTCGCAATGTCCTTTTCTTCGCATCCTATGCACCGAGTCTGCGCCAGCGCCTTCACAGGCCCAATCTCGCGGACCCTGGCTTCTCGCGCCCCTCAAATTAGAACCATGGCGACCAACAGGAAGCGCGAATGGCTGTGTATTCTTCATGATAAGCCAAACGTTCTTGAACGGAGGAAGGTAGTGAAAGGGTAAGCTGAACATTCCCCTGAAGGACTTTTCGGATTTTATTTTTATTCATGCGGGTTTACTGACGAAGCACATTGAAGTGACCACTACGAAGCAGTGAAGCCCTTGGTTGCTTCTGGAAAGCTTGTCGCCGGTGGTGGGTTCCCCTTCCCAGTCCCGCGGTTCATTTGCCAGTCCAGGCGCGTGAGATAATATGACTAAGGGAATACAATCGCAGGTGCCATGTTCGAAAAGCACCCCGTTGAGGGAGAGCCTGCACTGTTCAAGGGTAGTGTCATCGTGTACACTGGAGATACGGTTGAAGAAGTCCGCGAGCTCATCGCCAATGACGCCTACGCCCGAGGCGGTGTATGGGATTTGGAAAAGGCCCAAATCATTCCGGTAACACCTTTTCGTCGCCATTCTAAGCCTGGCATTTATACTAATTATTTCTCGCGGCAGTACGTCCCGGCTGTACGAGAGGCCTTGTCCTAGGCAATCCTCGCGATGAGATCATTACCTGCGGAGGCCCGTGTGTATTTGCCATTGAGCAAAATGGTTGTCAAATGTTTTTGCGTGTTTCAGGTTCGGCTACATCTCTGGAGGATACAAAAGACAGTCTACGTCAAGCTGTTCGGCCAAATCTAAGAGTTCCCGCGGTGAGAGCCCAGCCATTGCGTTGGCCGCGAAGTGATCCCATCCCGTTTCATCTATTATCTGTTCACCATGCTCCTGCTCGGTATTATCATGATTCTGCATCTCGTCTTCAACGACAGAGGAGTGGCTGAAGTCCAGGATCTCGCTGGCTGGGGTGAAAGCCGACAGCTTTTGCTCCAGTTGGCTCAGTTCCACCTTTCGAAGAGGTGCCACCAAGCTGCCCTTGGCGATTAGTGTGTCGAGAATGTAGCCTATGTCGTCTCGCCAAGGATTTTCATGGAGAAGAGATGGGCATATGACGGTTATAAGATGGAGCAAGAAAGCTGACGAAGAAGCATATTCGACTTGGAAGGGTAGGAAAGCCTCTGTTGGGACCTCGGTCAGTACTTTCGAGAGAGGAAAGGACTGGAAAAAGAACTTGCCCAAAAGATCTTCGTCGGCCAATGCTCGAATAGTGCTCAGAACCGTCTGTGCGGAGTCAACACAGGACTGTATGAGCGACGCAACTGGAGGCGAAAGGTTGATTCCTCGAGAGACTTGAGTGGTGGCCTGCTCTATATGCATGTGTAGTGCGCACATGATCTGCGGCCTGGTTGTGAGAACCACACACTAAGCGCTGTCAGAGTTTGAAGTGAAGAAAGCTCTTGATCGTTGACCTACGTGATGGTAGCCCAGGATCAGGCGTGTTGCAGTCCGGGAGGCTTTGCTGATGGAGTCTTGGAAGTAAGTGCTGATCAGGGCACTTAGATCGCGAGACAGCTCGGCCAGATTTCTCAGAATTGACTGGGTATCCGTGATCAGAGTGCCATCGAAATTTTTGCCCACGCCATAGACGGCTGAGCAATGGTTAGCGTGAGTAACCCTCGAGATGATTCAAGATATAGGTCGTGCTCACTTGTCAGAACCCGGGCAGTCAAGCGGGAGAGCCGGACATGGAGCGTCATGGTCAAAGCCTCGAGGGAGTCATCCATCTCAGACGGAAGCTTGGTCGAAATGTCCTCGTCTCGTATAGAGCTGGTCGCGCCAATGAGTGCGGACCAGTCTCGATCCAGCATGTAGACGATCCAAAACACAATGTGGCATCGCTTGGAGTGTTCGACGCCTACGACATCCTCTCGCATGTGTCTATGCATTCCAGCAAGGACACATATACGCAGGGCTTGTCCAATCTGAACCGAGTGCAGAGTGGTAAGCGAGTATAGTGTGAGTGAACAAGATAGACACTTACATGGTGGAAGGCGGCCACCCTCATATCGATGGACTGGAAGTAAATGGCCGCTAGAGTCAAGGCCTGGGCCGAGACGACGGGCTCGTTATCAATCCCTGCCAGATCCGGGAGTATCGACATGGCTCGAGCTGCGTACTGATATCCAGACGGCTTGTTGTCCTTGCCTGCGTTTCCCAAGAAAGCCTTCCCGAACGCCAACATGAGCAAGAATTGAGCGTACCAATGCCGGCATACTCGAGCCTTTGTAGGTGCATCCTCGTACAGCTCCTTCATATTGCAGATGAATCGTCGCTCGTCGAGGATATTGGCGAGTGGCCCCAGATAGAAGGTGGCTGTCTTGACTAGGAAGAGCGCATAGTCGGAAGGCGGCAAGTTGGAAACATCCGGGGCTTCATCGGGTCCAATGGGACGTCTTTGCATCTTGAAGGCGGCTCCGTCAAGATGCCACGGAGCTGGATCGCGACCGGCGTCGGGAAGATGCTTTCCTACGAGGGCCAAGACCCGGCGACAGAAGGCCCAAGAAGAGGAGGGACCCATGTACCCTTGGAACCAGTTACTAGAGAGTTCTTTCTGTTTAGGAATAGTTTGAAGTGCTTACAGTATCGCCCATTTGCCTGTTCAAATGTGTAATCGTTGTCCACGAGAGGGTTCTGACGGAACGCCGGCTCCACTCTATCGAGAGCCAGCTCCCCATCTATTGCAGCACCTGTACTGTCAGGTTGAATACCCTGGGAGGTACCAGGGGTTAAGGCTGATCTGGGTCAGTATGGGCGTGGCTATGGATTGCTTTGGGTTGTGTTAATTACCCTTATCTACTGCCATCTCGCCTCGACCGGATGTGGTCGAACTTCTCCGGTCAGCATCGACAACCGCAGCAGATGGTTTCGAACGCAGTTGCCGATTCGACCACGTCTCATTGTCCAAAATGGATCCCGAGGCGTCGCTATCTTGACGATTCTCCAAGGCCCGCAGGTAACTATCGTCGGTGGGAGAGGCGGGTCAGCATGGGAGCGGGGCAAGATGGAACAGAGAAAGAATGAAGAATTCACCTCTCCGGGACAGAAACACGCTTGTCCGTGGCAGGGAACTGACACACTACGTTCTTGCGATGACATCTCGTACACGGCTCAGCACCCGAGCACCTGACCTTCATGGAGCGACATCGATTACAGCTGCAGCACAGTCAGAGTCAGGGCCGTGAATGACACCATCGCGGGTGGAGACGGAGCTACGCACGCCTTGGGGCATTTCTTGGCTACTCTGGTCCGGGCCTGGTTGTTCGGCATCTTGGGCACGGCGGAGACGAAGGCGCCTTGGCTTGTTGCAGCGGGTTCCACGCGTGATGCTTCACTGGGTTTGTTGTTTGTCGGATGGTCGGCGCTCGAGGTCGGGGGAGCGTTCCGACTATAAGTAAACCTGCACCCGGCATACTAGACCTAGACGATGGGGCTTGCTTATCGCGGTGATTTGTCAGGTCGGATTGCGGTCCCGGCCGCGGCGAGTCATTCTGGGCCCCGTGAACCAATGCGAGATCGGCTTTGACAGCCGACTGGGGTGGTTTGATAGCCGAATGGATTTACGCTTTCTCGTTATCATCCACCACGACATTGCTTGCTAAGACTTTTCTTGTATGTGCCTGTTTGCGTACATAACTGTCTACAGCGGACTCGCCCATTGCCCTTGACGAATTAAGCACCAAGAAACAGCCTGTGTTTGTCACCGCACTTTTCTCCAACCCACAAAATTAACACACATCGCCAAAGTCGACTATGGTCTTCAGAGCCAGTTCGTCTCGTTCAACTGCTGCATTGAGGTATGCAACCCCTAACCTAGTCATAGAGTCACTAGACCTTAAGCAGGCAGTCCGTTAACAGTCAGGTCAGGCAATTATCTGCGTTCCGCGGGCAAACAGCTCGTGCGGTCAGGACATTCCCCTCTTCTATGAGAATGAACTCCACAGCAGCCGCCGCCGCCGCCGCCCCGGCCTCCAGTCCTGCGAAGCCAAGCGCCGCATACTCTGTTGTGCAAACGTTTAGCAATTTCGAAGAGACAATCGCCAAGCGGCCAGACTTCGATCACTCCAACTCTCCAATCGAAGTCACCAAATCACCCGACCCAACTTGGTCCTTTGGTGACGGCGTCCGCAACAAGTCGCCTTCGCCCACAGAGGTCGCATCCAAGAACCACAAGGAAATAGACCCTTATTCCTCTGATCGATCGGTTCCGCAAAACTACAGACTCTTGGTTTCCGGCATTGCCCCTCGCCCAGTCGGATTCATCAGCACGCTCTCCAAAGACGGCAAAACCAAGAACCTCGCGCCCTTCAGCTACTTTCAAGTCGTCGATCACGACCCGCCCATGTTCATCGTCAGCTTTTCATCCCGATTTGGTGCAGTCAAGGACACCTTCCAGAACCTCAAGGACACTGGTGAATGCGTCATCAACACCGTGTCAGAAAACATGATCGAGGCGGTGAGTGCATCCTCCATCGATGCACCCTACGGCTTGTCCGAGTGGGACATTACTGGTCTCCATGAGGCACCCACAACCACTGTCAAGCCATCTCGCGTTCAAGAGTCTGTCTTTTCAGTCGAGGGCAAAGTCGTGGATATCAAGGAGTTTGCCCCTCATTCACCAGGGATGAGTAGTGCGGCCATTGTCCTCATCAAGGCCACCCGGTTCTGGGTCCAGGAAGATGCGGCCAATGAGGATTTCAGTCACATCGACCTAGAAAAATTGCGACCGATTGCACAACTAGGGGGGATGTCTTACGGGCGTATTACCTCAACCTTTGAGCTACCCCGAACTCGTTGGGAAGATAAGCGGCCCGAAAGCGAGCTCCTTACCAAGCTAGAGGAGAAGTCAAAACAAGGATGAGGCTTGCGATTACTACTGTGCAGTAAAATATGTCTACAACAATACGAGAAGATATAAGTTGACTATCTTTAAAGTTAGGTTACTGTAAAGTGTAGATCAAGCTAGAGGTAGATTTACTAGAAATTTATTTATGAAAATAAAGCCCAAATTAATATAAACAGATAGATCAAGGTAATATAGTCAATCGTACGTAGTAATACTACAGCAAGGTACCGTACCAGTACATAAGTTGGGTAAAAAAAGATATATTACGTCTGGTTAGTGCTGTTTCTTTTTAATAAACTGGTAGACAGCAACACCAGCCGCCTCGCTTCCGATCCCTATCAACGTTCGCCTGAATCTAACTATTTGCAGTTAAATCCTGCTGAGCCGCCGAAACTGCAACCTCCTGCTGTATTCGGAACTCGATCTCGCGCAGCTGGGCCTCGCGAGCCAGCAGCTCCTGGCGCTTCTCATTGATCTCGCGCTGGACCCTCACCTCGATCTCGTGGAATTTCTCTTGTTCTTCTCGGAGCTGTTCCTCTTTCAGCCGCAGTGACTGAGAAACGAGATCCTCTGGGTTTATGAACGAATCGCTGTGAAACACATCCGTTAGCTAGAGCCGACTTGTGATAAAGACCGTGTTGAGAACAACTCATAAGACAACATACGTTCCGTCACCACCCTCCACAGTCTTCGAGAGCTTCTCCGTACGATAATTCTCGTACAAGAAGTCATATGTGATCTCTTTCAAATCCACCAGGTGGCTATACAGTAGCGCAGATCGGATAGCCAGAAAATCAGAGTGGAGTGGGTTATCCACCTCGACGATACCCCAGGGATATTGTCGAGCGCGAACTTTCCGGCCACCGATTTCAACGACTTCTTCACTCCCAACGATAGCGAAGGGCATCAGCCCCCGCAGCTCAGCGTTCTCTTCAATAGTCTCTTCATCGTCCTCCTCGACATTGCAAGGGAAGTTGTAGATGGGGATGCGGTAGTGCTCGATGTCCTCCATGATCAATTTCTTGGTTTCGGCTAGCTCGGTGGGGGTGAGGGAGTCGGCGCGGCCAATTACTGGAATCACGTTGACGCGTGGTGCGAGGCGCTTCATGAGCTCGATGTCAAGTTCGCGGAGGCTAGGAGGCGTCAGTGGTGGCAGGTACGCAGCGAGACGATTTGGTCAAAGTCCCTGGGCTGAACTGGCAACTCGAGTCAATGGGAAACGTACCCGTGGCCGGTCGGAGTGATGAAGTAGAGCATGGCGTGGACTCTATTATCCGTGAAGCGAGGATTGCGCTTGATGCGCGACTCCTCCGCGAGATGATCGTCGTACTGTCGTTCAAGGTGGCCAACAATCTTTGAGAAGCTGCGATGGCCTTGTTAGTGCTGCCGATCGCATCGTACTACGACAAGGTCAATAGTCAACGCTCCTTACCTTGCCTCGTTATCAATCATGTCTCCGAAGCCGGGCGTGTCCACGATGGTGAGGGAGATGCAGGTACGGTCCTCCAGTTCTATCTCTGCGGTGCGGGTTAAGGTTGATGACTCGTTGGATGACTGGGATAGACGTACCAACAGTCAAGGGTTTGATCTTAACCCCTTGCTCCGCGTGTGCGCCACTCTCGTCATCTAATTCCTTGTGTGCTAATACGCTGTTCCCACAGAGCATGTTGACGAAGGTGGTTCTGCCTGTGCACGCTAGTCAGTCCCTCCAAAAGAACGGGGGCGGCGCGGCGTCTGACGAACCAGTTCCTGATGCCCCGCAGATCATGAGGGAGAATTGAATGGCCCTTTTGACATTCTTCTTTCGGCGGATCATCTGTTGTAGAAATTTTAGGTCAGCTCGTGTGTTCGGCCCTACAGCTAAGGAAGCTGGAGGACGGCAGGGGACAGGACAAATCGTACAGTAGAGGACATGGCGTACGGGTGTGTGTGGCCAGCAAAGCCACGAGCAGCGCGGTATCAGATGTCTCTCTGATGTCTCTCAGGCAAGCTTCGGTGATGTCAGGAAATTGTTCGGGATAGAGGAGACGGTAGAACATGACTTATATAGGGGCGCGCAGTTCCGGAAGATCCTTGCCCATCTATCTTGTGCTATTCGCGTACACGTTCTCCACCTTCCCATCCTCAGCAAGAGCCGACATGTTGATTGGCTGGCTCAAAGCATACCATATCTGGCTAGCGTATCTATATCCGGATGCGGGTCCTCTTCTTGCTCATGGGTCAATCAGAAGCTAGGCAATCTAGATTGGGGATAACGCAGTTCATTAAGTTATGCAGGCTAAGTATTATCGCCCAAGACGGCCACCGGGTCGTGCAAGACGATCTACTCAAGGGGATTAATACGCATGCTGAGTAAAAGGGTACCATTGCTGCTAGTTAAGATGAGTCTAAAAGTACACAAAGGAGATTCTGACATTGAGAGGGAGTGGATTAATGTTCAGATTCGTAGATACATAAAGATTAAAGAGTATTATACACAATCAAATCGATCGTGGTCAGCGCCGCCTAGAAGTATCTGGCTTTTCGTAAAACACACAATGTGTGCTTGTGTTTCACCATGCTCAGCCAGAAACCGTAGCTGCACGCGCATCCAGTCTCGTTGAGCTTCTGATACTGACGAGGAGCTGCACGCAACATAGAGGGGCCATATGAGTGAAAATCGCCCATTGCGTGTCCGGTCGCTTTCCTTGATCCCAGGCCGACTCGTCCTCTCCTCCTTGCTCCCTCTACTTATGGCAGGGAGTTTCATCTTCGATAAATCACACCCTAGAAGGAAAGGGACGCTTGCACATATATCATTTACCAACTCCATACTGTTCCCTTGAATTTCTCCTCCCTCGTCTTTTTCATCGGGGCCCATCGGAGTAGACATCCAAGAGATCGCGCGGATGAGCACCGACTGTATAATGAGCCGTGACACACGATAGAAATTCCAAACTCGAGCGGTGTAGATGTTTGGGTATCTATGAACCTGCCGTGGAGTGAAATCTGAGCTTGCTGGGTGGTTGACATTCATAGCGGCTGAGTAGGACCAGGTCGCAGGGATAGTGCGCGCCCAATCAATCATCTCACGATCCAGAGCCCTGGCACTGTGAAGGAGATTCTTAACGTCCTCTTCACTTGCGCCTCGCGGTTGAGTGAATAAGCAGTTGCTTCGGTACTGGAGGTTGGGTATTCCGGCTGCCTTTGAAATGAGATGATGTTCTGGACTCTCGTGTGAAGACGTAGCCACATCTAGTACAGAGAAGAGGTCGTCCATCGGCCGACACATTTGCACATGACCTAAAACCTATACATACCTTCATTAGCATCATGCCTAACTACAGGATAGACAAAGTGCTCTCACGACGCTTTTCCGAACAAACCAAAACAAGCTGCGTGATAGGGACGAGTGCAATTTACTGGTGCCACGAAACTTCACAACGGCCGCAGCTCCATCAACATGGGCTCCCCATGATGGTGCTGTGTCTGGATCCCGGATCATAGTCTTGAGTGGTCATCAGTTCAGCGCAGTCGCAGGCATCCTGTTCCACAGACTCAACAACTAACCTCGTAGCCGCAAAGAAGAAGAATGGCATACAATGTCTGGTCGGTCTCAACTTGTGCGGGGTCTTGAATGGCTTGTCCAATTGCTTTGATGGCTTGGGCGTATCGTTTCCTGCACAGTAAAGCCGCTTTTTGCACTAGATTCAACGAGGCGGCATAGGATATTGCCTCTGCCGCCAAGCGCAAGGCAGAACCCGGGTCGCTGCTGGCGTAGAGACATGGTAGCTGGGAATGAAGGGCGCGTACGGGATCTTCGTCACATAAATTTTCCATTATCGAGTGGTAAAAGTGGCATACCACCACGTCTTCCGTTGGCGTGGATAATCGGTAAGTCGGAGTGAGGCAGTATTCGGGCATCCATTTCGAACCCCTGCTTGCTGATATTGTAGCTGAGCCGTGGGCGCGTGCGTCCCATTAATGGAATCTGGCCTGTGTTTGGGTGGTCTCGTCACGGAACATGAGGTCCGATTGGTCTCGGTACCCAAGACATATTTTCTTCGTCCTCATGCAACGTGAACATGCGGGATGCTTCTCATCGCACTTTTCATCTATCAGCCATACCCAACTGAAGCTGGGGGGAGTTTCTGTCTGGCCTACCCTTTTATGCAGTTTCCTGGACAGCCCTGCGTAAGAATGAAGTTTCGTGTGGAACGTATTCAGCTTGAGACTTACCTGCAGTTCTCGCACCCCCGACTTGGCTTCCCGCAGTAAACCATGAGTGGAGGACCGTCGTAGCCGACAAGGATTCGGAGGCTAGAAATGATGCAGGAACAAGTGTCCAGCGTGGCCAGGTTTTATCGTGTTTAGCTAAGCCATCCGGCCCCTGCCGCTAATCTCAGGGGTGCCTGAGGTGCCCACTTTTGGCATCGCGGACTCTTTGCCCTGATCTGCTCAATCTCGAACAAAGGTGCAAAGACGGTGTTGGTAGTTGCTTTTAGAGATGACGGGTGCTGGTGCCTCAGATCATGAGTTCGTGTATGGCTATTAGTCTACCAAATAGGTATCTTCGTTACAGTAAACGAGCAGAACGTCTATCAGAGCAGTCATATTCCCATTAGTCCTGCTATATGGGCTACTTCCATCATCTAAGTATCTTCACAACCGAATAGCATCGCTATTTTGCTTCACCCATGCAAATGAATCAATTCTGAAATCATCATCGATGGTCTCCGATCGATCAGCATAGAACCGCATTAGCTTCTGTCCATCTTCCCATTTAGGCCAGAAAGGATATTGCCCGGTACGGTTGCCGTTGGGGTCCAAGTCGCAAAGGAAGTTGACGAAATGAGTGCGGATGCTGCGTGCTGCATAATTATCCTTGATGGCGAAGAAGACTTGTAGGATATCGGCTCCGTGGAATGTACCAAGAATCGGGGTGCCAGTAGCGTCAGATGACATGTACGCCCAAGATGCTGGCGCGTTTTTACCAGCATGAGCAGCGGTGAGGAAAAGTCGCCGAGTGAGGGTGAAGAATAGGTCGCCGAGTATAGCAGCACGACGTTTATAGCCACGAAAGATCTCGTTCTTTGTACCAGTACCATATGGACTGTTTTGAGTGGTGGCCTCTAGTCCTGTGCCGTACGTTTCGATGAGGTCAATGAGTTCTGACTGGGATGCACCAACATAGTAATACTGTTTAAGGTAGTCGACGAGCCCGTCGGTGGTGGTCAGATTACTTTGAAAGAGAGCAAACATGGTTCCTTCATCTTCTTGGTTTCCAGTAATAACAGGAACGGGGACATATTTGCCTTGCTTCGCGAGAACTTCCCCGCTGTCTGGGAGGGAGCGTCCATCCGGTCTTGGTAGGTAGGTCAGCCCCAGAGCTGTGTAAGACAACATGCTGGGTGCTGTCGAGACGGCATTGAGGTAGGTGGTGTAATCAACCTGCCGGAGACATTCAAGTGTGTCGTCTGCCCCATCACATCCGGCGTGATGAACCACGCGGTCATAGACCTGTTGTGCCTTAGGCGAGTCGATCGGCTGCGACGGAAGCACTCCACCAGAGGCCATGATTGCGCCGCGAAAAAGGTTCTTGTCCTTGTACTTGCGCTCGCCGCCGTACAGAGACATTTGGTTGAAGACAGACCAGGCACCGGCAGACTCGCCCCAAATCGTGACCTTTGCGGTATCTCCGCCAAAAGAGTTGATGTTATCGGCAACCCATTCGAGAGCGAGCCTCTGGTCAAGTAAACCCAGGTTGCCGGCGTCGGCCTCTTTGACCTCTTTTCCAGGAAGAAAGCCAAATCCGTTGACCCGATAGTTGGCAATCACATAGATAAAGGGCCTGTTAATGTCGATACCGTGTCTAACGAGGCTTGTGCCATCGTACATGGACGACCATCCGAGCTACAGGTGTAAGTAAAGGCAGGTCTTATGTGACGCGTGAGGCATACCTGATATCCGCCCCCATATATATAAAACAAGACCGGTAACTTGGCATTGGGTAGGGTCCCCTTGGGACGCTGGACGGTGATGGTCAAACAATCTTCACTTTGCCCGGAAACTGCCTGAGTGAAGGGAAGATTGGCTGCTTTCCCAACGAGCTTGAGCAGCAGGTTCTCGCTCTCTAGAGACACGATCATTTGAGGGCAAGGACTAGCAGAATTGGTGGCATCGAAATCTCCGAGAGGTTCTGTGAGCCGTCTCGGTGGTCGTAGCCGCAGAGACCCAACTGGGGGTTGCGCAAATGGTATCGCACTGAAGGATTCGACATCGTTCTCCTCGAGTCCGTTAAGAGTGGCGCCGGGGATCTTGACGATTGCTCCCAGCGCAAGCTCTGCGAAGAGAAAAGAGGTGAGCAGTGTGCGAAGTATCGCCATGTTGACCTGCAACGGTATACCTGCACTAAGAAAAAGAAGAGAAGTAAGAGAAAAGAAGTTTGGCGTGATGTAAACAAAAGGTACTCAGGTTGGAGAAAACGATATCTAGACGTATATTCGTCTTGGGAGATGAGCATTATCATCGACAACGAGGGCCTTGCTCGGGATGTCAACTGCCGAGTCAATGCGACAACAAGTAGGTTGGTTTGATGATGGGATGAAAGCTTGATGCATGACATTAATCCAATCAATCCCTCGCACTTGGTTAAGCCTAATGAAACAAGTTGGCGGCTCGAGGCCTCACATAATGAAACAGATGTCCGTGTGTTGGGAAACAGGTCCGAGCCATCACTCTAAATTACTAGTCAACTGGATGGTCCCATCATAGTAACGGTAACGGTGGAAGGGGCCTGTGCGTACATCCCTTCCTGAAATGAGTACTGAACGGGAGGTCAGACTAAGTACACCTTAGT
Source organism: Neonectria ditissima (assembly GCA_001305505.1). Lineage (NCBI taxonomy): Eukaryota > Fungi > Ascomycota > Sordariomycetes > Hypocreales > Nectriaceae > Neonectria > Neonectria ditissima. The sequence goes on along the minus strand of LDPL01000122.1, from coordinate 2,952,862 downwards.
TAAGAGATATGGGTACACATATATCTTTTACATTTAATAAAGGCTGAATAATTTGTGCTAAGATGAGAAAAAGAAGTGTATAGAATATCGAGGCATCATAATTATTTAGTATATTAGACTACTATCAAAGTACAACCACAAATTGAATATGAATTATTGAACCCATTTGGTAGAAGTAGATGCGCTTCGTTTCCCTACGAACGGAGGCCTGTTTCAATAAGTGTGGCTGCGTGGCTCAAGTTTATTAAACACCACGTTCAATCAGCAGGAAGCGCCTTACAAAGTACCCAATGCGGGCATGAAAACCACAAATTTCAAAACACTGGCTTTGAAAAACTAAGGCCTTAATTTAGGTTCGGACTGCTGAGTGTGAAGGAGATCGGCGTTGTCGGGGGGGGGGGAATCCCAACAGTTCGGATGCAAAGCCAGGAGTTCACATGGCACACCCATGAGAACACTTCCTTTAGATCAAATTGGCTAGCATGTAGCCTGATTCGGATAAAATAGGTCCAAGTCAGTTCTAAGGTACGATCTGCCACTCGGTCTTTTTCTACTCAACTTGTGGCAAATTCAAGGGTATAGTACTCCGTAGTATTCACAACAGTTGCCAAGATATGTTTCAAACCGCCCCCAAACAATCTCTGGGATAATCGAAGTAAATTCACCGGCGTCAGCCATTTCGGTAATTTTTATGGCTTATTTCAGAGCCTGCTACGACGGCCAAGTTTGGAGCTACACTGTTCGCACTTGCTGATAGGACGATCTGGAATCTATGATTCGGAGTCTAATGTCGGTAGCCCGATCACGCGTATGTTTATCACCGACAGGGATTCAAATTTACAGGGACAGTTTAATGCATGGATATATTATTTAATGCATGGATATGTTAATATGGTAGGGTTACATAGAAAGAATCGGTGCACCGGATGATCGGTAGCTCACGTCGACGGCCGCCAATGGTCCGGGATTGAAAGCCAGTACCCGCGCGGTCGGCATTCCGGCATCAATAACCTCCGCGGCGTCTTATTAGTCTCTACATGCGGTGTGGTATTTATGCCCTAATGGTGTTCGATGGGTAGTGATATAAAGTACGGCCTGAGTAACGACCTTTCTAGACTTCACTAGCGACATCACTTTCTTTCAGTCCATCCGCAGCTTCTTTCGCTTCTTTCAATCCATCTCCGCCTTCTTTTCGAAATGTTTTACATGTTGACGGCCTTGCTTGCACTGGTTGCAGCCGCCGCAGCAGCTCCCTCTCGCGCGACAACCAAGGCCTGCAACGAACTCTCCGATTCTCTCTCCGATCATGTCTCGTTTCCGCTCTCTCTTTCCTTCCATCGCGAATCCAACGCTTACTGGTCCACTGTACTCCGCGACGAAAAGCCAGCCTGTATAGTGTTCCCAAAGTCGGCAGACCACGTTTCCACAGCCGTCAAAATCCTCAATCAGTATCCAAGTGTCAAATTCACGGTCAAGAGCGGCGGCCACGATCCCAATCCCGACCATGCTACCGTTCCTAATGGTGTGCTTATATCTATGCGCGATATCAGTGGAGCTTCCTACGACAGCGAGAAAAACGTCGCATATGTCAAGCCTGGGGGCGAGTGGAACGAGGTGATATCCAGCCTCGAAGAGGAAAGCGTGACTGTAGTTGGAGGCCGGCTCGGTATGTAGTTGTCTTCCCCCTTGTGTCTACTCTTACTCATGCCATGGCAGGCATTGTCGGCGTTGGAGGGTTTCTTCTGCAGGGAGGCATCTCGTTTCTAAGCGCTCAGTATGGTATGGCTGTTGATGTGAGTCACCTCAGTCTCTCTTCTCGGGTTGAACTAACGAAACAGAACATTGTCGGCTGGGAAATGGTTCTCCCCAACGGAACGATTGCCAACGTCACCGTCAAGGATCACCCCGAACTTGCAGTGGCTCTGAAAGGGAGCGGCAGCCAATTTGGTGAGTAGAAATTCGTCCTTTTGGGTATCAAACGCTAACGATGTGTAAGGGATTGTCACTCAATTCACTCTCTTGGCCCACCAAATCGATAAGGTCTGGGGAGGCATACGCATCTTCACCAGCGGCAAACGCGACCAAATTTTCAAGACTCTACATGACCTTGTCCCCCATAGCAATGAGGACCCCAAGGGTGCCATTATTGTCTCGGATACGATCGCTATCGCAAGCACCGAGATATACGTTGTCTTCTTTTTTTACAATGACGCGTCCCCGCCTAGCTCGGGGCCGTTTGCCGATCTGTTGAAAGTGGATAGCCTTATTGACTATACATCAACACAAACCTACGGCGAATTAGTAGGTACCGCAGCAAGTTATTGTTAACCGGCCACTGACGATTTTCAGCTCAAATCCAATGGTTTTGGTGCCTCCTTACTGAATTCGAGAATATCATTTCGCGTAAGTCTTCCAAGCAGGTTGACTGGGACTCCATGGTTAATCTTTCAGAACAGACTCTTACGATCCCGCATATTCCAAACAACCCAAACATTTACGCCGAAATCACTGACAAGATGACCGAACTCCTGGGCGACTACTTAAGCGACCCATTCCATCTGACCGCGCAATGCTCAGTTGACTTTCAGCCGCTACCATCCATCGTTGGCAAGCACTCTGAACACAGAGGCGGTAACGCTATGGGACTTTCAGGAAGTGATGGGGACCGCTTAATTCTCGAGCTCCAGTGTGCATGGACCGATGAGGATGATGATAGCGTTCTTCCGTCTGTGACGAAGGATTTAACTGACTGGATCGAGACCAAAATCCCTGGCTGGCTCAACGCAAAGGATGCCTCGGGCGAAAGCTACCTTCCTCTCTTCATGAACGATGCTATGGCTGACCAAAATGTCACTGGCAGTTATCGTGACTTTGAGAAGTTCAAGGCTCTGCAGCTGCAAAATGATCCCGATGGAACTCTGCGAACAAGAGTTGGTGGTTTCAAGTACTGAACGGATGTAGCATCCTGGCTTTTCATCTATTGTTCCCTCCCTTCCGGGTTTTTGAGATGCTTAAATTGTGGAAAGAAATGGTTTTTTTTTTGAAGTCGTGATAGTAGCAGCCGCGCCCTAGAGCCAGCCGCACTTTTAGTAGTAGTTCCCTCCCTTCGATTCTTCACTGTCTTTCAGGGCTATTCCCTAGAAGAAATTTTCTGCGGGCGAGATTTAAATAGAGCGAGGACTGTACTGTTAGTATGGCTCCAAGATCCTTCAGGTCGTTCTTCAAGGCCTCCCACCCAGAATTCACTCAGGCGTTTCATCTGAAGCGTGCTATTCATAACCTGTAACTTCATCTGCTCCAATGCTACCTATCACAAATCATGCATCGACTTGCTGCTGCGATTGAGACACAGATCCTGGCCAAGCTAAATCTACATAATGGAGCAATGGAAAGCATTTAAATGAAGACTGATCTATAGCTCTTCTCTTACAGTTTTTAATATAGTTACACTTGCTACTGATGCTAGTAGAGCTCTTGTACGTAGCACACCACTCGCCTAAATCCCTTCTAGCTTAGGCTCTCTCTAAAAGTATTCTCTTGGCTATTGTCGCAACTGGATGAGTCGAGCTGATCTTTGCAAGTAGAAGGCGCGCATGTGACGCTGCTGGCATCTTGATGTGTGGCGCAGGTGCCGAGGTAGTAGATCGACCGGTGGCAGTTTGATACCTATCATGCTCAGACTTGATCATCGGTGGGGTTTGATCCCGTACAAGCAAGTGCACGGGTTCCATAGTAGAGCCGCTGTCGGTCATGCCGAGGCCGTACAGGCCTGAAGCGCATATAAAATAAGGAATAAGTCCGGACACCCGCCGCAAGGTGAAGAGGTCGTCGTAGGACTGCGCCAGGGCCATAATGGACTGCGCAGCCTGCGTGCATATCTCGTGAGGCTGAACGTCGGACTCGCCTACAGCGAGGCTGACGAAGGGTCTAAAAGCGCAGAGAACGCAAAAGTGGTAATACATACTGTATCCAAAATTAGATTACAAACATTTATGAGAAGTAGACTGGAACTCTTACTGGACGAATAGCATGAACGGCGTTCTGGAGCCGTCGCGATCAACAAGAGCGAATAAACCCTCATACCAATCGAGGCACTTGGTATAAACCGCTACTAGATCGTTCGAAGCAATTCCGGGCGCTGACTGAGCTGAAGTGATGAACTTGTGCACCCACTCGGTTAGCTGGAACATCTTGGCCGTAACCATCTGAAGGTCGCATTTTGGTAGGCCGCGTGCATCAACGGCGAGATCTGCCCTTTGGTTATTTGACAAATCTCTCAACCGTTCCAGTCAGTTTGCATAGATACTTACATGGCTCGGTACTACATCTTACTTGGCTGTTTCCTCTGCTGCTTCTCGAGGCTTCATCTAGGGTTAATGAATCCTCTTGAAGCTTGTGGCTCGGCGTGTTGAAGAGTTGGCCCGTTGTCAAATGTAGTATGCTTTCGTCGATTATTAGATACAGGGACACAGTGACTTGTCGATCTAGGATTACATACCGAATCAAAGATACTGCACCACAATAGGTTGTAGCCCGTGCCCTGTAGTATTCTTCCTCTTCTTCGTCCATCAAAGGCTCCCGCTGGCAAAAGTCTGTAATGCTGGCAACGAATGCCTCGGCAAGCTCGAGAGCCTCTACCTCTCGTCCACAGCGTATTTGATAGAGCGAGAGTACCCCAAGTGCCTGGATATCAGGAAGGTTGTCTAATTTCCCACGTGCTTGAAGTATCGCCTCAGCTTCGTCGAAAAAGATTTTGCTGCCCAGCCATCCGGAGGGGAGAAGTCTGGAATCATCATCGTTTTCGTTGATCAGCCGACTTGCCAATGCGAGGACGGCGTGCACCAATGCTGAGGAACAGAACTGGCTTGAGCCGCTCTGATAATCTTCCAGAAATCGGTCTTTGCACAGAAGGCTAAATGGTAGGTAGTCCCAGGTCGTGAGTGCGTCAAACAAGTGTCGTAAATGAGCCCTTGTCCACCCAGTTCTTGTCCAGATATCCGCCTTGTGCGAGTCGGAGTTGTAGGCATCGACTGGAATCGGTGGCAGCGAAAGGATAGTCGACTGCTCTGCTGCTCCGGAGGGCAAGTTTCGATCGTTCAGACTGGGACGGAATTGCCTCCACGAGTGCAGGTGGTCGAAACAGGACAAACCGACAGGCTCTCGTCGTAGAATGCCTTTTTGTGATGAGATGGGGCTACTGCCAATCCCTCCCTCGGCACTTTCAGGGTAGCCCACAAGTGACTTGTTGTCGTCAACCGAGCCCTGGCTTCCGAACGCGTCAAGACCTTGACCCGAGGTGAGAGATCTGAGTAGTTTATCACGGTCGTCGTTGCTCTTCCTCAAGCGCTCGATTTCGGCTCGCAGCTCCTTCTTCGATTCCCACCGCTGTTGATTGTACTCGCACTGTTCGCCGGCTTTGTCGCACCTGCGGCAAGGACGTTGGCCGTCGCACTATAAGGAGAGGTATCAACGGGCTGTCTCCCTGGGCAGTTAAACCGGGTGTACGTTTGTAACTTGCGTTGGGTGACAGACCTTTGCTCGCTGTTTGCGGCAGCGCTGGCACGCTGTTTGTATTTGCTCACGGGGCATGTCCCATCGGCCGCGCTTTACCTATAGGTGCGCAAGATAAATCAGGGAGGCCGGGTAAGAAGAGTAATTATTCGAGTGCTTGTCAAGGGTTTCGTGAGCTTTGTGCTAATTACAGCCTCAGCATTTCTCTTAAGTGGAGAAGCTATACTGACGTCACGAATATGCCGTCATGCTGTCGTAACTGACGAATACGGCATAGCGCCACCCAGTGATTGGCCAACTTCTTGGAGCTACAGTACCTAGTCCCGACACGATAGATATTTAGAGAAGCTAGGGCGGGCTAGTTTGGTGAGATTTTACAGAGTAGCATTGCGCTAGAGCTAATAATAAACTAGCAGATGGCAATATCACGGTATGGCTGCAAAACACGTTAAACCCCAGGTTAAAGCATCCAGTGACGCCATTGTACTTGACGAGCACCTCGTATGGATATTTCGCTACCCCAAGTACATTCCGTATTCGCACCCCATCTATTTATTGACGCTACCATGTCGTTGCGGTTAATGATTGACGAGTTGACATTTGTTGACCAGGTCAGAGGGCGCAACTCTCGGTGAGGGGTGGGAAGGCGTCGACCCATCGAGGTCGTGGATATACCGTTGTGCTTGATTGGCGATGTAGTTCCGGATGAGGGAGTCGGCGTGCTGCAAGAGCGACATCCTAAGCTCGTAAATTTCACGAGTCAGGTCGGCGGCACAAGCGGCCAGCTTGCGGTTGCTTTGATCCATGTCCTGCTCGTCAACCTTGAGCTGCTCCGTCTTGAGCTGCTCCGTGTTTGCTCCCTTCTTGACACGGGACTTTTTAGAAGCAGCCCGATTTCTCGCCTTTAATCGCCTACTGCTCCCACCGCTGTGTTGGGTAGGGTAGTTGGAGCTGTTGCCGTCGGAGGCTAAGGCAGAGGAAGAGCGACGTCTTGATTCTTGTCGCATCCCGGCTTCCAGTCCGTCAATGTCGCCATCCTGACAAGCCCGGCGCTTTCGCTTTGAGGATGCTTCGTCAGCTGCCAAAGATTGGCGTCGATTACTCCAAGAAACGGAGGAAGCATCGGCAGCGAATGGATAGGAAGCCAATGATGAAGTACAGTGTTTGGTAGGGTTAACCTGGCTCCCAAGTCCGGAATCTCGAGGGAATTGCCAGATGCTTGGTTTCTAGGCGGGAAGCTATCATGCCCCTAGACACCAGGTTCCGTAACCTGTCCTCCTAACAAGTCGGCAAGAAGTGATGGGTTTGTAGCCCACCAAGAGTCCCATGAGGAATTCCGGGTAGCTGGGATGGCATCGAGAGTTAAGTCATCTTAGGTGGGATAGAATTTAGCCAAGCAACCTTCGTCGATCGCATAGAAAGGGTTCGTTTCTTGACCAGGAGATCAAAACCAACAGTGAGAGAAGCAAACAAACAAGAAATAACGGGGGCGAGGGAGAAGAGATATTGCAATACCCATTTAGGAGGAGACAACTTCGAGTGTATCGTGATTTGAAAAGTCATCAAAGGTAGTCGAGGAAAGAATTGTTGCAGGTGGGCGCTGTCAATGTATGACTATGACGCAAAACAAGAGTAGGTCTTTTTTGTACATCAAAGTACAATGAGACAAAAGCAAATCTAGAAGGGCTTGAAGTTATCGTTCGCAGATATCTATCGGGATTGGTAGGCAGGGCCTATTTAAAGTCGAGATCGAGGCTGACTGTCAGCCGCAGCCTTGGTATTGATGCGCAGTCGTAATATCGGTATCAAGCAATGATTATGTAGCTCTGCAGGGAATTCTAGAGTTTGAAAGGTACTGCCGTGTAGGGCATAGGAGGCGGGCCAGTGAACATACCTGCGGGTGGGGAGTAGAAGGGAAAAGAATTCCGATCTGTGGACAATCAGACGAAGTTGAAATCGTAGATCCCGCACATCTTACCCAGTGGAAAATTGGAATAATCCCACGCTAAGAAATAAAGCTTGGCCAAGGATTTTGACGACCAACCTTTAGGTATCGATAACGGCGATGACATCGTGGACGCCCTCTAAGACTTATGTAGGACTCGACGAACCTCAGCCTAGGGATTCCCAATAGTTAGCATCGAACGAACTCCTCAACTGCGGTAAAGTGTCTTTCGAGTGCTTACCGCCCCAGGATACAGGCCAATGCGAAATCGCAGGAGGGAGTATAAGGGGTACCATTACTCTGACGGATTGTAGCGGACACTACATGTGCTGCTGGTCCCCCGCTATACAGATCGCAACCTCGTTGAGAGTTTCGGAGTATGGGATAATAGCGCATTCTTTGTACCTTTTGGTATTTGGGGAAAAGCGGATGCGGTACCTTGTAAGTACCCCACGGAGATGGGGGCCTGAGCCTGTGATGGCGAATTGATGAACCACAGTATCCATAGATTGGAGGTTCTCTGCCCTGAATCTATTTTAAGCCAGAGGCTGGCGGATTCGTCATCTGATCGTGGTACTCCAGATAGGGCTACGGGAAGAGATCGACAGATTAGCTTTTCCTAGTTACGGGATGCCGGGACAGCATTAAATAATCAGTAGTGTCACTCCTCGTCATCGATTCCAGTTTTGCATGGGACACTTGCAGCTCCTGAAACCGGCTTGCGCCTTTCTTCCAATCTCCAAAGTGGTCCAAGCATGTGTCTCCTGAATGTGGCGCATCACCACCGACGTTGCCATGGACAGGGCCACGGCCACTCCCCTGTGACCTTGTCCATCAACAAAATCCGACGCGGATTGATTATTCCGCTACTAAGGTTCCAATTTCCCCGCGACTGTTTCTTCGCAGTGATGAAACGGTTCTGTCTTTTTAGAGCTACAAGTTGCGCCATATTGTTAGGAAAGAGTACCCAATTCTTATAGACAGAGTGCGTGGTCGATTCCCTCCAGTATTTAGTGACCTATCTTCAGTAGCAAAGCGAGTTCTGGTGGTAGTAGGGTAATGGTTAGTGTAGGTTAGCCAGGGTTAATACTTGCTTGTATCTTGGCAAGTCGAACGAGAGGCAGTGGATATCACTGTGCAGTAGTTCTTCGAAAGGCAGTCACCCTATCCAGAGTATGAATCGCATAGTTGCTTTAAAGGCCTTAGTATCGGTCCGATTCAGCTTTGCCTCACGGGGGACAAATTGTCTCGTACGGTTCCGTTCTGTTGTAGCATGCTCGTATGGCATGATGTCCACCTCATAGATCGTATAATTAAGTGCCCTTCGCCCCGATGGTTATGCCGCATGGGTACTTATCTGACGATGCCACTCCGATTTGGCGTAGATAACTATGTAGCTGACGCATTATTGTTCAGAGTAGTGCAAGCATCTTTACTTCTCAATTTGGTGAAAATGGTAGGTGACCCGTGGACAAAAATAGCGCAGTTCGACAGAATACTCAAAGGCCCGAGGGACAGCGACGCGCGCACACGCCCGGTTGGATGTATTCTGCCAGATTACAGGCAAGACTTGAAACTGTGGGACAGCTGGTGTAGATTGGTTCCTAGAATCATGATGTATGGTTGCTGTGTGCTACTTGGCTTGGCCAAGCGGATGATTAATGGCTAAAATAGTTATAAAATTAGAGCTGAACACTCATTGAGATGAATGCGCAGGTCATGGTGGAAATGGACGAAACAGATAATTGTGATCCGAGGTACCGAGAACCGTTATCAAGTATGGACCTTTCAGTGGATATCACGAGAAAAGATCTCCAGAGGATTGTAGGAGGAGTCTTCTACTAAGCCAGGACGTATCAGTATCTGAATAGAAACAGGGGAAGACGTTATTTAAAAGCGATGATCCAAGGTTACATGACTGATTACTCTTATTCCAATAGTGTATATTATAACATTATAGCATACTAAAACCATGGCCTATCGGATCGAAGATGGATTATTGAAGATGTGTGATGACATCTCACTGGATTTGCAACGGATTACGAGGATGAATCGGCTGGTTTGCGTTGAATCTTGCTGGCGACGATTGAGGCCCTCCGCACACCCTTAATATTCGCGACTTGGTGGCTGGCGATTGCGCACGATTAATTCACATCCATCTCTACCAAGGCAATCGACTTGGCTGATCTGCAATCGCTCGTGCCTTGACACCGCACTGTAGAACGTCGACAGCTGATTATGCACAACTTTGTATTCGGGATAAATGGCCTGAGGGAGGGTTGACTAAACGAGCTGCCAAGCCGATAACTGCGTAACAGGGTGGTGGGTGGGTCAGTCGCTCGCTATCGTGATCGGCGGGCGACGGACGCGCAGAAGGAATCGCCTGGTGAAACAAACCCAGACAAACTGCACCCCCCCCCCCCCCCCCNCCCCCCCCCCCTGCCTTGTGCATATATGTATACTATAGTATCAGGCAAAAGTAAGGGCATAGAGATCCATAAGTCCAGGGGGCCCTATATGGTCATAATACAGTAAGCTATAGTGATTTACACTGTAATTGATAGGTCACTCTTGATTACCTAATCTAGTACTTTGTATGCATTCTATTGGCTTTAATTACAGCTTGCATCACTGTGGCTTACTGTATTGTGACCATACAGGGCCCCCCGGACTTGTGGATCTCTGTGCCCTTACTTTTGCCTGATACCATAGTAAAGCATCCAAGACAGGCGCTTCAGGATGGAGGGAGGGGCCCCGCGTGGTGCGAAGACCAAATCTACCGGCGAGGACGAGACGGGACATGGCGTCTGTTGAGATGAAGGCCACTGCAATGCCGAGGCTCCGAGAGGTGTCCATCTCAACATAAATGAGGTGTTGAAATTTGTCCTCGTTGGCTATCGCGCTTCAATTGGGCAGTCTGCCTAGCCGCGTCCACTGTACCGCCTTAGCACGGGTCCGTCCAGCTAAACAGAGGCGCGTCCAACCGGGCCCGCATGTGGCTTTTCGTCTAGCCACGGCGCGCCCGGGTTTCAGCGTAATTGATCTAATTGATCGGCAATTTCAAGTCTGGCATCTCAAGCACAGATCTGTTCTGTTACCGGCGTTGTTTTAGCGCCTGCTTTTTACGTGGAACTTCAGGCCGTCAGCACTAGACGAGCAAGCATGCTTTTGCCAGCCCCTGTACCCTCTAGCCTGATTTGTGCCGCAATCGTTAAACTCCATCAAGACATCCTGGCCTCGTTGCATCCAGCGCTCCTTCGTCCTCGACACAGAGCCAATGACAATGCCTCTTGTTTGAAACCTTGGCACTCCAAAATCCCTTTCCAATCCTTCCAACGCTGACGTAAGATGTCCCCCCCCGCCCCCTGAGTCTCAGCCGGGCATTTGCGCGCTGTCTGAAACGCTTTCTTGTACCTACAAATAAATAAAAACCGTTTCCCTCACTGTTCGCGCCTTCGCCATATTAGCGTTTTTGTCTTCCCTTCTTCCACATACCAGTCTTGTTCTCCCCCCCCTAACCATCTCCGGCAAATCTTGAATTTGGGCTTTTCGCCTCCGAGACCTTCTGCCGATCGAGCCTCGCCTCGTTCTACACTCCTTCCCGCCGGTCGCATCGCCATTCCTTTCTACTTCTCTTCCATGGCTTTGGACATTTCACGATAATGAATATGAGCGCTCTTCGGTCCAACAGGATCGCGCTCCTGACCGTGGCCGTCTTCTTTACAATCTTTATGGGTCTGGCCCATTACCATCTCAGCGCACCGTCAACAGCCACCACGAGTCCGGCCAAACCGACCAACCCGGCCAACCCGGTCAACGAGGGGTGAGTCCTCTTCTCCGTCGCGCCTAACGATAGGGCCAACATACCTAACACGTGTCACGTAGCTCCGATTTCGTGCCATCCATCCCCGACAAGGAGACTGCTGTCATTACTTCTGCCGTCGCGAAGGCAACCAGCGTCCCCACGAACAAGCCCGACGAACCCTCAACATCAACGATCAAGCCCGACGAGTCCACAAACACCCCGACCATCAAGCCCGAGGAACCCGAAGCGACTCCTACTCGCGCCACCGCCGACGTCGCTGCCTTCCGTCCCGAGCAATGGATATTCCCTGCAGCCAAGCCCGATTCTCCCGAGTATGCCTCTTTTGGCCATTGGCCCTCCAAGCTTCCTTCCGATAAGCCGTACTGGAAGGAGCCTCTTGGCAAGAACCTATGCATCATCGATCTCGAAAGTCGAAGCTTTGATAAGCCTGGCGAGCTCTGGTCTGAGAGTATGACCTGGAACCGCAGCTCCGAAGTCCATGGCCCGTCTGGTGGCACTCTGAACCACTGGGTCTATTGTACGTTCCTTTCGTGCTGTTTAGCTCTTGTATGCTGCTTATACTGACACCTTGCTAGCTAAGATCCACGGTTACAAGTATTACTACGTCAAGATCAACACCTACGAAGACCGCCGCGATTCATGGAAGAAGCCATCGGTTCTATCAAAGATTCTCAAGAATCATGATGCCTGCGTCTTTATCGATTCCGATGCCATGTTCAACCACCTGGACCTTCCCCTAGAGTGGCTTATGAACTATTGGAGCATCTCGCCCCTCAACAATTCCCTTGCTCTTGCTGTTGATCCCGACACCCAGCACAACCGGGATAGATCGGGCAACTTATTTCTGAACACTGGCTTCATGATCATGCAGAACAACTCGAAAATCTACGAGATGTTCAAAGACTGGGACGACTGCGCCAACGACGGTGGCAAGTACCCCGACTGTGTCGAGTTCCGAAACCGCAAGGGCTGGCAGCCAACTGATCAAGGTGGTTTTGGCACCTTCATCCGCTACGACTACCCCAAGGATATCCTGGAGCTCCCCTGTACCGAGGCCAATGGGTTCCTCGAGAGCAACTCGGGCTGCGACGGCAAGTTCATTAAGCACGTTTGGCTCGGCAAGGAGGACAGGCTTGTCCTGGCCGTTGGCGCAGTGTTTCCGGGTGTCCTTCTCGAGACATTCCACAAGCAATTTATTGCTGAGAAGGATAGCTTTTACACGACAGAGGACATTCTCATGGCAGATGGACCAGCGTGGTAATTTAGAGTTTTTATAATACATGTACGAGGGCGAACATATGCTTTACATATCCCTTTCTTCTACTAGCACACCGCCCCGAAATCTTTCAGCCATCGCGGCGCCAGCGTCGTTGCCCCACGGGAATCTGCTCGGTGGTCAATGAACGAGAAGTGGGCACTTTTCGGACAATCCATAAAGATGGGGCAACAACCTTCGATCATAGCGCTCGGGTTAAGAATGAACGCAGGATCAGGCATTGCAAGATCTCGTCCAAGCCCACACCAAGGCCAGGGTGTAGTACACACACTTGAGCTCAGTTCAACCAAACTGGGTTGGTAGAATGTCGACATCCAGTGACGCTCTAAGTGCAGTTTAACGCTGGTCGTTATACAAAGAAATAGCAACTAAGTAATAGACCATGAATCAAGATGGCTATAGTTCAGACAGTTGAAGAATAAATATTTCACAACGGGACATGTTTGATAGAACAAAGACGCCCATCTATACTCCTGACACTTTGTAGAATAATAAAGACTGAGTTATTTCTTCCATACGATATAGCATCCTCCTCAACCTGTTGATACTGACTTGGGCTTTATTTTCATGGATACGCCATCAATGTAAAGTTCGCTCTCAAAATACTCAGCTAACAACGACTCGGATGTCTGGCCTGCCGTGAGTTGTTGATGCTGTAGTATTTGACGCCGGTGAGTTCGGCTTGCCCGGAGTGTCTGTGTGGGAGGTAACAACCAACTACCCCCGTTGGACATTTTCTCAGGCTGAAAAGAAATGTCCAAAGAGGAACTCAAAGGGGTAGAAGATAAAATTGAGGATTAAAAAGGCCTAGACATTCCTAATTGTTATCTAACCCAAAACTCTACGGCGCACTTCCCGCCTCATCGCCTCCGCCATATGCTGCGTTCTCTCAACAGCCCCGCGATTCTCGACGGCCCGACGATATAGATATCCCAAGCATTCCCCGACTGAGCCCCAGGGAATACACTTCAGTATTCGGGGAGACTTGCCCCCCATCCTTGAATCCGCCGCAGTCTTCTCGTAGTCTTGGAGCAACTTGCAACTCAGTTCATCGGCCATTCCTAGGATTTGACCGCACTCGAGAGCCGTGGTGGGAAGACCCGCCAGAACCCTCTCTCTATGGGTCCGCAGGCCCTTTTCGGCGCTTTCGGCGTTGTGGGTAGCCAGAAATAGGGCAGCGTCGGGAAATCGGAGGTTTTGGACTCCTTCTGGAAATTTGCGAGAGATGAACATGTCGGCAATGGTGTCGTATGAACGGTCGGTGTCTTCCTTTGTGTCGTGAATCAGAGACCGGATCTCGTTCTCGATGTATGCGCCTCGGACAAGTTTGATAGCCACGGTCCATCCCTCCTGGGCCGCCAGTGTGATGTGACGCTCGGCGTTGGCTTTTGATCCCTTGAGGTACCCCTGGATTGTGTTGTACATCAAGGCGCGTCCCCCTTGGTTGTGTTTCCGCATTGATGCGATTGTCCACTCGTCCAGCGTGGGCTGCAGCGCCTGCTGCTCTGCATCAAGCCATACCCTGCATCCTTTTTTACTCGTCTGGTGGCAAATCTCATCAAGGGCTTTGTCGAGATAGTCGGGAATTGGCTGGCCAGCTTGCATAGCATCGAGGGCGATTGGTCCAGCGCCAGTCAACCTACAACCCATCAGCCTGGGTCATCATTGTGGACGGAAGGTTGGTAACTCACTTTAATGCGATAAAGTCGCCAGCTCCGAGCATCTCCAAAGTCTCCAAGTTACCTCGCTTCCACTCGTCGATCACTTCGTAGTGTCGTGGTCCATACTTGGCATCGCCGGATGGGGTGTGGTCCAGTGCCTCAACCGGATCTAGCACCGCCTCTTTGGCGTATCCAAGGATGACACCGTGATATCCCAAGCGTTTGACATCCTGGACGGCCCTTGAAACCTCTCGAGAGTTCGTTCCGGCGCAAAAATGGTTATAGATTGCCCACCGAAGCACCCGATTTAGCACGGGGTTGCGGTCTGCATCTAGAAGGGCAGAGTTCGACTTGGTGAGAAAGGCCATAATAGCCAGCGACGGCCGGAGCAGCCAACTCTTTGACATGACTGTCGTCAAGAGAGCGGAGCGCAACAGGACTTTGACAGGTAGCTTTGAGAGTGCTGTGTTCTCCTCCGCAACTGACCGAGTGGGAGTGGGAGCGGCTTTGATCGAGAGATTGCTGATAAGCCTTCTCCCTTGTTGCCCCCTCAAGAGGTGTGACAACAAGGGGACTAGACTTGTTGATTTGTTAGCCGGTTTTTTGAACATCATCTTATTGGACGGCGTTTTGTATGCAAAGGCGAGATCATCGACGCCGTCCTTCGCAGGCGGCCAGCGACGGTGATATACTTGACCAGTCTTGGCCTCCAATCCCGACTTGCATAACCCCTCATCTCACAAAGTCAAGAGAAGCCTCCGAGGATAGGCGAGGCTCGGCGGGATGAAGTCCCGACGTCGTTATCACTGCTCGGCTTAGGCTAAACCTACTGTTCTGGTAATGTGGCGGCGGGCGGGGACGCTGCAAGTGATCACACGACCATGTTCATGCAGCCGATGACGATCGACCTGATAATCAGATATGGACAGCAGCCAATCGCCCGAGTAGAATAAGTGGCGTTGATGAGAGCCTGGATAGGCTACTATCGGTTTGCCAAAAGCGGGAGGTTGCATTGCCGACTTTGTCGGAGGAGAGGTCCCGACAGTCGGTTCGAGCTTCCGAACCGGAACGCTGGTTAGCTACCATAAGAGGCACTCGTGGTCTCTTCCTAGTTTCCCTACGTAAGAGGAATCTACTCGGCAACTCACTTCTCAGTCTCTTCATAAAGCCGACTCGACTATTTTCATCATGCAGAGGGTTCAATTTATGCGACGGATCCAACTGGCGGACTTGCATGCCGTAAGTCGGGGCCGCGCTACTCCCGCACTGCGACGATGCCTTACCTTGTTGCATCCTCCTAAATTTGAGAATGAGAAGATGGTATGAGATACTAAATTAATTCCCTGCATTGGCTGTTGCTAACTGCTTGACCCCAGCTGGACTACGCCAAGGGCTCACCGGAGAGAGCCCAGTTGACGAAGACGTTGCAGAAGCTCAAGAGCACCTTTCCAATCAATGTTCCTATCACTATCAGCGGCTCTACAGTATGATACATCTTCTCCTGGAACCTTTTCTGTCTAACATAACCACTAGGTAAAAACTGAAAAGACTCGAAAGCAGGAAAACCCGTCCTCTCACCGGGAGATCGTAGCCGAGTATGCCATTGCGACTCCGGACCAGGTCAACGCCGCCATTGATGCTGCCCTAAAGGCAAAGCCCGTCTGGGAGGCCACGCCCTTTGAGGATCGCGCTGCTATTTTCCTGCGTGCCTCGGAGTTGATCGCCGGAAAGTATCGCTCCGACATCGTCGCGGCCACTATGCTCGGCCAGGGCAAGAACATTTGGCAGGCCGAGATTGAAGCGCCCACCGAGACGGTCGACTTCTTCCGGTACTATATCCAGGAAGCTTGGTCTTTGTACGCGCAGCAGCCCAAGGTTCAGCCTTCTGGACAATGGAACAAGATGGAGTATCGTCCTCTGGAGGGCTTTGTCTACGCCATCGCCCCGTTCAACTTTACCGCTCTCGGGGCTACCCTCGTGGGACCCGCTGCCTTGCTGGGAAATGTGGTCATCTGGAAGCCTTCTGACTCTGCTCTTCATTCGAGCTGGCTGCTCTACCAGATTCTGCTCGAGGCGGGTCTTCCTAAGGATGTGATCCAGTTCATCCCTGGTGACGCGGAGGAGGTCACCAACACAGTCCTGAAGCGACCCGAGTTTGGCGCACTATCTTTCATCGGATCTACCAAGGTCTTCAAGGGCGTGCAAAAGAAGATCGGAAACGGCATTGGCGACGGCATCTACAACTCTTATCCGAGAGTCGTTGGAGAGACGGGTGGTAAGAATTGGGGAGTTGTACATTCATCTGCCGACGTCAAGAGCGCTGCTCTGAACACCATCCGAGCAGCCTTTGAGTACCAGGGACAAAAGTGCTCTGCAAACTCGCGCGTCTACGTTGCGGAGTCGGTTTGGCCCGAGTTCAAGAAGCACCTGCAAGAGGAGGTTGCGCAACTCAAGGTTGGCAATGTGGAGAACTATGAGAACTTCATCACGCCGGTCATCCACGAGAGGTCTTTCGATCAGCTAAACAAGGTGATTGAGGATGCCAAGAGTGATCCCGAGCTGGAATTGGTTGTGGGCGGCAAGGCTTCCAAGAAGGAGGGCTACTTTGTCCACCCGACAATCTACCAAACCACCAACCCACGTCATGATATCATGTCCAGGGAGCTTTTCGGACCTATTCTTGGAATCTACGTCTTCCCAGACAACAAATGGGAAGAGACCCTGAAGACACTCGACACCACCTCCCGATACGCCCTTACCGGCAGCATCTTTGCCAATGACCCGTACGCTTCACGAACTGCTCAGAATATTCTGAAGCACGCGGCCGGCATGCTCTACCTCAACACTAAGTGCACAGGATCTATGGTTGCTCAGCAGCCATTTGGAGGAAGCCGTGACTCGGGTACAAATGACAAGACAGGCACCATGGCTCACCTACAGCGGTTTGTCAGCGCGCGATCTATCAAGGAGGAGTTTGTACCACTAGAAAAGATCCAGTATCCCTCCAACGAGGTGTAAAGCTCAGATAGAGAATTCCATGCCTCGTAACTTCGACTACTTGCTTATCAACCTTCCTCAGCTTTCGAACCGTCCCGGGCTTTCCGGTTCCATGTTGTTACGTTATGAAGGCTGCAGAAGAACCACAGCTCTTTCTAGCAAACTAAATTGTGTCATACCATACAGCGGGCGTAGGCCCGGGTTCTAACTGCGGAGCGAGGTCAGGGGCCAGGTGGGGGAGATCAGGGGGATGATTGCCATCAGAACCTTATTCCTTGCTTTCTCTTAGCATGAATAGATTCAAAGCTATTCCAAATAGCCGGTAGCGCTATCTAGTTATGGGTACGTCTCGGGAGCTTGGCTATCGTCTCAGACACTGTCGGCGATGACATCCGAGGCTCTGTTTTCACACAGACCCAATTTATCACCGGCTCATATCAGTCGAGTCAGGTAGGACCCTTAACCTATTGTTGGTATGATGATAGTATGGTTTTGAGAATCCTAGCTTCTTCATTTACGTATCAATACACGCGTTTTCCCCGGAATACTTGAGAAGCGCCCACACATCAACAGTGTCAGGCTCGCCTTCATCTGCGTCCCGGTCGCGTTTACTGTCGGTAAGTCAGTCGCTCTCTTGGTCTGCATAACTCATCTAACGTATGTCTTCAGGTTGGAATTATTGGTGAGTATTTTAATGCGACCACGGCATCAAACTCTGACAATTCCTCCTCGATAGGTACGCGTACTGTATGGTTTTACGAGTCAAAGTCACAGCTATCGCAGTCATTGTTGAGTATTGGACTACTGACGTTCATCCTGCTGTTTGGATCACTATTGCCCTCTACGGTACGCAACCTTCCAATCTAAAAGTACTGTCTGGATGGAACTGGCGTCTATCTGACGAGAAGTGACCCTCCTACCAAACCTAAGTGTTGTCGCCTTCTTTGGCTAATGCGAGTTCTGGTTTGCGTCGATCAAGTTGATTGCCCTGTTCAGCTTGATCATCTTCGGCTTCATTCTGTGCTTAGGTAGCGGCTCGGATCACGATCGTATTGGTTTCAGATACTGGCAAGACCCTGGCGCGTTCAAGGAGTTCCTGTTCCCTGGGGACACTGGAAGGTTTCTCGGTCTTTGGCAAGCGCTGATCAAGTCAGGGTTTGCATTCATCCTCTCGCCCGAGTTTCTGACCAATACGGCGGGCGAATGCCAGGCCCCGCAGCGTAACATTCCCAAGGCCACCGGCAGATATGTCTACCGTCTTGTTGAATATTACCTGGTCATTGGTATTTTGGTACCTTCGCCGTCATCCTTACCTCGGCTTGGTCATCCAGCAACGCCACGCTCTACACCGCATCGAGAATCCTATCTAGAATGGCTTGCAATGGACAAGCCCCGAGGGCTTGTACTCGATACAATCGATAAGGCATCCCTTGGGTTGCAGTCCCGGCATCCTTTATGCTTGGCTCAGCCATATTCGACTTACTACGCAATCACCCTGATGTCTTTGATCTGCTTGACAAGTGAGTTCGCGGTTTTCTTCCCTGGAAGGTTCAAAGCCGCAGATTTCATCACATCCTACGCGTCTATTCCGATATTTGTAGGTCTATATATTGGCCACAAGCTTTGGACCCAAAAGCCTAGGTTCCGAAAGGTCGAAGAGATCAATCTCTTCAGCGACTTAGAATAGTTCGAAGAAATAACTGCAAACGATCTCCCGCCGGTCCCAGCTTATATTTGGGAAAAGTTGTGGTTCTGGCTGTGCTAGTCGGCCGAGGTACAGCTCAAAGACAGAGGTAGTAGAGCATTCAGAAACTTTCAGTCATCAGTGGCAGTTTCCCAATCTTAGTCTTTCAATCACGAGCTCATGTTAAAAAAAGTATCATGCTTGATTGCTCGGTCACAGAGTGAAGGCTACCTGCTTTTGCAGCAGACAGGTTTCACGCCAGGTTTCTCAGTACAAAGAACCCTAAGCAGCTTGAGGCCTATTTGTTCCATGTTCAAAATTACGAATCCGCGTAAACGTACGTAACTAAGTCTTGACCCCAGTTCAACCCCCTCTGAAATGGGGCACAACAATTGGGTCCAGTGCCAGGTTGAAATTTTCGTTGTCTCCACAACTTCACCGAAGGTAATTGTGAACTACCGAGGCAAGACACAACCAAAAGAAGAGGGGAACTTTTGAGTCCAACGCCGCAAAGTGAATTAAATGTTGCCCTCCATTGGATTGATGCTCAGAGTCTCTTTCAAACCAGTCTAGTATCCCTTATCCAGGAAGGAAGACGGATAAAAAGGTATTGAATGCGGTTTATGTGGATCGAACACATGACCTTCAGATCTTCAGTCTGACGCTCTCTGTAAGTGAAGGTTAGTTGTGCATCTCTTATGAGGACTCTGTGGTAACATACCCCAACTGAGCTAAACCTGCTTGGTTGAGGTTGAGGAGTCCCGTGTGGGTTATGTTGCCGCGGAAGATCGTGAGATTAGCAAAAAGGAGGCAACCAAAAAGGAAGTGTGCGGTTTATGTGGATCGAACACATGACCTTCAGATCTTCAGTCTGACGCTCTCTGCCAGTGAAGGTTAGTGATTTGGCTCGAATGAGGGATTATTGTGTGAACATACCCCAACTGAGCTAAACCCGCGTGTTTGATGAAGAAGTTTTCGCTAACGTATACTATGCTGGTGGAGTTCGGCTGAACAACGACCCACTACCCTAAGCATTGACAAACATTACATTTTCAGAAGTCTGTCTGTGGTTCTAGGACTGGCCCATGGGCAAATAGTTGGCAAGAATACTGTTCTTGCTGGTTTTGCTTAGTTAGTTAGAATGGCCACTAAGGCAACTGAGTCGAAAGATCAGTGGACCTCTCAGCTTTACAAATATCATGAGCACTGTAATGAATTCCAATTGACGATCAAATTAATGTACGGATTAATTAGTACGATCATTGGTTATTAGATTTAAGACTTCATTATTTCTAGCGGTGAGCATCTGCCAAGCTGTCGCACTTTCTGAACTGGATGTTTCCTAGCATATTCGTACAAAGCACAGAACTCTAATAGGTTTCAGGCTTAGAAACGGTGGATTTGGTTCTTTTTGTAACCGAGCTGTTCCAGAACCCCAGGTGACCATTTCTTGCCAACAAGCGATTCTTCCATTGCGGGAGGTCCGCACACGAAGACCTTGGTGTTTTGTACAGGAGAAGGTGTAACTGCTTCCAGGAGCTCTTTCGTAACGTAGCCTTTTCGGAAAGGCGACCCTTCGATCGTGTGGCTAACAGTGTAAACTGCTTTGAAACGATCGGGGAACTCGGCGGAAAACTGCTCAAACTCTTTTCGTAGCAACACATCTGCGTCGCTATTGACACCAAAAACCAGGGTGATGGCCGTCTTGTCGTTGGGGTTCCGAAGAATGCCCTGTGCGAGCTGGTAGATGGGGGTAATTCCAGCGCCTCCGGCAATGAGCGTAATGTGCGGGTGGCTGTTGGCCTTCCACTGGTATCCCTTCAGAGGTGCCGCGAAAAGAAGCGTTTGCCCGGGTTCTAGAGAGTGTAGGTGTGTGCTGGCTTTGCCGTTTGGATATTTCTTGACTATAAGCTCTAGAAAGCCTGGTTCGTCTGAGGGGAGCGTAAGTGAGAGTACCAAGAAGAGCTGGATGGTTCTAATTACCGGAGGCGCTCACGGGGGTGTATGGGCGTGGAACAGGGAGCCAACTTCCCTTGGGCCATGAGACGGTCAACAAGGCAGCTGCTGAAGATCAGTCGCTGAATCCATCCGCAGACTAGGGACTTTACGTACAAGTTAGGGTGAGCCCACTGATTGCATCGTTCTGTGGTAGCTTAAAGCGCAGTCGCTTGGTGTTGTGGTTGACGGCCTCAGAGCTCTCGAGAGGCAGAGACACAAATGCCGGGCCACCTTTGAAGACCTTTTTTGGGGCGTTGGACTCTGCTGAAGCGTTTCCCATGATGAGTTTCGCCATGATTCCGAAGCCAATGCCACCAGCGGCGAGACTGGCGATGATGGGTGCTGGCCGTGCCTGGCGAAGCTGCATTCCCCAAGACATGACGGGACAATAATGCGGCGTGGATGATTAATTGAATTAAAAATCGAAACAAAATGCGCACCCGACTAAGGCAGTAATCATCTCATTTATAGTGTAATATTTGGAGCTGAAGGATTGCGTTGACGCAACTTTCGGTCTTACCGGCATTTTTTACTTGTCCGGGACCGAAGCCCGGACAAAGGCCGCGAACGGCTGTGGGACGATCCCGGCGAGATCCACCAAAATCCGTGAAAATCACCCCACGGGCCCGAAACCGCCCGAACATGCCCGAAATGGTCATCCCATTCCTTGCGGCGGCTGTTACTCCTTGGAATCCTTCCGCTTACTTGTTTATCCCACCGCATATTTATTATTGGACGCCGCTGAGCCATGCACTGTGTTTGCGCAAGCAATTTGTCTATTTCCAGCCAGATCCGAGTTTGCCGATGCGGAAGCCTCTCCCGGACTCTAGCCCCGCAGACTTCTCTTGCCTCTCCGTATATCTCTTTTCTATCGCCTCCAGGCTGTGGCCCTTTGTTTCAAACATGAACAAGCAGACTGAGATCGTGCACACAAGGCTTGAAGCTGCAAACAAGTAGTACGCCCCGAACGTGGATTTGGCAAGTAGAACTGGAGTGACCAAAGCAACGACGTAGTTTGCACACTAAGTACAAATGTTAGCAAAACTCATGTTGGTCAAAGAGAAAGCATAGTACCCAATTGGAACACTGCGCGAGACTTGATGCGCTGCTTCTGGTTTTTCTCGGCATGCTCTCCACTACCCACGTTCGGAATCCGATAGCCCAGGTGAAGCTGAACGAAATTGCGAAAAGATAGATTGAAACAATAACAATCCACCTTCCAGCCCCGTGGTCCGGATGGACTTGGTCGGCCGCGTATAGTGAGCCCATCACAAGCATCAAGGTAGTGATCAGCACGCCTCCTAGGATCCCTGAGACGCGACGCCCCCAATGGTCTGCGAACAACGTGGCGGGAATAGTAGCACCTAGGATAACTAGCGCAGAGACACCAGAGGCTAAAAATGAAGCTCGCTCACTGCTGAGTCCTGCTTGGGTGAACAGAATGGGAGCATAAAACAGCACGCCGTCTATTCCGCTGAATTGTTGCATGCCCATGATGAAGCAAGCAAAAGCAGTCCTGGACCTGTAAGGTGGCGAGAACGCATGTGCAAACTCCTTGAAGGTCTGTGAAATGCTCTGCCAGAATGTAACGTCTGGGTCCAAGGCCTCCTCTGGGGGTAGGGATTGGGAAAGCAGCTCCTTTTGCTCAGCCTCATCGAGACCAAGCTGGGCCACAACAACCCGGGCCTCGTCAACTCTACCTCTGGATAGAAGCCAGCGAGGCGACGGGGGCGTAATGAAGTAGGTCGTTGACAAAGTGAGGCCAAGGAACGATGCAATGGCTGGTGGGAGTCTCCATGTGACGGAAGATGTTGAGTCACCGAGGCGCGATGTGCCGTAGCAGACAAAATACCCAGCGACTAGGCCGGAGGTGATGAGGAACTGAGGCAGAGCCGTCATGATTCCACGGACGCGGAAGGGCGAGATCTCCGAGACCTGGACGTAGACGGTGCTGATGAACAAGCCCTCGCCGATACCCTTTATAAGTCGGCCCAACACGAACACGCCCAGAGTTGGAGAGCCGCACTCAATCCCGGCACCGATGCCATAAGTGACGGAACCAACGGAAATGAGGCTGGTGTGACCGAACTGATGGGCAAGGGCACCAGCGAGAAGAGCTGTCAAGGCGCCTGGAATGAGAGAAGACGAGACAATCAATCCATGTACGGTTGCTGAGAATTCGCCAAAGGTGGCCTTAAAGGCAGGCATGGTGGTGACGGAACCGACACTGCCAGTGTCGAAGCTGGAGGTGCATCAGCGAATGTAAAGTTGAAATTCGGAGCTTGGTGCGGTGCACTCACCCAAAGAGGAATGCCACACATGATGTGATGATGCTTGCCCTCACGTAGAAAGGAACGCTAAATGCCATCGTCGAGAGGTCTCTGTTGAGATGTGTTTCTTCCAAGTTCGCGAGATGTCCTGACCGTCAAGGTGCAAACTCTTGTCAGTGTGTGTGCGACTTATCTAAAGTGGACTTGCTCAGGCCGCTAAAAAAGTCGATTTGCCCTCAACAAATGATAAGGTTGCGGTATCCATCTGCCAGGACTTGGAGGTGTGGTGGAGCGATTGCTACGGGGCTTCTTATCCAACCACATCTGTGAACAAGATGGCGATTTTTGGTTCCTACATGATTAATCAGAATGAGGCTCCATGTTGAGTGCAGTAGTGAGTTGGGCATCAGGGCAGAGTGGATCATGCAGCCGAAGATAAACGGAGACAGGCCTTCGCTTCTGGTGGGTCTGACGGAGGTGCGGTGAGGTTGCAGTACATTATCAGAGATCAGCTTGGGGGTTCTTACAGTTCCTTTGTCACTTGTACCGCGAGTTGTAATATTTAGTCACAACCTCGAAGAAGGAAAGCATCTTCAATGAATTTCCATCCGTGATTCGAGTTGTGCCCAGTGCCAAGTCTTTCAGGCGAGTATCCCGATTAGTTCCCGGGATCGACGAACTGTTTCTAGTGCCCTGGACCCTGACTTTAGTTTGTTCAACTGGCGCTTGCGAGACCTGGATTCCGTTCTAGGAAGGACTAGCCGCCAATGCCCAATTGGCTGCCGCACCACTCAGAAGCGTGCAGAATGTGGATTCTTGAGAGAACGAGACAACAGGGGGCTGCTTTATTAATCGTCATATCGCAATATTGTTTCTACAGAAGGCAGCATGGACTCAGTTCTCCACAATCGAAAAGACACTGGAGATGCCGTGATCATGAATGTGGACAGTATGCATACTTTAGCTAAAGTGGTCTTCCTCAGAGCCTCTAGGAAAAGGTCGATTTGCCATTACTAAATGATAAACTCGCACTACCTTTAGACGAGACTCAAGCGAGATATTAGCCAGTGTATTGTGTTGGAGCTAGCGGGCATTGGGCCGGGGTAAAGTGCTGATTTAAGATATTTTTTATTGCTGGCAGCCTCTTCTAAGATTTCTTTCTGTGGAATGCGCACATCAGTGCAAATATGTCACCCAGAAAAGGCTATCCGTCAAAAGGAAACTATAATTACAAGTTCCACTGGTCTAGTCGAAAGTTATGCACAGACTGGCCTATCTAGTATACAAATTTCTGCACAATGAAATAAATTACTACCAAGGATACCTATAGCTATCGAAGTAAAATAAAAGTGAGATGTAAATAGACGGATTACTAACTTAGGATAAAAAACAGTGAAACAAGACAAAAGGAAATAAAAACCACTTCAAGTTCATGATCCTCATCAGTACCTAATCTCCATCTTCAAGTAGCTCATCCGGTGGGAGCTCTGCCGTAGCTGTTTGTAGCATGAAATCTGCTGCATCTCCAATGCGTTCCCTCAAAAGTACATAGCTATCATCTTCCGAGGTCAGGCTATCCTCTTCATACATGCCCTCTTCCAACTTATCCTTGTTGTGAAAGAGCTGGTCAATGGCGCTTTCGTCCAGGTTATAAGTCAAGGACGACCCCTTTCTGAGGAACTGACGAAATTCATCCATTGGTGGATTGTGAGCTTCACCAAAATCTGGATCGTTCAGGAAAGAGTTTGAGAAGGCCGATGAGATAAATTTGAGGGCGAATTGTGGCCATAACACTGCTTCGTCGACAGTTGTACAACCTGGTGGCTGGCGAAACTCGATAGTGCGACTGTTCGGGTTTGACTTGGTCATGGAGCTAAAGTTCCATCGGTAACAGCGATCAGGCGAGATAAGGCCAGCTAACTTGGAATGGCCCTTTGGCCCTTCATACGCGTCAATGGCTTCGAAGATCTCCTTCATGCTCTTGTTCCAAAGAGCAGGGTTATAGCGGTTATTCTTGCAGAACCTGTTCCGCAAACGGTGTTCAGGCATGAGAGAATCGATGCAACGTTCATAGTAAACAACAGCCTTTGCTACCCTTTGGAGTCCCTTCAATCCCCAGCCATTCTTTCGTTTGCAGGATACATGAACATGAGTACCGCAACGATCGGATGGCATAATGCTGAATCGGCTCTGCAGAGCCGGCCACAAAGCATTCTGAGCTTTCTTCCAGTCATCATGTTTTCCGTGGATGACGGAGATGAGTTCCAGGTCCCACTGCTTTCCCCGATTTTGTTTAATGCTGCCATCGGACGTAATCGTCCATTTTTTGTAGTTGGGTGACGTGCCATCGCGAAGGATCTGGTTCTGGATCGAATTGTGCGAAAGTAGATTGCTCAACTCTTGAGTGAAATCTTCCCATCTTTTGATCGGGGCATCAGGGCGAGGCTCAAGGATGAGTTCCAACTCAAAGCCAAAAAGAAAGATGCCACGATGCCTGTGCGGCATGTTGAATTGCGGGGCAGGTCAAGCGGGATATTCTTTAATGGGACGAATTGGGTTGTCAAGGCTGGTTGAAGAATCAGAGGTAGCCTAATAAGCGAAGGAATCAGGGCGACATTATATCTCTCTTGATTCATCTAGCTGCTTACTTTTTAGCTCTCTATTGTCGGTTACCTGCGACATTCACTAGATAGAGCACAAAGATTACGGCAGACTAGTCAGCTTTGCATACATGTGCAACGGTGGCTTGATCACGGGCAACGCCATAACCTCGTATATGCACTGCAGGATTCTTCAGCTCCATGCCTGCAGGAATGAATAAAGTCAGCAGGTGTATCTACTGAGGGAGGTTGGATGGGGGTGAAGGTGGTGCCCATGGTGGTTGCCCGACTTACTTTAACCGAGTCTGTTTCACAGCATATGGCTGAATAAATGTCGTACTGAGAGCCCACTGCCTTGCTGTTCCAAGGGAGCAAAGCGTCTTTCTTACTCGCGTAACCAGAGGGTTCACGTTGTATGGGATACTGAGCAGAGGTGCTCATCAACCGAATAAAAAGAGATAGCTCAGAGTGCTCCATCGAATTTCGTCAATGGGCATGGGCGGACCGATCTGACGAAGTATTCAAAGGCCAGTGTGGACCACGCATTTTACTCTCCAACCAAGACGGCCGTCCTAAGAACTTATTGGGTTGCTGGTCGAAAAACCTGTGTCACTGCATGTAAGCGCAGTTTAGCCTCTTCAGCTGCGTGTTATCAGTTGCACTTTCGCCGCCTAGGCTCAGCTTACCAGGTGTAAGAGATTTAAATGGTACACGATGTCTAAGTAATAGATAGAGAGATGCGACACATACGCAATGGCGTCTTACTTGCAGCCGATCTGATAAGTCACTCGTTGGGCTGCATCATAGGCATAATGCCAAATCATCCCATAGTAGCCCAGAATAGGTTTCGCGGGCATTGATCGCATCTGCCCACATGGATGATGTGGTAGTGGCTCTTGATCTTTGCCGTGACGAGAAGTGGTCCGGCTGTTCGTGCAAGCTCCAGAACTCGGCGAGGCAAGCGACACACTTTCATCGACTCATTGCTGTAACCTTCTGTGTCACCTCAAACGGGGGCAACATACCGCGGCTGACGACTTCCACCCAGCGTAATACTTTGGTGATAGGTGGGAATTTATGGGCAAGAGCTTTCATATTACAAGCCCTTGGTCAAATCGGAGGTGACGTGCCTTCTCCTGAGACTCCAGACGCGACTTCCCGACCGCTAAGCGATTTGCTGCCATAAGACCAGCCCGACGCCCGTGGAATATTGTTCTAATAGTTTAAAGTCCAGTTTGTATCTAGGTAACCCGGCAAAGAGGCTTTCTGCTGTCGAAACACGAGTCAGAGCTTCACACAGCTCTAGTCGCAATCAATAGATTACCGTAGCATTTACTAGTCAATTCAGTAATTCCCACCCTACAGTGGAGTTTTCTCCCCACGCGACTTCGTCAAATGACACCAGAGAGCGGTCTAGACAGGCTCCTTGGCGCGCAATGACGCGTGGCCACGGCTCGGGGCGGGGTAGAGTCGTCTTCCAATCCAGGGCAGACGAAGACAAAACGTCACCATCATCAAACCCAGCCACAAGCATGCTCCGGGACCTGCAGTATCCCTGCCGCAGCCACTTTGCCTGGTTGGGAACCGTTCCACCGGGTTTCGTTTTACGAAAAAGGGCTCCGAGGATCAAAGCAGAGACGTTGCGGGAGATGCGAGATGCCAAGATACTTGCCTGCATCCAAGATCCACGCAACGGAGCTGCCTTAGCGTGGCTGATAATAACGGAGAACCGGCACGGCGAGCCAATTAACCGGCCCTCGCCACGTGTACCTTGAGCGTCACGGAGTGCTTCGCCCCGAGAGAGGATCGGTAAGATGATGCTCGTCCGTCTTGGGACGTATAATCTTATTGTTCAAGCTTGTATTTAAAAGCAGGAGCGTCTTCGCCATCTATGTCACCCTTTTTCCCGAGAACATTTGCTCTATCCAGACCCCCCATCGTTCACCGTTCACCGCCAGGCATTAGTTCACTACCTAGTTTGGAGCTACTCTCGCAACATCTCACATGACGACATAGACGCCACCACGCTTGCGACGCTGCTGCATCTGATCTCCAGCTTTATTACTCAAACTATCGACTACAAAACATCACCTTGACCACGAACACACACCTTGATCACAAACGTTCATTTTGACCACGAATCCCCCTCTGGTCAATCTACAGCAAAAAAACAACCCACAGACCTGCCGTCCCCTACAGATGAGGACGTGCTCCGACCGACGCAGCATGGGGAGCTCCAGCTCAAAACCCATCGAGATCTCCAACAAAATAGCCCTCAAGGGCATCCCGCCGTCCTTCGACCTCGTCGCGGGAGAATCATGGTCCCGCCCCGTCTTCTTCATCGCCGCGCCCGGCTCGCCAGCCCGCTATGCCATCAGCATGCCCGAAGGCTGGGGAGGCAACACCGTCCTCCACCCCAAACCTAGCATCCGAGGATCGCCCATGGTGTACGCCAAGAGGCGGCACGGAAAGTTCAGAATCTACCTGCCCGGAGTCCTGAGCGTGGGGATCATGCCCTGTTCGGCAACGATGCGATACGAGACGACGACGACGACGACGACGACGGAAAAGTACTGCTTCGAGTTGATGGTGCATCATGGCAATACCTACCGAAACGAAATGTTCGAATGGCAGTACTTTGAGAAACAGGGCAGCAAGGGCGCTGGAGCTGCAGGTTCAGGATGGCAGCTTGTCCGCTTGGGGCCCAAGATTAAGAGGCATGTTCTGCCGCCATATCCTGGACGCGCGCCGCATTCGCAGGACCAAGCCGCGCCGCCGGCATACAGAAAAGAAGTCCCTTCACGGCGAGGAGTCACCGTGCGAACAAATTCGAAGTCCGCCTCTGGCTTGCCGAGCGATGCAGAGATTGTGGCCGTCTTATCCCAGGGTTCAAGCCACGACAGGTCAAGGGCCTGCAAATTCCAATACATGGAAGGCGGAACCACGGAAGAGATGGGTTACCACTGGACCCTGATGGCGGCCATGTCTGGGATATGTCTTTGGCAACACCAGACCGCAAAGGCCCACTACGGTGCGCCCTGAGAAACGACCCGATACATCACCGAGCGCCCTTGGGCGCCACGACTAAGATACCACTCGTTAGAGCAGATGCTCCCAGATTTTGAGGGCAACCATGGTCCACTTTCTGTCAAGTACCTGAGCATACTTCAGGAACACAGAGAACTAGCCATGGCGAGACATGGACCAAATACAAGAGTCCATCTCTCCCTCAGCACCAGCCACCGATACCCCCTGCAACAAACCCTTCCTTGAACGACATTCCACATCAGCCGAGTATATATATATACAGAGAACTCAAAGCCTCTAGACGGGGCGTCCATAGGGAGTAACAGACCCAACCTGGACCATGGAATGGATATAACGACGAAATGAAAAGCAAGTGTTCATAGATAGAAATACGCCGAGAATACACTGTATGATATTGAGGACATGAGTAGACATCATCCTGTGAACACCAGCCGTTCTTGTAAGCTTTGACTGGGTTTCCCGTACTGCATCAACCCTTGAAATATCCACCCTCTTCAAGATCGGCAATGAGTGTGCATTGCTGAGGTTTCCAACCCAGCACCTCGCAAGTCTTCTTATTCGAGGCAAGATTATCAATCCCAACAATCAACCCAAACGGACCAAAGTGTTCTTGAGCCTCTTCCATAGACTTTGACTCGGCAGGAAGGCCAAGTTTCTTCCCAATCGTTTCCGCAATGTCCTTCATCTTGACGCCCTCCTCTGCGACGATGTGATATGTCGATCCAGCGTTAGCCTTTTCCAGAGCGAGTCGGTAGGCCACGGCCGTGTCTAGATAGTGGACCGCTGGCCAGTGGTTGAGTCCGTCGCCGACGTAGACAGACACGCCTTTCTCTCGCGCGGTAGCAATCAGAGTGGCCATGAACATGTGGTCGTCGCCGTCGCCATGGTTCGTTGGCGCAAGCCGCATGATTGCGGTCCGGACGCCTTTGGACGCGAGCCTCTTGGCCAATGTCTCCGACTGCCCGCGGGCGACAAAGGTTGGCGACGAGGCGTCGTAAGGCTTGTCTTCGGTTCCAAGACGGCCATGGGGGAGCAGCATTGTCCCGGAGGTGATGAGTAGTGGACGGTCCGACCCGGCGATGGCATGTGCCATAGCTTGAATGACTTCCTGGTCCGTCTTGCAGCTTTGCGTGTAGTTGGCGAAATCGTGATTGAATGCCAGATGGATCACGCCATCAGATGCAGCAGCGGCCTCCTTCAGGATATCCAGGTCCGAGAGGGAGCCTCTTTGCACGTCAGCTCCAAGGGCAACCAGATCCTCGGCTGCCTTGTCTGAGCGAGCAAGGCCTAGGACAGAGTGGCCCGCGGCGAGAAGCTCTTTGGTGACTGCTTTTCCGATGAAGCCGGAGGCACCGGTGACGAACACGCGCATGATGGAGGTTAGTGGGGTAGGAGTAAACTTATGGTCAAGAGCAGACGGGACGCCTTCAATCAGAGGATATGTGGGAGTAATCTAGAGTGAGGTTGACGTGTCTACGCCGGAACAATTCTCAATTATATGCGTTTTGCTAATGGGTGACCGCTCCTTCAGAAGAGCCTATAGAACTCCTACCCACTCGGATATGCAGCCATGGTGATGGGGAGCCCGAACAAGCCGAGGGAAATGGCGCAGCAGTCTCTCGATATTGGGAATGGTGGTGATATTTCTTGACTATGAACACTGCCGAAAGGTCCATTGGACATGGATGTCCACCAATGAGAATGTCAGCAACGCGACAGAAGGCATAGCTCCAGATTCACGAGACGAGCGTCGGTTAGCGTGCTTACGGCACCCAGAGATCTCGGCTCCTAACAGGCGAATACGACATTGCTACCCTCCATTGACTTGTCAACTCTGGATAGCGCATGGAACATATTCGGCCCAACATGAACACCGCTCCGACAGCGCCGGCTCGGCGAACGCGGAGACGCTACAAGAAATCACGCTTCGGCTGTCGAAACTGCAAGCTCCGGAGGGTCAAGGTGAGTGGAACTATTCCTTCAAGCTTTCGGAACTTCGGAAGACATGGAAGCTGACAAAATACAGTGCGACGAGTCCAAGCCCCAGTGCCAGAGATGCAAGAATTACGGCGTACTTTGCAACTTTACGCCTGGGGCTCCGGACCTTGAGACCCCAGTAGCAGTATCCCGATATCCGAGAGTTGAAGGCGCCAATCAGCTGTGCCTTGATAGTTCTCTCCCCCGGTCGTTAAACTTGCCCGCCATCTGCACCGATGGTGTTAACAGCTTCGAGATGGATGCACCGTGTATGACTAGGCTAGAGCAATTTCGCATGCGTACCCTCGACTCATTCAGCACGGAGATGACGAAGATCTGGCAGCATCGGGTTCCGTACATTGCCTTCAGGGTAGGAAGACTCCCATTCATTCACTCACTCATCCTCACTCGCTTCTGTTTATTTGTACGCATCAGGACAACCAGCTGACTATACAGAACCCGTATCTGATGCACACTCTGCTCGCGGTAGCAGCGGCGCACGAGCGACACCGAGACATGCCCGCGAGTAGCCACCGGACGAGAATCGAGACGCACCACTCTTCTCAATGCGTTCTTCTTTTCAACCAGAAGCTCTCACATCCCATCAGCGTATCAGATCGAGACCCGCTGTGGTCCACAGCAGCACTGATGGGTATGATGACGACTGCTTCCTTCGACGCAGCCTCCCCAGAAGAAGCCTGGCCGCTCCGGCCATCGAGTCCCTCGGATCTACAGTGGTTCAGGCTGAGTAACGAGAAGAAGACAATATGGAATTTGACCGACCCATTACGGCCTGGGGGCATCTTCCGGGCCATGGCTCACGAGTATGCCGAGCTGCAACTCGAGTTGCCTGCCTCTACCCTCTTTTGAAGGGAAGAATCCTTGGAGGCTTATGACCCTTGCAGATTTATGATATTGTCTCCTTAATGAGAGAAAGTGCGCCTAAAGCCAAGAGGAACATACTTAGAAAAGAACAGGTTGTTTCCACGGGGTTAAACCGATGATATCATATAGACGTATTCAATTTATGCAAAGTAAGATATGTTCAGCTTCGTACAAACGCAAATAGTCCTTGAAAGGTACGATATCCTCACAAGTTTCAAATTCTCCGTCGCTTTGCCACTATTCTGTGGTGGACATGACCTGTCAAGCCCTGCCAACAGCTCGCCCGTTCTAGTAAGCGTATCGAACAGCATCGGAGTTCCCCTCGCGGTTAAGCTTCTTGTTGGTCCGGACAAGCCAGATTCGAAGGACCCAAGTACCGGCAATGCACATGACTGCGAAGCCAGCGTTGCTCGCCATGCCGATCAAGTAGCGGGGCCCATCGCTCTCCGGGTACAGATATGCCGTGTAAATGTAGGACGCATTGGCAATGACGTTTACAATCGACAGACTGACCGACTTCTTCTCGGGGGTCGATCCAAGGGTTGCAGACACCCAGCCGAGAATCATCGAGTTGACGGCGTAAGCACCGCTGGCGAACATGAAGCAGGCGATGTAGCGAGCAGGCGTGTTGAGGGTGGCGCACGAGATGATGTAGCCGACCAGCGCAATGCCCATGCACACGGTAATATGCCAGGTCCGCTCATTGTGCCTCCCGGAGGAAATCCCGGCGAGGTATCCGAAGAAGCCGGAGACCAGGTACGGAGGACAGGTGAGCACGAGCGTAATGGTCCGGTTGAAGCCCAGCGAGCCGACGACGGTGGGGAAGAAGTTGTTGAAGGAACACGCCGAGAGATGCATGTTCTGGATGAAGCAGAGCAGCCAGAGCCGCGGGTCGCGAATGGCCTGGGTAAAGCCCGCTCTGGCCCCGCGGCTCTCCTCGGCGCCGACGGTGTCCTTGACCATGCGGCTATGTGCGAGCTGGCGCTCGTCGGGCGTCAGCCACCGCGTCGTCAGCGGGCTGTCGGCCAGAGTAAAGATGCCGACGATGCCGACGGCAAAGGTCAGGATGCCCTCGATGATGAAGAGCCACTGCCAGCCGCGCAGGCCCTGCGCTCCGTCGATGGTGTTGAAGGTGGCGGCGGCGATGAGGCCGGAAAAGGACGTGGCGAAGATGTTGCCCGAGTATAGAATCGAGATGCGGGTGGCAATCTCCTTGCGGGTGTAGAAGATGGATAGGAGGTAGAGGGCACCGGGGTAGAAGGGGGCCTCTGCGACTCCTAGGAAGAACCGTAGGAGGACGAGGTCGGTGTAGTTCTTTGCGAGGGCTGTGCAAGCAGATACGACTGCCCAGACCATCATGCAGACAGACATGTAAACGGAAGGACGGATGCGTTTCGACGAGATGAGCATGTTGGAGGGGACCTGCATGAGTAGGTATCTGTCCATTTGTTAGTAAGAGTAGGAAGACCGGATTCCGTAAAGCCTTGTGTCTTACCCGACAAAGAGAATCGAGATACAGGTGTTGTACTGTGTTCCAACCAGACCAAGATGGTCTTCCAGATCGTTCAGTCTGGCCTGGGCGATGGCATTTCGGTCAAGCTGTGATTTGTACGTCAGCCAAGGATTCTATCGGCCTACCCGAACAGCGGCGGGAAAACGTACATAGTTTAGAAAGTACATGGCCCAGAGAGTGGGCATGATTCTGTAGTCCAGCTTGCGAACGAGGCGAATCTCCTCGGGATCCGTCTTCTTCACAGCCCCAGAGTAGTCGGCCTCCTCGCCAAGGACGCCGCCCTTCTCCAGCGGGTCTGCAGACATTTCGACAAAGGTATCCTCTGGCTTTCGTTCAATGCTGCTTCGCTTGGTGTCTGCCGTCATGGTTGATGGCCGAGGAGATGTCTTTGAATGAAGAGAAGGGAGATGATGGGATCTGTCGCTGGCAATCTCAGGACAGAAAGCTGCAGGCCAGAATGCTTTCTTATATCCCACGAGGTCAGTGCTGCCACATAGACTACGCCTGACCCTGTCTTTTCTCCCGTCACCACCTGCCCCCCGGGGCCCCAGACTTTCCCCAATGTCAACTACCATTAGACCGAATCGAGGCCTTGGGCTGGCGTAAATCTAGATTTCTTAGCGGCGGACAAAGAATGTGCCGCCACGAGGAAGCCGGTGCGGAACCGCGGAGCGGGGAATCAGCTGCAGTTGGAGTCGTGGAGATGGATGCGGCAGGGGAAGTTGTTGTCACAGTGACTGCTACAGTACGGGCAAGTGCCGAACTGGATGTTGGGATAAGAGCAATCTCAAAGGAGCAATCGATGAAGATGTGAGTTGTTCTATTTGGATGGAAATAGGCTGTACTATAACGACCATAATTGTGTTAAAAGCTTCCACTCGAGACACCAGCTCACTCCAGCTCCTTGACTTGCACCACTTCCCTACCCCGGTTCAAAACAACCTGCACATGCTTCTTGGACGAGGATCCTTCCCCAAGTCCCCTGAAGAAATTCTCCTGCTGCAGGCGGTCTAGGAATAGTTCGTATGCAGGCATGTATCCCCGCACAAACTGGATAACCTGCTGGTCCGTCATCCCCGGCTTGTGCTTCCTAAGCGCCCTCTCCTGGTCCAATCTCCACTCGTACACGTGGACCAGCTTGTCCGTGCTCAGATGGATGAACCCGTCAAAGAACCTGGGGCCTGCGAATGATTCGCAGTACCGTCGGAGGTTGTCGTTGATGAGTAGCAGATGCTCCAGGTTGTGGCTTGCGAGTGTCTGGATGAGCGCAAACTCTTCGGATTGGGGCTTTCCAGTTGTGGCAGAGGCTTTGTCTTCCTCCCACTTGGCCTTGACCTCTTCTTCGGCTAGGGGCTGGAAGCCGAGACACCAGCCCTCGAAAATGAGGACGTCGAGGCCCTGGCTGACAGGGACCTTCTCCCACTGTTCCGGCGGCACTCTCCCTCCCTGGCCGCTATGCAGACTCTTGTCATATGAAGGCCACTTGATAAAGGACTCGGAATTGCTGCTGGAGTTGGCTGTAATGATTTGGTCAAAGAATTCCCGCGCAAGAACTTCGTCGTGGGTTCCCGGCTGGCCTCGCGTCTGTAAGAGTCCGTTTCCTGGGTTCGCTTCCCGGAGAGCCACGAGCTCGGCGTGGCCCGAGTAGAGGTCGTCTAGAGAGAGAATTCGAGTTTTAAGGCCATGCTGAGAAGTCAAGGCCGCAGACAAAGCTGTCGCCCATGTCGATTTGCCGCTGCCTTGTAACCCGGATAAGCCAAGGATGTACGGCGTCGAGGTAGACTTGCGGTGGGCCTGGATAAGGGGGACGAAGAGGGCCAAGACGGCCTGAACAGCCTTGGGGTCTATCATTGGGAACAGAGAGAATCCAATTGATGATTATTTGAGTCACAAAAAATTCAATTGATTCAAAGGGTGAGAAATATGCTAAGCATCAGGAGTCGGCTGCCGGCGTTGCCCCTCCGCCTCCCCGCATTCGACTAACAAGACCACGGATAAGTGGACGCGATGCCACTTATCCGTGGTCTTGTTCGTTAATTCATTGTAGTGAGTGAATACAACATGAATGAATCGTAAATAATATCCTGCAAACACATTCTCCACGGCCATTGCCCGAATGCCGACACTAACCCAGTCTCCGACGCGGATGAGGTGACATCTGACGACGCGGAAGAGGGGATACGTCCGCGTGGTCTCATTTCGGCGGACTATGAAATGTCCGCGGCCAATCCTCCGTCCGCTCGGCTTACAGCCCGTGAACCCACCATGATGAAGCGTTGCATGAAATGGCCGACCACATCCGCGGTCGGACAAGTCGCGCAGGACTAATCATTACAAAAGACGACATGCTCGATCGAGAGACCGCATGATTGCTTCTTCGCCGCACACTCAACACCGCAGCCCGCAATCCCAGTCGAACCCTACCCTCTACATCCCCCACCATGTCTCCCAGCGCAATCGCTTCCAAGAAGGCGTACAGCATCGCCTCCATTCCCGCCGATGGCATTGGCCCTGAGGTTGTCTCGGCCGGCATCGAGGTCCTGAACGCCCTTGCCGATACGCTCCACACGTTTGAGCTGGATTTTACACACTACGACTGGAGCTCGGATACTTTCAAGAAGACGGGCAAGTATATTCCCGAGAATGGCCTGGAGCAGCTCAAGAAGCACGATGCCATCCTCTTTGGCGCCGTCGGTGCCCCTGGTAAGTGCCTCCAACCGTGACGTCTGGTTTCCTTTGGTGTACTCACGCGACAACGAAGACGTCCCCGATCACATCTCACTATGGGGCCTGCGCCTAGCCATCTGCCAACCCTTCCAGCAGTACGCCAACGTCCGGCCTACCAAGGTCCTCAAGGGCACGCAGTCGCCTCTCCGCAACTGCAAGACGGGCGACCTGGACTGGGTCATCATCCGCGAGAACAGTGAGGGAGAGTACGCGGGCCACGGCGGCCGCTCGCACACCGGCCGTCCGTGGGAGACGGCCACCGAGGTCTCCATCTTCACCCGCCACGGCGTCACCAGGCTGATGCGCTTCGCCTTCGAGACTGCCCAGAAGCGACCTCGCAAGCTGCTGACGGTTGTTACCAAGAGCAATGCGCAGCGCAACGGCATGGTGCTGTGGGACGAGATTGCCGCCGAGGTCGCTGCCGAGTTCCCGGATGTCACTGTCGATAAGATGCTGGTGGATGCCATGACGACGCGCATGGTTCTGAAGCCTGAGACGCTGGACACGATTGTCGCGACAAACCTCGTGAGTCTATCGTTTGTTTTTTGGAGGGAAGACATGCTAACGCTCAAGTATAGCACGCCGACATTCTCTCTGATCTGGCCGCCGCCCTCGCCGGTTCAATCGGCATCGCCCCAACCAGCAACCTGGACCCTACCCGCGAGAATCCATCCATGTTCGAGCCCATCCACGGCTCCGCCTTTGACATTACCGGAAAGGGCATCGCCAACCCCGTCGCCACGTTCTGGACCGCTGCCGAGATGCTGGCCTGGCTGGGCGAGGAAGACGCCTCCCTCAAGCTGATGCAGTGCGTCGAGAGCGTGTGCGACGCGGGAGTTCTATCGGCGGACCTTGGTGGCAGCGCGACGACGAAGGAGGTTACGGCCGCGGTGGTGGCGGAGATCAAGAAGACTTTAGTCAAGACGGTGCAGTGAGGGGAATGCAGAACGGAAGAATAAATGAGATAGACACGGATGTAAATTGTACGAAATTGATTGATCAGTTCCTTCAAGTGGCACGGATGAGGAAAACCATGGCACACGTGAAAGAAGCCGTGCACCCTGTCGATGTCGCGAGAATGACATGGCATCGTATTAACAAAAACAACATTACAACGTCATTCTAGAACATCGGTACCCTAGCCCAACTAGGCAAAGCAACGGACCGCAACTATTCAGCTTACCCTTTCCAGAAACCAGTGAGGGGAACCCCGAAGCTTCATTTTCCTAAACGAGCTCATTCCCCCGCGCTGTCGAATTGTTCCTTGCCTCACCCAGCCGAGGTCCCCTGCAAGCCAAGGCGAATCACAACAAGCGCCCGAATCACTGACACTTCTCCCCGCAACTTCGGAAAAACCAGCTTGGCGACTAGGCTATGGGGAAACGAGAACTTTAAAGCTGGCAGCCGGTCCATTTACAACGACGCGCTTATGGTGGTCCCTGCCGTGGCCGGCCAGCTGTTGCGGGATGGCCAGTAGAGTCTGTTCAAACGAGAGGGTCTCTCCACGGGTCAGGAGAGTGCGGGTTGGAATTCGTTTGTGGCCCTGTTCCGTCACGAGGTCGGTCTTTCATTAGGTCAACTATGGAGACGCGAGGTATAGTCGCTTCGTGTATGTATAAAGAGCCAGATGCTATCTTCACGTCTGTAGTTCATACCCAATTCCATAGCCCAAGGTTGTTCCAGACTTGACTCCTCATCACCAGGCTCAATCCTGAGTAGTACCCCGTAACTTCAAGATGCGCGTTTCATCACTCCTCGTCGGAGGTTTCCTGAGTCTTTTCCAGGCGGCCTCCTGCGCTCCAACGCCGGGCACCCTCCTCGAGCCTCCATCCCCAGTCGAGAAGCGCACAGTTCCGACATCAACCTATTCCAACAAGGTCATCTTCTCCCCGCCGTCCAACGCCGGCTGGACCGACCCGCGAGTGCTCTACGCGCGCGTCATCGAGCTCGCCGACGGGTCCCTCATCGCCACGTCCGAGAACTACTCGCCCGAGCCTCCGCTGGTCTACTTCCCCATCTACAAGTCCCTCGACGGCGGTGTGACCTGGTCCGAGGTCGGCAGGATCCAGGACCAGGTGAACAACTGGGGGCTGCGCTACCAGCCGTTTCTCTACGAGCTGCCGCAGGCCATTGGCGCCTTCGAGGCTGGGACGATTCTGTGTGCGGGGAACAGCATCCCTACCGATCTTAGCAAGACCAAGATCGATGTGTATGCCAGCACCGACGGCGGAAAAACGTGGAAGTTTGCGAGCACCGTGGCCAGCGGTGGTGAAGCACGGCCGAACAATGGGTTGACCCCGGTCTGGGAACCGTTCCTGATGTGAGCAAGACACACCCGCACTCCAAGTAAGAACTAATTACTAACGAGAACACCAGGGTCTATAAAACGCAACTCGTCATTTACTACGCCGATCAGCGCGACACCAAATACGGCCAGAAGCTCGTCCACCAAACGACCTCAGATCTCCTCACATGGTCTGCCGCCGTCGACGACGTCCACGACACGGCCAACTACGAGGCACGCCCCGGCATGCCTGTCATCACGCTGCTCCCCAACGGCCAGTACATCTTCGCCTACGAGGTCTGCGGCACCGACGGCTGCAGGGTGCACTACCGCCTTACCGCGGACCCGCTCAACATCATCAGCGCCACGGCCTTTTCGCTGGTGTCGACGGCGGGCACGCGGCCCGTCAGCTCGCCGTTTGTCGTCTGGAGCTCCGTGGGCGGGACTTCGGGGACCATTATCCTGAGCTCGGGGAGCCAGTCCAACATCTTTGTGAACCAGAACCTGGGAGCTGCAAACGCGTGGGTCGAGCATAGTGTTCCCCAGCCCAATGCCTACTCCCGAAGCCTTGTGGTCTTCAAGGAGGATCCTAGTCTGTTGGCTATTATTGGTGCTGGACGTCTACCTCCTAGCAGCACGAACCAGGTCAGCATCAGTGTGGTAGACCTAAACGATATGGGGCTGTAATGGCTAGGATAGTGTAGTTTGAGATGGTAGCATACTGAAAGAATTCGAGGCTTTGATTTGGCGTTGCCCTCTTTGTTGTCTATCTGCACGCCAGTGTTGACCACGATCAACTATTCACCCCAGTTTTGTTGAACAATGCAACCATTGTTTATTTTTCAATGTACCTTTGAACACAAAACGCCGTGTCCAAACACAAAGTAGTCTCCCAACTCAAGTCGAGAACATCCGGTACCATCTCCAACTATAAAGTCTCCTCATCCTCACCTAATCCTTAGCTCAACCAACCACTACCCACCCACCACTGACTTGGAACCACCGACTTACGCCCCTTTCAGCATGTGCCGCGCCAAATTCACCCTTTGCAGCGCCGAAGGCTGCTCAGCCCCGTGGCGGATCTGGATCCTCTACTGTTCGTTCGCAAGGTACAAAAACCTCGACGTTGTCTACGAGGAAACTTTCCTACGCTCATACACCATTTACCGGCCCCGTGGCTGTCCTGAGTTGGTGTATGAGCCTCCACTCGTTGCTGGTCGCTGTTGGTATCATGGGGGGGATGGCAAGGTTATATCAATCAGCGAAGCAATTCGTCACTTCGAGTTGCCCAGGACGTCTGATTAATTCCGGTTGTTATGAGATCAATGATGAAAACGAATGATGATTTCGGGGTGGCATTGGTTGAATACTGAAATGGAGCATCATGGCGATGAGCTCAAGCGAGTGAACAAGCCAAGGACGATGCCAGCTATTTGTCTACACAATTTACAGGTCGACAAACAACTTCTCCAAAATTATTGTGATTCATCAAGGCCTAAATGTCATTTTCATCTTTGAGGAGAGCTTCTGGATAAAAAGGCAGAGACGAGGACAGTCAGGCGAATGCGCGTTCTGATGTGTTCAAGCTTGATGTCCCAAGTAATACTCATTTGCTAGATAAACGAACTAATCATAAAAGCTCAATCATAAACCGTATCTGGCTTGACTCTGTTTTCCACTGGCACACGCCCTTGGACAGTCCGCAGCCGCAGGTTATTGCCCTCAACTGAGATGCAGTAGTTCTCCTTCATGAAAGAATCTTCATCCAGAGATCTCAACTTTCCGTCCAAGCCTTTCTGTTCCGTCAAAGATAACGCGAGAAGCTCTGGCACGGATTCCCAAGACGACGAGGTGATGCCAGTCCACACCGACCAAACAGAAAATGCCACCACAAACGCCACGTACACGTAGAAAACAGCCATCGCACCTCGCATCGTGAGGCTGTTGTCGGCAAAGGCAAACCCGGTGATCCAGGTCTCCATTTCCGTTCTAAAGTACCGGGCCTGATCTTCGTCGCTCACCGCGTATGGATTTCCGCCTGGTCCGAACACTTGGCCACCTTGCGGCATGAAGTTCCTCCACCACTCGCCGTCGGGATCTGCTAGAGTAGTCATGGCTGAGGTATAAGGAGCTGAGCGGGCAAGGCCGTTTGTTGCCAAGGCTCCTAGTATGGCCTCGAGGTGCATTTCAGATTTGCTTCCCTTGCCCTTAGAAGTCCAGATGCCGCTGGTAAGGAGCAGTTCATGGATGATGGTGTGGTTGGTTCTGGTGTCAAAGGGGTTCAAGTATTGCGCAAAACTCGGTCGAATGTGAATCTTTTGGCCGTAGGTTGGGCTGAGGATCCACGATCCGCCCAGGGAAGTCGCCAGAGCATCGGAGAATGGAGGTGTTCCCTCGCCAAGAAGCGAGACAGCGTCGCCAGTAATCGTCGTGACAATCCACCTGGCATCAATCATGCATCCATACAAATCAATGTCCTTGTCTTTATCGTCTGTGGGAACGGCCACGAGAACGCCAACGGAAGCATTAGCAGACAAATCAGTGTCCGGGTCAAACCAAAGAACTTGAGGTCTCTCCAAATCCGGGAGGGTTGCCGACATCCAATCTGTGATATTCTCTGAAGTGATGTTCATAGCTGGGTATTCCCATGACCGAACGTCCGGAACAGAAGCTGTCGTCAGGTCGTCGGAGCTCATAGACGAGCGATAGCACCTGGTGTGAGTGATTGGCTGGGGACTAGTGAGCCGATGTTCAATCTTGGAGTAGAGGTTGAAGCGGTAGTTTCCAGTGTGCGACGCTGCATCTGAAGCCAACTCCCAGTCCAAAGAACTCAAGACGACAGAATCCGACACAACGAAATGAGGCATCGAGACGACCGTGTGGTTGGGGCTGTTTTTGTTGAACACCTTCTCCCTCACGTCGATGTTGAGTTTGGCAAGGGTCGTAGCTCCAGAAAGAACGAAGCTTCGCGGTGGCCTCGGTCCGATAATTCCATCGATGATCTGGCTGGATGTCGGCAGCTTTGAGACGAGTTGATGGTTCAACACGTCCCACTCCCAAGAAGGACACAGGGAGTTTCCAGTGACGTTGCAAAGCGAGCCGAGGGTGTTGTTCGCGTCCAGCTCGATGGGGAATATGTCGTCGTACGTAGCGTTGGCCCAGACCAAGCTTCCACCAGCCCTCCAGTCGTCTTCTTGCGGCATCATGACCACTGCGCTGAGCGAAGATGCGCCCAGAGCAAGAATGGCGAAGATGATGGTGATTGCGATAAACGCCAGCTTCTTCCAGATCCGAGAAAACTTGCCGTTGACAATGGTGAGAAACTCCTCGGACCAGAGGAAACTAATGTCCGTAATCTGCTGGCCAGCCACCAGAGCTCCGTAGGGAACACCTTCGCCGAGCGTAAACTCGTGGCGGATGATGGCGAATATGATGGACGTGAGGGACAGGACGATGAACAGCTCCATCAGCTTTGCCGCAAACTGGATGCCGAGCTTTTTCTGAATGTCATAGTCGGGCGGGCCCTCGAGCTCCTTGCCTATGTAGTAGTTCTTGAAGATGTAAAAGCTGAGGGTGATGATGCCGGCGATGGCGGGGACGTGGATCAAGCACGTCAAGAGCGCTGCAAACCTGTCCTTGACGATTGGAACCTCCCGCACGCGATGGGCCCATTGCCGCGTCGACCTGAACGGGACCAGGACACCCTGGAGTCGGAACTTGCCCAGAAACGCAGCTATCCGCCATCTGAGGCGGGAGAAGCCTCTTCCCGGTTGTCGAGAGGACTGCGTAGTTGGATCTGCGTCGTACTGGACGTACGAGCGGTTCGGAGGCTCCGTAGGCGCATGGTCTTGAGCGCTGACGAGCTCGTAGTGAGGCTGGATGGCTGTGCTGCTTTTGTCTGCCATTGCAGTGGCTTAACGGGGCAACTGAAGATGAAGAGCAAAAAGAGCAGGGAAGAGACGCGGGACCGAGACGGCCTTATAGGGCCGTCTGGGATGGAGTGGGTTGGGGGCGGGAGCCAGGTCATGGACTGTGGATTATCACGGCCCTGTATCAAACCAGCCGGGAGGAAGACAAGGTTGCAAGGGAGGAGCAAGTGTCAGACGTGCTTTATGCC
Source organism: Neonectria ditissima (assembly GCA_001305505.1). Classification (NCBI taxonomy): domain Eukaryota; kingdom Fungi; phylum Ascomycota; class Sordariomycetes; order Hypocreales; family Nectriaceae; genus Neonectria; species Neonectria ditissima. The sequence goes on along the minus strand of LDPL01000122.1, from coordinate 2,910,543 downwards.
ACGGCCAATGGATTTTCGGGACAGTGACAGGGGACAGGCCTCTGGTTGACTAGGTCTGGTTTTCAGCCGTTGGGCGGACCGGGGCTAGTATCTCGCTCGCTTAGCCCTGTCACGACAAATCCACTCGAAGAGACTATCTCGAACCAGCCTCTCCTCCGAATTGGAACCGACAGCGTACCCATGTTCATTCCACTGCCGTCCCCTAGTTGTGCGTTAAATACATATAAAAAGCAGCGGTGGAGCAGGGTGGTTGGCAGGGAAAACGTCACATTACGCGCGGGTGGTGACAGGGTACTGTATCCGTCTGCTTACGGCCCGCAGCAGACCCTTGCCGTCTGACACTCCAAACGTACACAGCCTTACCCGGCGGGGCTGGGGGGAACCGTTTGGCTCAATTGTCTTATTGGTCGGTATACGATGATGCCACGGGAGTTGTCTAACTCGGGAGGATGAGTCCGGTGATAGGGCTATATGTCCGTCTTTTCTTTGCGATTCTGACTCGAATTGAAAGGGGAATAGCCTTCCAAGATGGGACAAAATTAGCTCATTGCGTAATCCTTGAGTACTTTATCACAGACCCGAGATAGACATTTTTTAACTATACTATTTACTTTAAAAAGTCCCAGTATCAAAAACGGCCATCATATCATTAAAAGGTCGTCAGACGGGGGCTCGATTTCCCAGTCTTGGCTTTTACGGGCTTTAGTTGTTCCCCTTGCCGTTTGTCCCCTCTGCTTTTATCGTAGATGACATCATTCTCGTTGCATTCCCTCGTATCTAACTATCATCCGAGCTCATACGCTGGTCCTTCTATCACGTCAAGTTCTAAGACCAAATAATAACACCCCAACAATTCTTGCCGGCGTCTAGTTAAACTCACTTCATCGCGACCAGCCAAGATGCCAGCCTCGGTTGAATCCCTCCCAGCCGAAAAGCAAGAACTCCTCACTTCAACAAACCCCCGTCAGGATGAGCTGGAAGCAGTCACCACCGATGTCGTGGTCGTCGGAGCAGGTTTGAGTGGTCTGCAGGCAGCAGTCAAGATCCAAGCCGCCGGAATCTCTTGTCATGTGCTCGAGGCCAACGATCGAGTCGGAGGAAAGACTCTGACTGTCAAGTCCAGCGAGGACCATCCGGGAGTCAACGACGTTGGAGCAGCGTGGATCAACGATACCAACCAATCAGAGATATTCCAATTATTCCAGCGGTACGGCCTCCAGGCTGAGACACAGCGAGCAACAGGGTATAGCTTGAGGGAACTCGAGGACGGGACCACAGACTCCTTTCCCTACGGCGAAGACAAGGTAAATCAACGTACTGCGTCCGTCGAATCGCCGCGAAATCTTTCTATCCTGCAATATCGTGCCCGCTGAAACCCATTTTAGATGGATGACGAGCAGGCAGTCGCCATGGACAAAATCATGTCTGCTCTGCGCCGATCAATCGAGGAATCCAACCTTGAAGACCCTATTACCGGGCCAAACGCAACACACTTGGACAGCTTGACGTTCAACGAGTACATCCATGAGATCGTGCCGTCGCACATTCCCACGGTCTTTGCAAACGCTATCTCACGCAGTCTTCTTGGTGTGGAGGCGGATGAAGTCAGTGCCTTGTTCGTGGTGAATTATTTCAAGAGCGGCACGGGGATTGACAACATGCTCTCCGATCTGCGGCATGGCGGGCAACACTTGAGGGCACGCCAAGGTAAGCTGCCATTTAGTACAAACAATGACATTGGGAAAGAGTCCTGATTGCAATGCTTGATCCAGGAATGCAGTCGATTTCGAAAGGACTAGCCGGCGAACTACAGCCATCATCCTTGCACCTGTCAACAACCGTTCGTTCCATCGACCAGCTGTCTGGCCAGCGGTGCGAGGTGCAGTCTACTTCTGGCGCACTCTTCAAATGCAAAAAAGTCGTAGTATCCGTGCCTACGCCCCTATACTCGAGCATCCAGTTCACGCCACCGCTGCCAGAGTCGAGGCGCCTACTCAGCGAGTCAACTGCTTTGGGCTACTACAGCAAGATGATCTTCGTCTTCAGCAAGCCGTGGTGGCGCGATGCAGGTCTATCCGGGATATTCGACTCGGACCGAGGCCCAGTGTCCTTTAGTCGGGACACCAGCATCTCAGCCGACGATCAATGGTCGATAAGCTGTTTTCTGATCGGTGGCACAGGAAGGGAATGGTCCAAGTTCCCCAAGGCCACTCGCCAAGAAAAAGTCTGGAACCAATTCCGCCGAGTCTTTGCGAGCATGGTCGACGTTGTTCCCGAGCCAATCAATGTAATCGAGATGGAGTGGGCAAAGCAGCCGCACTTTCTCGGCGCGCCATCTCCGGTCATGAAGCCAGGGGTTTTGTCGTCTGTGGGTTCCGCTACACTCCGGGAAAGGTTTTTGAACGTGCACTTCGTCGGCACAGAGACGTCCGTCGTCTGGAAAGGCTACATGGACGGCGCGGTGCGGTCCGGCCAACGCGGCGCCGACGAGGTGATAGCAGGCTTGAAGGAAGCTTCGGCTAGGAGTGGGCAGTAAGGACTTGAGCCCGTTGTTGAACGAACGGTATTGGCATTTTCAAGTGACATACTCTACAATGTATTGGATCAACCCAGATGTTTGGAGTGGTTTGAATGAGTAAGTCCTCTAAGCACTATAAGTAGCCCCATTCCTGTCCTGTCCTGTCCTGTCCTGTCCTGTCCCTTGACTCCAACCACCCTCGCCTCGCCCGCGACAGTATGGCATATCGATAGTATATACCAGCAGTCCCAAGTTATTGTGATGCGGCAGCTGGCCAGCCACAATCCTATTTCTACTTTATCAACAACCTGGTGCTCGTCGTCGAGTGTCGTGGAGCTTCACCGTAAACGCGACGCATCTTTCTAGCCGTGCGGCTCCGAGGAATTAACCCAATCTGCAGCTGGTTCAGCACCACAACGCACCACAAAGCAACGAAGACGCCCAAGATCTAGAGCCATCGTCGACGCGGCTGTCGGTCTCGGAAACCCTACACGTCGTCAACTGTCAAATCCCACTACTCACGAACGACGCGCCCGATGGAGTCTCAGCTGACGATCCCGCCGCCCATCTCCACGCTCCGCCTCGACGACGTCGAAATGGTCCGACAAGTCGAGGACGCGGCGGAACAGTATGGCGAGCCAGTTCTGGGCGGACCACGGGATCCGGTGGCGGCGACGACGTACCTCTTGTTCATCCCGGTCTTCATCTTCAGCTCCGCCGATCAACCGTCGAGGCTATAGTACGGCACGTTATTCCCTGGATGCTGCGGTGTGTCAAGGCGGTGGAGACTTGCCGCTTCTTGCTCGAGCACCGCGGTCCAGTACTCGCGGATGTGCTCCGGCTCCCGGAGTAGCGACTGGCGGATTTCTTGTAGGTTCCATGGGCGCCGTGGTCTCACCCATTGGGGTCCGGGTGGAGGTCTAGGTCGGTCTCTTTCGATCTCTTGGATGGCGTGTCCGAGTTCGCCCCATCCTCTGTCGATGGGTCTTTGGGGCAGGCGAGGCATCTCGGGCAGCTCGACTGGCATCTCGTCGATGTCGACCACCTCGCCAGCCGGTGGCAAATGGTTTCCCTGGTGCATTCGCCGCTGCTGGGCGTGCCACCGACCAAGCCGCTCAACAGGTCGCCACAGTTCTATCTGACGCGGCTGCTGGAGGTGTTCCTCGACTGGCAGTTCGACGGGTCTGTTGGCCGGTCTGTCAGCCGGTCGTTCAGGTGGTCTATCAGCCAGCCTCTCAAGCGGTCTCTCAGCTGGCCTCTCGAATGGCCCCTCGAATGGCCTCTCAGCTGGCCTCTCCAACGGCCTCTCAACATCCCTCACCAGCCGTCCCCTCGGCTGCACCGGCACATCCTGCACCGGCACCGCAACCCTCCGCCGGGGCACATCCCACGCCAACGGCCGCTCCCCTGGCTCAGGCCTCAGCTGCGGGACAACAAGCCTCGGCGCCCCGACACCCGCCCTTGCCCGTCTCCACCGCTCCGGCTTCAGCCCCGGCCGGTCCCGAACCGGCACCATGTCCTCGTAGCCGCGCCACGTCGGGCAGAAGCACGTGCGCCAGCGATGGCCGCAGATGAAGCAGAACTCGGCGCTACACGCACAGCTAGTTCAAGTCAGCTTGGCCCCATCCCGGCGGAAAAAGGGGACTCGTACCTCATGTGGTTGCACCCGTCTCGCAGCGACACCATGCGTCCGCAGCCAGGGCAGTTGACGACCCTATTCCGGTCCATACTCGCCCACACATCCTCCGCCTCCTCGCCGTCGTTCCCATTCTCCACGCCATCGCCGCACCGCTCCAGCCCCTCGTGCCCCCGCCGCCCGCACTCCTCGCACGTCCGCCGCTCGCAGCCGGGACACACGCCACGACTCCCCGGCGGGATGAAGGTGGCGCACGAGCCGTCGTGGCAGTACAGGCGGTCCTGCGGCGGAACCGCGACCTCGGCCGCCAGCATGCGGAAGAGGTGCACGAGGCCCGGCCGCCGCGCCAGCCGCACCGTGTCCTCGAGGAAGGGCCGGCAGCAGTGCGGCGGGAAGTCGTTCTCGGACCGGAGGCCCGCGCGGATCGCCGACCGCAGGCACTGCAGGCAGTAGGGGCAGCCGCAGGGGACCGCGAGGTGCGCTGTCTCGCCGCAGATGAGGCAGTCCCCCCTGTCGCGAGCGGCTTGCGCTTCTTCGGGGTCTGGCTCGGGGGAGTCGCGCAGCACGATTCGCCTCTCGTTGTGCGTCAGCGGGATCCGGAGGTCCATGTTCTGCACGTCCGGGTGCTGCAGGCCCTGCGCGGCGATTTCCTGGTCCGTCATGACGCGGGACAGGATCTGGATCTGCTCGTCTATGTCGGCCAGCGAGATGGCTAGGCTGATGGCTTCAGCCAGAATGTTCTCTGAGAGCTCGTCTATATCGCCCTCTGGGAAGACCTCTTGTCGAAATAGCAGATCGACAAGGTCGGGGTGGGCGAGTTGGAAAGGGTCATGGTGGTCATGGCGGTCACCCATCGAATAAAATAATATTAGTATATAGGTACAGGCGACGTGGAAGATGGTGATAGTTTTCGCTTAGTATATCGGAGAAGCGTTTGGAAACCTGGATGGGCTGACTGACGAACCTAAACGTTGTTGAAGAAATTGAAGGAGAAGCTGTTGCGGGTCAACGAAACTGAACGGTGCAATTTATACTCGAGACAACTAGTGATTTGCGGCCACTTGCAAGAGACAAACTTCTCTTCCATCGTCTCGCGACCGCAAGCCCAAGGAGTCATAAAGCTGGAAATCGCATCAGTCATCGGTTACCAGCCGATTTCACAGGAGGCATCTCCCGTGATGAGTGAACCTAATCAGAGACACCCTAAACATGGGAGAAAGGCATCTGGGAACCGCGCGGGTGCGCAAACATTTAAGGATGCTGTATATTTTTTGAACAGATAATCAGACACATGCGGCGTGGCATGGCATGTCTGTGACCGGTGATTTGTCGCTGCCTGCCACCCAGCCGCCCTCCCCTTCCCTGACAATTAGTCGCTGCCCACAGGGTATCCGGGCTCCCAATCATTGACGGCATAACAATCCCTGAAGCGACGGTGACTTCGATTCAAAAAGGCGAGCGTGTGGTATCAAACCCTCTTCCCAAGTATCCGTGTCCCTCAGTGAACCCGCCCCTATTGGTGGTGAATCGATCCCGAAAAAGGCGTATAGGATATAAATAGACAAAAAAAAGTAACACCAGAGGACAAATAAATAAAAAACGTTAACCCTCGTAACTCCACCTCGTCGTTAACTCCATCGCTGATATTCCCCATGTGACACGAGGGCCAGAAGACGCATAATATAGACAAAGACATTCGAGCAGACCGACATGGCCTAGTAGCTGAAATCGACATTCGCCATGACCGGCGGGGCCTTATTTTGCTCAGTGGGGGGTGCATTATTGTTGTTGTTCGAATTATGCACGGTAATCGATGCTGAATCACCGTCGCCCAGCGTCGTGTCCGCGCTCGAAGCACTTGTCGTCGTTGCCAGTTCGTGATCGGCTGGCGGTTGAGCGCTGGGGGACCACCCGTCGTCGAGCATCTGCTGGAAACTCCAACTTGGTTCGAATGCTTTGCTGTTCCATGCGTGATTTACCCGCTCGTACATTTCGTCAATTTGTTCCAGACTGATCTTGCTCGTCTCGTACACCATGCACCACACGAAAAAGACAGCCAGTATACAAAAGGCACCCCATATAAAGAATATCTTGGGCCCAAAGGCAGCGTTCCCAGGGCCTTCGCCGAGCATGAAGGGAGAGCTGTAGGCGATGGCGAAGTTCAACACCCAGTTGGATGCCGTGGACACGGACATGGCCTTGGCTCGGACCTTGAGAGGGAATATTTCGGACGTGACGACCCAGACCACGGGGCCCCACGATGCGGCGAAGAAGAAGATGTTGATGGCACAGAATGTGACAAGGATGGTCTGAGACACCTTTTTCAAGTCGTCCCCGGTGGCAGCGTTGAACGACGCCATCAGAAGTTGGCAGGCAGCCATGCCGAGAGCGCCAATCATCAGCAGTTTCCGTCGACCCCAGTGCTCAATAACAAGCAATCCAGGAATCGTCGACACCACGTTGATGACGTTAATGATGATGGACTTGGTGTATGGACTTTCGACGCCGGCGCCGTCGAAGAACGAGGTGCTGTAGTACATGATAAAGTTGATGCCGGTCAACTGCTGAAGCATCTGCAGGCCACAGCCGGTAAAGAGACGTCGTCCAAGGTGTGGGGATCCTATAAAAAGGTCCTTGTATGAAGCCGGACCTAGGGTGAGTTCATATCGGTGGTTGGCAACAATTTCCTGCAGCTCATCGACCAGGGCGGGGTGAGTGATGTCGAGTCGTCGAAGTCGGCTGAGGGAGAGGCCAGCCTCGTCGTGTCGGCCTTTTTTCACAAGAAAGCGAGGGGTTTCGGGTAATAGGAGAAGACCAGTGGTCAGGATGAGAGCGGGGACGAGTTGTAGAGCAAGAGGAATGCGGTATGCGGAAGAGTTGGTGATGTGAGAGGTGATGACGTTGACGATGGAGGCGGCAAGGAGTCCTAAAGTGATGGATAGTTGATACGCGCAGACGAGTGAACCTCGTACCCATTTGGGCGCCATTTCGGATTGGTAGAGGGGTACCAGGACGGATATACAGCCGACGCCGACGCCAGCGATGAATCTAGATGCAGCATGAGCAAAGCCTTGTGCAGCGAGGTAGAGTGGAGCGAGCATACCTTCCGGCCAGGAGCATACCGATGGCCTGGGCGCACACTTGAAGGATGGAGCCGATACAAAAGATGCCGACGGCGGCCACGAGGGCTTTCCGGCGGCCGATGGAGTCGCCGGCCGGGGCAGCGAGCAGAGCGCCGAGGGCGGTGCCGGCGCTGAGGATGGCGACGATGATGGACGAGTCCTCGGTGCAAATCTCGAGTTTGCCGTTTGCGTCGTAGCACTTTGTTCCAAACTGCTCCTTAAATTCGGTCATGGCAAGGATACCGTTGATGGCTCTAGAGACAAGACGTGATGGTTAGCTTGGTGCATTGTCGGTAACGTGACGCAGGATGTGGATAATGACGGTGGCGTTGAGGGACCGTCGACGAGGTTCGGAAGAGATGGGTCGGCGTGGGCATGGCGGGAATGGTGATTGCGAGCGTTGTTGTTGCGTTTCTCGGTGGTTTGCATCGTTCCGGCTGCTTCCGAGGCAATCTGGGCTTGGCCACGGGGGCTCTTTCGATCCGACATACGAGGGCATCGCGATCAGTCATGGTCGGAGTCGGCACGCCACAGCCCTGGGTCGATCCCATCGTTGCGTCGGCAGCGTCGTCATCCAAAGAAAATTCCCTCCCCAGTGTCGTCGCAGTTCGATACAGTCGGTAGCGATGGCAGCGGCCGCGGTGGTCGTCGAGGCGGTGGTCGAGTGGTTCGTCGGGGTGCGCAAGAGATCGCGCAAATCCGCAGCTGGGACAGGACAAGGTGAGGAAAATGGTCTTACCCGGTATCGTAGCCGAACAGCAACCCGCCCGAGGCCACGAAGAGGCCGACCATGATGGCCGGCGCCGACGAGCCCGCGACATTGTCGGGTTTCTGCCAGCCCATGGCAATGGCCATGGTGTCGGTATTTGCGACGTCAATCCAGGGTCAGCAGCGTCGCCTGAGAGGCTCCGAGTCGGCCAGTTTTGGTGGAGGTGAAGAAGGGTTGAGAGGGACGGAGACAATGAGCGCTGGGCGACTCCTGGTGGGTAATATGGGGGGGGNGGGGGGGGGGGGGGGGGGGGCGTTCGACTTTCCCGCTGTTTGGCGGGTGGGTGTGGAGCAGGCCGCCTAGAAAGGGCCCCAGTTAGTGGAGCGAACGCCCCCCCTCTCCAGTGGACGCCGCCGCGCTAGCCTCGCAGTGGGAGAGGGAGAGAGCCCAGAGCCGGAGGAGTCTAGGTGCCTGCACTGTACGTTACCCCCCCGGTCTTGTAGCAGAGGAGGCCCAAGTACAGGGCGGTACAGGGCACTACAGGGCAGCACAGGCAAGCGCACAGGGCTTTTGCGGCTGGGAGGCGATGGAGAGGTGATGGGGATGGGCCAGACGGGAGCGAGGGGTCTTGGCCTGGTGCGCTAATGCGGTCGCGGAACACCGGTTGCACGGCACGAGTTACACCAGCGACGGCCAGCGAGCACTGGAAAAGAAGGGGGAAAACCACATGGATCCGTGCCTACCTAGGTGAACAGCCAAAAAGGCAGAGTCGGAAACAGGAGACGGGCCAGCGAGAGACGGTTACAAAACCCGTCCCTGCTGAGCAACCGCCTCGCCATCTGCATTTCCGTTTGTGCGGAGAAAGAAAAAAAAAGAAACCTCCTGCTTGCATCCAAACGACCCCAAGCCACAGCCTCCAAGTGGTGCAAAAGCTGGAAACCCCGTTCCCAGCCAGCCCTCTGCAGTGTACCCGCAGGTACCTCGGGAGCCCGGACGGCGGAGTGAACAATTGGCCCAGTCCGAGTCAGGAGGCAAAATGCGGCAAGGATCGGCACGCGCGAGGAGCCGTGATTGGCCCGTTTCGGGAACGCCTCCAAAAGGCTTTCTTGTCTGGTCTGGCCTTTCTCGAGGCAAACAAGAAGGAGCCGAAAAATAAAGCCTAGCAAGTAAAGTATCCTTTCCAGGGCTAGAAGAAAGCATGTCCGGGGATTGAATGAAGGGGAGGCAAGGGGAGCAAACAGCAGCAGCAGCAGCACGCAGGAAGGATCAGACCCCTGCTGGAAGCACAGTGCAGGCTTGGACTCGGCCATTGGCTCTCGTCGTGTGCATGAAACTGGGCCACGCACCGTGCCTATTGCTGTAGCCTGGCAGCTGTGTGACTCTGTATCGTGGCATGGTCTGCTGTACAACTACCTCCGGAGTCTTTGTACACCATTGAGATGGTACTGCGAGGATGGTGTCCTGCTCTTCCTCTTCCTCTTCGACTTCCTGGTCTTCTCTGTCTGGTGACCTGACCCGCGACTCGAACCGCGCCGCGAATCTGAAACTGATTCACCTCGACGAGTTCCTAATCCGGAACGCCAACTCAGACAAAGCGTCCCTCCTACTGTTCGGCGTCAGGGCCGCCAGCAGCCGCACTCAAGCGAAGAGGAAGTGGCCAATTATTTCGATCTCCTCCGTAGGAGCAGAACTATTATGCAAGTACGAAGTAACTCCTCAAGCATACCAGCCGTCACTCATGAACTATCCCCCTGCGTTCGGCACCCGCGTATCCGGGTGGATATACGCACGCAGCAGCTTCTCCGGGAGAGGCAAATCAAGCGCAGGTCAGAAGCCGCAGCCCGGGAGGCAAGAAGATAAACATAAAAAAAAAAGGATGCAAAGGGTGAGAAACAGACTTTGGCATCACACACGGGTTTCCCTCCCTTTCTTCCCCAGTTTCCAGGTTCTGGCTACATATCCCGTACGTAGCATACATATGTACGCGTTTTCCAAAGAGGAAAAAAGCGACAGTGCGGCGCGCACCCGGAGCCCGCACTGTCAGCATGGTGCAGCGGCTACCCCGGAACTCCGACCCCCCGACTGCCCGCTCGCCCTCTTCCCGGCGCCGCAGTAGCGTAGACCTGAGTTCTAGCCGTTCGGCGAGCCAAGTGCCGAGTACCTAGTACTCCGGGACTGGTCTCCAGACTTTGCTTTGCCCCAGACCGACCGAAAAAGCAGGCGGAGGGAGGAGGGGGATGGATATTCTGCGTGGTGTGAGCGGAAAGACTGTGAAGTGCAATTTGGTACCGGTACTCCCGTTCATGCCATGCCATGACCAGCCCGTCATCCGTTCCATCAGACGGCGCCGGTTTTCTGGTTTGGCAAACATGCTGCCAAACTGACAGATCCTTTTTTTTTTTTGTATTCGTATTTGTTCCCGCGAGAATGGATCATCGGACGAACCGCGTGTTGACGGCCTTGGACTGGGCTGACGAGGCGCAACAAGCTGACGGATGACTGCGACAAGACAGAAACCCGCCTGGCCTTTGAAGAGGAAACATTCCGTCCTGGCAAGCCATCTACATCCTACCTACTGAGCCAGATCCCCCCTGTTGTTTCCGAAGTGCCCGTCGCAAACACGGTGTGTCATTGTCGGCGGGGACCTGTCGTCTTGTTCGCTCGCCGGGTGGGATGATGCCCCGGTTCGCCTTATGAGACAGCGTGTCAATCAGATCAGATCAGGGCCAGACCCACAGAGAAAGAGAAAAAAAGACACGCAAGACGAAAAAGCAAACAAAAAGAATAGAAAGAGGAAAAGAATTGCAAAATGTCTCGACGTCACTCCCTCGCGGGCACGATGACGAACCCTCCCCAAAAAGGCCCCGGAGCTAGGTTGGTTGGTCTTCTTCAACCAGCGTGTCAGGCGACAAATGTTGGCTGTTTGCAGTTGTGTGTGTGGGTGGGTGGGCTACGAGGGAGAGAGAGTCACTGTACCTACAACAACAGCACACCTCAGCAGGGGGGCGGCACAGTGTGTGTCTCGGCAGTCGGTCACTGTGCTGCACTGCGCTGCTGCAAGCTGCTGCATTTTGCGGGGTGGTGGTGGTGCCGCTATACGCCATTGCTGGATCAATTCTGCTTGGCTCTCTCCTCTCCCCCTGCGCCGCCATGATGTGATTGGCTCTGGCAAGCGATGTGATGGGATGGTGATGCAGAAAGTGGCAGAACAAACACGCACTGCGCTCTCTCCAAACGGCCGCATTTTCTTTCGTCTGTGGCTGTTGGGCTTCCTCCCTTGCTCCTCTGTCCTTGGCATCTCGTCCCAGTACCGGTACGTATTGCGGGTGCTGGCTGTTGGTGTAAGTCAAATCCTTTCAACCGGACGCCATCACCACCATGGCCGTTTCTCACATGTTGCCATTTCCATCCTTTTGACACCTCCGAAACACGACATGCCGAGCTACCTTTTCCTCCGAAACCAACGTCGTTCCCCGCTCTCCTCCTTTTTTTCTTTCTTTTCCCGCCAGCTCTCCTCGCTTCATTTTCCCCCCTTCTCGCCAAATCCCGACGCCCCGGTTCGTCTCGGAGTTCGGGCCCCGAACCAAGGGAACGTCCAAGCCGTGCGCGCAGCCGGGCCCCGTCTCGGCTGTCTGTCCTGTTCGTTCCCAGCCCCCGTGGTTGCTTTCCTGTTCTGGCACGAGCGTTGACCAAGATTATCATGTATCAAGGCTGAGCTGCTATGCGTCTCCCAGTCTGCCCTGTCTGTCAGTCATGCTCATGCCCATGCTTATGTTGTCCTGCCCCTTGCAGCTGTGTGTCGCTACGCACCGACGATGCAAGGCTTCCCTCGAGTCTTTCTAGCTGTAAACTACATGTCATAACTCCCTGCTGTCTCATTGTCATGTCACTCGCGTGCATATATCCGAGAAACATTCGAGTATCCACGCCCTCGCATCCACATATCCACCTCCCACCTCCCATCTGCCGTGCGCCACCCCACAATTCCCATCACCAAAAACAAAGACGAGCCCGCCCGGCATCCTCAAAAGAGAGCCTATCTCGCATTCAACCTCGCATTCCTCTTGCAGCCCTCAGAACGACCAACGTAGTCATGTAAGGGCCCGATCGGCAAGAGGAGTATCGTAATCCAGTTTTTGGGAAAAGATACATAAGCTAGTATAACCTACCTAAAGTACCCCTATAGCCCCTAGTCAGTTAATATATAGAAAAAAGTCTTACTGCCTTCTACTTCTAGTAGTAGGGGCCCTTATTGTAATTAACTCCTAAGCTTATTATAATACCTAGAAAGTAACCTAAAACTAATAACCTAATAATCCTATAGTATTTTAATTAGTAATAGATAGTCTAACTGTAAATATAACTAATACTATATCTATTACTAATTATATAGTTATATCCCTAATACCTAAGCTATTAGGGCCTTTCTACCTAATAATTAAGGGGAATAACCTAGAGCTTATAGCCTAAAGCTTTATAGTATTATAATTAGCTCTAGATAACCTAATAATAAATTTAGCTAGCCTAATATCTACTACTAACCCTAGGGTTATAGCCCTAGTAGCTCTACCTTTAAACTTACCTAGGATTATATTATATACTATATTTATATTTACTTATAATAATACTACTAATATATTACTACCTATATAGATAGTATATCCTACTTAAAGTTAGATCCCTTTACCCTTAAGGGTAGCTCTAAAGTAGAAGAAGAATATAGTAGACCTATCTACCTACCTATTTTAGTAGCCTAATATAATAATAATATTCTTAGAGTACCTCTAAGAGATATTAATAGAAGGGAAGCTTAACTTAGTAAAGGTAGTATACTTAAAGCTTATATTAGTAAATATCCTTATTATTATAAAGACCTAGTAGCTAAGTAAGCCTCTTATAGTACTAAAGCTAATAAGTTACTTTAAGAACCTTTACCTTAAGTATAAGTAATTCCTCTCTATTATATATAAGTCTAGTATAATCTTTAATTATAATATAGGTATAGTTAGTATAAGTAATAAACTATAGGAGGTATATAACTAATAGTATAGAGTAAGTAGTACTTAGCTAAAGTCTATAGGCTTCCTATAGCTAGGGATCTATAGCTTTATATTTAAGGGTAATAGGGTAAATAGAATAACTATAATTAAAGCTTATAATATAGCTAGGATTAACTAGATTAACCTAATAACTACTAAGATAGAAAGGGAGAGTACTTTTAGTAATAAAGAAGATAAGGATAGGGATAAGTCTATATATATATAAGGATTAGTAATTTTTACCTTAGACTTATCTATAGTTACTCCTTATAGGTAAGGTATACCTAGTCCTACTTTCTTAGTAGTCTCTATATATACTTAGTAGGCTTAATAGATAAAGACCTTATACTAAGATACTATTAGTAATATAATAATAGGCTTAATTAGTATTCTAGCTACTTCTATCTCTAAGTATATAACTATTATATAAGAGGTTAAGTTATAGTAGGTTTATAGTTTTAGGCTAGATCTAGATATTATAATTAGTAATAGAAGGAGGCTTTTTAGGCTTAAAGGGAGTTACCTTATATACTTTATATATAGCTTATTAGTAATAGTAGTAATACTAGTAATATAGAATTACTATAATAATAACCTTAAGGTAAAAAAGGTAATATTATATAAGATACTAAGGGAAAAAGTTAAGGCTATTAATAATAAAGGAAGAAGTAATATCTAGGTAGTAATATAAGGAAATTCTAGTACTTTCTATTACCTAGTATAGTTATAGGTACTTAACTTTTTAATATACTAACCTCTCTAAGGCTATAAGGCTATAGAGGGATTACTAGTTTACCCTATTATATAATTACTATATACCTTAGAATAGGTAAATATTTTTAATACTATTAAGCCTATAGTAGCCCTATATTAGCTAGTAATATATAGGTATATATAAATTTTACCCCTTATAGTAAGTTATATCTTAAAAATAAGATATAATTCCTCTACTTAGCCCTAGCTACCTAATTCTTTATTCTTTTATATTATAATAACCTTACTATTCTACTATCCTAGTAGACTAACTATAATCTGCTAGTAATACTACTATATATAAATTTACCTAGTACTATATCTAATTTAGATCTTTAATTATATCTTAAAGAGCCCTTAGTAGTATACCTATTATAATACAATTAATAGTCTCTTAAGCTGTAAGGGGCTGGCCGAGGGTCCGGTGCGGGCTCGCCGCAGGGTCGCCGCGAGGTCCCGACCCCTTATAACCTGTTGTGTAGTGCAGTCTGGGTAATGTAGCTTACTCGGATTGGTTGATCTTTTGGCCTAATGGTAGATTAGTCTATTGAAGGTTAGAAACGCTACCCTAACTCTTACATAAGCCTACTAGGCTACTATAACTTAATCTAATATAAGTATATCTTTACCCTCTATATCTATCTTCTAGATAAAGTTCTAAAGCCCTATAACTATATATATAATCTTAACCTAATCCTTATACTAATATTCTAGCCTCTATTTATCTAGGATTAAGAATTTATACTTTATCTACCTAAAGATCTATTTAACCTTAATCTAAAGTTAAGTATAATATAGGTTATATAGTTCCTCTATAGTTACTAGCTTATTAGGGGTATACTCCTAGTTATCTAGGTAATATTATATACTTAAGTATAGTATAAGGATACCTCTCTATATACTAAACCTAGTATTACTAAGGTAGAACCTTCCTTCTAGGATATAGAAGGTTTAACTTAGGGCTAATCTTACTAGGGATAAGTTATAGAGGCTTCCTTCTAACCCTACTAGTATATATAAGAAGGTTATATTAAACTATATAACTATAAGTATATTCTAAGTTATATTACCCTTCTAATTAAAGAACCTTTACTACTATAATAGAGGTATAAGAGTATTAATATAGATACTATCTAGGGTACTAATATAGCCTATAAAAGCTCTAGACTTTAGGTCTAGCTTAATCTTATAAGATATATAGTTATTATCTAGTAGGGTAATAAAGATAATATATAGTTAAACTATAAAGTTAAATAGATCTTATATTATATATAATATTAAGCTCTAACTAATATAGAAGAAATATACTATATTATACTAACCTTTACTTAATCTTATAATATATAGGAAGATTATAATCTTTTATTCTACTATCTAATACTATAATACTAATAGTATAGTATTTAGGTATAACTAATAGTATAGTTAGCTAAAGGTATACTTCTCTATCTAAAAGAGATTATAGAATTATATTACTAATCTATTAAGTAAGGTTACTACCTATATAGATATATATAAGTATCCTCCTTTATAGATAACCTTCTAGTTACCCTAAGAGCCTTACTAATATTAGTAGTTAATATAATAATCTATAGTAACTAATTTAATAATAATTACTATAATAAGAATTATAGCTACTATAATTAGGTTATATAGGAAGGAAAAGAGTAAAATTATAATATTATTATATTATCTACTAATACTAGGGTTTTAGTAGTACTATTACTATAAATTTAGATACCTATAAGACTTAAAACCCTCTCTTAGTCCTAATAATCCTACCCTTAGCTAGGATTATTATTAGGGTAGAATTCCTACTTAAATATAGCTAAAAAAGATATAGATACTAAGATACTAGGATTAATAAGAGAAAATATAAAAAGATATATTAGATACTTTTATAAAACCTATTACTATAGATCCTAGGGACTAATAGGGGTTTCCAGTGTGATTTTAGGCCCCAATGTGGAATAGACTGTGATTTGATTTTATCTCTGTCTCTACAACAAGCCGCTGGATTATGATACTCCTCTTGCCGATCGGGCCCTAAGACCCTGCTTTCACAGCGCAAGCCCCGTGACGGCTTTTGTAGTTCTCTTTCACCTTCCCAGATCGTCCTGGCGCGAGAAATTAAACGGGCCCTTTTTGCTCTCGATTGGTCTCGTCACCAATGTCAGAATGCAGTTTGTTGCTTTTCTCACCTTGCTTATGCCATGGCATGCCCGATTCCAGCTTCTCCACTCTCACTGTGTTCTACCCCGGTCTGTCATTCTCTTCCTTTCCGCTTGCAGAGGTGATTGGCCATTTGATGATCTGGTAAACCTGCTCAACTTCGCCGTCCCTACGCCAAAATAGTCTCATGCATCAGGTGGGAAAGCAAACACGGCAGTGGGTCTCGAGGGTTGATCAGAATGCGAGTTGTCAAAACTAAAACACCGGCTGAATTGAGCCAGGCAAGGGGGTCACGATTCGCCTTTTAAGATGAGATGCGCGGCTTCAAGCTTCACGTAGCATTGCAGTGTCAATATCGCCAAGCGCGTCCCAAAGCTATCCATCACCCTTCGGAGTCTGCCCAACTAGCCCAGCTCTCCCTGCGTGCCCGAGGACATTACACAACGCTCCCTTTCTAGAACCATCACTCACGTTCCCCGTGCAACCGTCCTGTGACTTGTCCAACCTCGCACCAATCCCACAACCCTAGATTGCAGGCACTGAAAACATGGGCGACCATCGCCCCAGGTCGGAGTGCATATGAGCTACTCTCGTCTCACTCCACAGGCACGTTGCCCAGTACCAAGACTCCGTCCAACAGCATGCATCACCCAGACTTCACGAGGCATGGAACGTTGCAGTTAAGTAGAAAAAAATAGTATTTGCAACAAGCGGCTTGCATCCCAACCTATCAATACAATATCCTTTTACGCCTTGGCGGTCCATGGTCCATGGTCCCTAGCCCATCTGGGCACGAGTACAAACGCAACGCATCTTCTCATCACATCGTCTACATGTGTTCTCTAAGCCTCTGTATCGGTGCTCCCACCCCATTCACGATGGCGAGCTTACAGCTCGAGGGTGACCTCCTGGCCCTTGACGCGGCCGATGACCTGCGAAGGCGCATACTTGGGGATGACCTCGTCGTCGTGGAGCATCTCAAACTCCTCGGTGGCGTCACGGCCCATGAAGTTGAGGATGGCCTGGACGCCACCGGGGTGCTCCTCGAGCCAGTTGCTGAGGTCCATGACAACGCCCTTGACAACAACCCACAGGTCGTCCTTGGTGTTGTGCTTGGCGACTTCTTCCATCGAGTACTCGGTGTCGGGGACCTTGAACTCCTTGGGCTCGCTGGACTTGGCAGCCTTGGAATCCTCGGAGCCTGAGGGGGCCGCGGCCGGGGCGGAGGAGGCCTGCTCGGCGAGGACTGCGGGGCCGGAGCCGCCGGAGCCAGCAGCGCCGGAAGTGTTCCACTCAACGGTGACTCGGTTGGGGGCGTTGGGGTCCAGGTGCAGGGAGATTTGGCCGACACGCTGAGCGGCAGCACCGCCGGTGCCGCTGTTCTTGAGGGCGTGTCGGAAGAGGAAGTTGCTGGCGGTGTCACCGGCGACACGTCCGTAGACGACACAGCCGAGCAGCGAGGAGCCACCGAGACGGTTGGCACCGTGGACGCCACCAGCCAGCTCACCACAGGCGTAGAGGCCATCGAAGGGCTGCTTGTCCTGGTTGAGGACCTCGGCCTTGTCGTTGATCTCGATACCGCCCATGGTGAAGTGGAGGACGGGCTCCATGAGGGAAACGTGGAAGTCGTCGTTGATGTCGAGGGGCAGGTTGTGGAAGAACTTCTTGCCCCAGGGATCCTTCTCCTTGCCGTCGGCGATGTTGTTGTAAGTCTTGAAGGTGCTCTGGAGGTGCTCGGGGGTGCACCCGATCTCCTTGGCGAGCTCCTTACCCGTCATCTTCTTCATGAGGCCACGGCCAGAGTAGTGGCGGGTGTGGAAGTCGAGGGTCTTGGAGGCCTTGGAGTTGAGAATGAGGCGGATGGGGAACTTGCCCTGGTCCTTCTCCTTCCACATCATGCCGGAGACGTAATCACGGTGGCCGAGCTCGTCGCAGAATCGGTCGCCGTCGGCGTTGAGAAGGAGGCCACCCTCTCCGCGGAGGGCCTCGGCAGCCAGGAACTTCCACTTGGAGCCGGGGTCCTTGGGGTCGACGAGACCAGTGGGGTGGACCTGGACCTTGTCCATGTCGATGCCGTTGCCGCCAATGGCCATGACCATCTTCTGGCCGTCGCCGGTGGCGTGGGTGCCGTTGGTAGTGGCGAGGCCGTAGGTGTCGGGGCGGTGCTTCTTGAGCAGGGAGGATTCGGTAAAGTCGGCGGCGTAACCACCGGTGGCGAGGATGACGGGGCCGTCGACGGAGTGGGACTCGCCGTCGTGCTCGTACGTGACACCGGTAACGGAGTTGCCGTCCTTGTTGAGGCTGGTGACGCGGGCCTTCTTGATGATCTCGACACGGCCGGGCTCGGCCTCGGAGAGCTCCTCGAGGCGCTGCATCAGGGCGTAGGTGATGGCCATGCCAGGGAACTTGGCGTCATGGCCTCGGTGGGTTCGGGGCTCGGAGTGACCACTGGAGGGGAGGAGTCAGCGACTGAGATGTTAGGCTGGGGGGGAGTAAACCTACCCGAGACGAGACACGAGGGTGAGATCGAGGTTGAACTCGTCCTGGAGCCACTCGACGGCAGCGGCGGACTTGTAGGTGAGGACCTTGATGAGGTCGGGACGGGCCTTGTCGCGGGCCGACTTGAGGGTATCATCGTAGAACTTCTTGACGCTATCGGGAATGCCGGCGTCGACCTGGGTGCGGGTGAGGGCACCGTTGATTCCGGAGGTGGCCTTTGTGGAGTTGCCGCCGAAGAAGCCTATGGCGATGACGCAGGTGAGCACATGTGAATTGAGGAGGGAGAGACAGAGAGGCGCAGTGGCGGTTGGGTGCGGGCCTTTGGAATCGACCAAGGCAAATCTTCACGTGCAAAGGGTGGATGGAAGAAGAGTTTCTGACTTACCCTGCTTATCGAGGACAATAACATTACCGCCGGCCAGGTAGATGGTGTGCGCAGCAGACAGACCGGAGACTGGATTTGCGAGAGTCAGCCAAAGTTTGTTCGCTGGGAAGACGAGTTGCGACACGGCAAATCTCGAGTGTCCCAATGCTCATGCTCCAACGGGCGTTGCGGACAGAGCGTGAGACACCCGAGGATCGTCGAGAAAAATCACATGCGCCAAGAGCGACATCTCGCGGAGAGAATGGGAGGGAGAGCAAGACTTACGGCCGCCGCCAACGACAATCACTCGAGGAGCCATTGCTGTGTTTTGGTGTTCTGGGAGACAAGGACGTGGAAGTGTCTGCGCGGGCGTGCAGACGAAAGACACAGGAGGGGGTATACAAGCAAGACAAGACAGAGAGACACGGCTAGAGAGAGAAGAGGGAAGAGCGGAGGAGAAGGCGGATGAAGACAAACAAAACAAGGAATTTCCGACGGCTTCGGAGTTTGGGGTGGGAGGAGAGCAAGTCTTAAGCGTACGAGGGAACGCGATTGCGACACCCACGCCCACAAGACCGAGGGACAGCGGCCCACGACTACGAAGCACGACCCGACTGGAGCTTGGATGACGGAGGCGAGCCGAGGTCTGCGTCCGGGGGGCTTTCCAGGGCACGTCCAGGGCGCGTGATATCCCCTGGGGGCTTCGCTGGAGCAACGCCAGCAGCTGGCGGTCAGTTTCCAGGTTCCCCAATCAGCTGCCGGCGTTTTCTCAGCAGCCATTCCGTTCCCCGGAAGCTAGCGCCAAAGAGCCCAGACCCGCTTCCCCCCTCTCTCTCAGGACAGTGGGAAAAAAAGGTTGGGGGTTTACCGGCGTGGGTGGTGATGAATTGACCGTGTGTGTGTGCCTGATTCAGGCTTGGAATACTGCTTCGAGATATTTGTTCCCTTTCCACGCCCTCTTCACTCCCGGTCCTTTCTATCTCTCCCCTCTGCCCGCCGCGCATCCCAAGGCCTTCTCCCTTTCTCGCGGTAAGCTACGCCGAAAAGCCGTGGCTCAACCGAAACCACGGCCATGGCACCAGCCAGCCTCCCTTCCCCGGCCATCCAGCCGACGGCCGTCTCGAATCCTCCGCCGCATCTTTCGCTGCGTGTGCCGAGGTCCCCGCTTTGGGAACAGCCAGAAGATGGGGGAATTGTGGGGGCCAGGCTTGTCTCTAGCAGGCCTCGCTGGTTTCCGTTCCCGAACTTGAGCGCCGGCGAGGAACTGAGGTGCGGTGAGGTGCAGTGAGGGGAGGGTGAGGAGATGCGTGGGATTCCCCCCATTTCCCGTTTCAATCATCGTCTTCCCTTTTCTGTCGCCGTCTCTTGCAACTCTTTTTTTTTTACCTGGAAGAGCCTGTGAATAGTCGTCGACATCTTCCTTCGTTGTCCGCTTCCCCAACTTTCCCCACATTTTCCTCTCTCGCCTCCACCATCTCACCACGGAGCATGTACCTCGGCGGACATCTCGCCGTGGCCGGACAAGTCCCCGGCCTAGCCATTCTGGCTCTCGACTCTGGGGCAGTCTCGGTCAGATGACCTAATCTCCGCATGTGCTTCCATCTCCGTGCTGCTTCCAGACAAATGCAATACTTGCCCCATTATTGGCTCTACGAGTCAACAGCCAACTTGTTGCCATTGATGCTGATGATGGTCCGGTCAATGCCAGACATCCATTCACACCTCCACCTAAAAGTCCGGCGTGGGATCTGCAAACACAGAGTAGGGGTCAACACTTTCACATGTGAATCAACAGCCTTATCCATTCGTCCATTCAACCATCCGGGGTCACATGAATCGCTCGTGGCTCCCTGGCTCGTCCACTCATGCCACCTCTGATGATGACGCTGATGACCATCCCGTTCCAAGTTACGGCTTACCTGGGTCATCCGCCTGCCATTTCGTTCCCCGGATCTTGACTTCGCCTCCCCATTCGCCCACTCTCGGCTTCAACCCACCGTCCATCCAACCATCTCCCTGCCCACACCATCTCACCTACCGCCTGGAGACTTAGCTGGGGGGGGCCTAGATGCATGAGTAAGGGACCTGCCACCACATGCAAGTCCACTGATCATGGTCATCTGGGGCGACCAATGTGAAACCTTGCCCTTCGTTTACCACTTTGCCTCACCCCGAGCACGTGAAAGCCCCAGCATAGCCGCAGCCCGCGGTGGCATTTGCTTCCCCAGATTCTGCACGTGCATCATCTGAGCTGCTGTAGCGTCAAGGCCACTGCGCGCTGCCCCATCCGGCCATCGGCATCCAGGCTTTGCTCGCTTTCACGTGCAAGATTCGTTGCCTTGATCAGATCCCAGTGCCAAGCCAGCATGCCTTGTCAAGTTTGGAGAGATAACGTGACTGATCACGATGTGAATCCGTAATCTAAGATATTGATATCGCACGTGACCCTCGCGCATCTTCCTCGTTCCACCAGGCTCCTGGCTCCATCGCCGCCCCTCCACTCATGACGTATCAACCACCAGTCCACCAACCGCATCTTCAACCTCGTGCATCTGTTTCCAGTGTGTTTGTCGTCTGCATCCACATCAACCTCTAGCTCCTCATCATGAGGCCTCTCCTGTTCCTCAGTACTCTCGTCGCGCTCACAACCGCCCATATCCCTCAACAAGCACCCCTCAAATCGCAGCCCGCCAACCGCCCTCCACTCAACGGCCACCTTCCCGTCATGGCCGACAAAAACGATGACGCCGGAAAGAAGGACGCCAGTGGCAGCGGCCAACCGTCCGTCGCTATCGCCGACGTCCTCGGCAGCCAGCGCTCAATCACTACCTTCTCCTCCTTCGTCCGCCTGGACCCTTCCACCGAAGGCCTCCTCAACAACCTCGATGCCAATACCACTGTACTCGCGCCCTTGAACTCCGCCATCGAGGCACTGCCCCGAAAGCCGTGGGAGGACCCACGTGAATACAACCGCCTTGGCCCGAAAGCTTACTCCGGCGACGACGGTCAGGAGCGCGCCCGCAAGAATCTGCTCCGCTTCGTCGAGGAGCATCTGGTTGCCGGTAGTCCCTGGGCCCAGGATGATAAGGCTGAGACGGTTACTGGCAAGCAGGTCTGGTGGGTTGAGAAGGATGGCAAGAGATTCGTGATGCCGGACGACGTCGAGGTGGAGCGAGTGGCCAGCCAGGTCGCTAACGGAGAAGTGGTGAGTTACTCAAGCAATACCCAGATAATAGATTCAGTGCTAACATCGCCTAGTGGATCATCAAGGGCGTGCTGAACTACGAGTAGAATTAATAAGCAGTTGGGATACAGTGGTGCTGTGTATGAGTAATGACGAATGAAGAACAGTCAGGATACCCGGCAACATATAGTGTGATATTTATTCATCCATTCGCATGATGATCCCTACGCATCTATTTAAGTATAAAATCATCTACTACTATAGCAGCCGCGCCCCAGAGCCGACCGCAATCCATTAGTTAATCATCGACTACTGTTGTTCGAAACCAATCGGGACGAAGGAAGCTATTGAAACGAGAAACGTTTTCTCATCTACTCCAATCTTGCTCTCAAGGAGGGCTAGTCTGAAATATCTAACCAGAGGGGAAACAGGGCTATATCTAATGATCCTTGATTATTATTGTAAGAATAGTGCTAGTTTCAGGAAGCATCTCATTTAAATCGGTTGCAAATATCAGTTCAAGGTGTAGGGTAGAATGAACTAGCATGCTCAACAATCTTAACATACATTAAAACCTCGGAAAATAAGATAAATTGTACACTACTTAATGTTTAGCGATTTTCACGACCTACCTATCTCGAGAAATTATTGCTCGAGTTAGTACACTTAGATACCCATTTATCATAAAAGTACTAATGCGAGGCAGAAAGTAGTAAACCCGGAATTAACTTTAAGACGTAATTTCAAGCCAGTCTTATCATGCTTTGAATTGGTGATCTGGTGACTAGCATGTATTGAGAAATCTTGATGAATTGTCTATCTACTATGAAGAAAACGCTGTGGCTTGCAGCAAGTGGCCTATCTAATCCCGATGTTTCTCAGACTTGAGAATGATCTCAAAGGCCTTCTGGCTGATCATGAACGTCGGGGCCGCCGGAAACCCACCAGGCGACCTGGGAAAGACTGAAGCATCTACAACCCTCAGCCTGTCGACGCCGTTGACCTTGAACGAAGAATCAACGCAGTAGTTCTTGTCCCTAGCAGGACCCATGCGGCAAGTCGAACTAGCATGATGGCTGAACGCCTCGTCCATGATGGCCTGCTTCATGTCGATACCCTGGTGGGGCTCAACAATAGTGAAGGGAGAGTACGGCTTCCCAGTGGCGTTGAAGATGCGAAGGGTGTGCTCAATAGCCTCCGAAAGGGCCTGCAGATCCCGGTCTCCCTGCTCCGCGAAGAAGTTGAAGTTGATCTCTGGTGCCTCGCGGGGATCAGCTGAGCGGAGCGTGATGGTTCCGGCCTGGTTTCCAGTCTGCATCTTGACGACCGACCAGAACCATGAGGTCGGAGGGGCCGAGTCGGTCGAGTATCCGGGGTAGTACCCTCGGAACACAACACCAGCGGCGCCGAAGAGGAAAAGGTCGGATTGTTCGGTTTCGCTGACGCTTGATCGGTACAGAAGGCCGAGGGGCGCTGCGCCTTCACCGTAAGGTCCTGTGTGCGAGCTCTCCCATTCCTGCAAACAGGGATCATCAGACTCTAGGGTGAAGGCACAGTCGGCGTAGGGGTTATTTTCCCAAGGCACTGAGGCTTCAACAGTGACGCCTCCCTCATAATTGTCCTGGAGATAGTTGCCCTTGAATCATTAATATTTGCCTTGCTTCTTGGCAGGAAGGAGACTCACAACAGCGGGAAGGTCGACCACGACAGGAATACCGTGACTCTCCAGCTCCTCACGGGGTCCAACACCACTGAGCTTCAGGATCTGGGGTGTATTGAACGCTCCTCCCGCAACGATGACCTCCTTGGAAGCGGTGACTTTGACCAGCTGGCCTGATTCGGTAGCATTGTACCGCTTATCGGCCGAGTACAGGCCCTCGCCTTTCAGGTACTCAACACCATAAGCCACGGGCTTTCCGTTATGGCCGTTCTTGAACAGGACACGCGTAGCCAGAGAGTGGGTGCTGAGTGTCAAGGGATACCGTGATGACCCGTCGGCACGCTTTGCGCCGAGTGTGTCGGTGACGTAGGGCCAGCTGCCGCTGCGTCTTCGCTCACCGTCGATGTGGAGTGGAAGTTGAAACATACCTGAGGCGTATCGGTTGGGATCATCGCGGTTGAGGTCTCTTTGCATCAGTTCGCCGACCTCTTCGGCGGTTTCGACATCAATGCCTTCGGTTGCGTTGAATGCATGTTGCAGAACCTCGACGACACCAGGGCGGCCGGTGACAAAGGAGATGTTGTTCCGGTTGCTCTGTACAGAATCAGCGCCGGCTCAAATCAATCCTAATCACTGCGGGTACTTACGGCAACATAACCATCGAAACCATGGCCAGGAGTACCTTCAGGGACATAGGTGCAGTTCTCCACTTCGATGTAGTATCGGCGCATGTTCTCCGAGTTCCAAGTCTCGTCACCAGTCAGCTCAGCAATCGAGTCCCAGTCGCTGTCGGGGGGCAGAGCAAAGTTCATGGCGTTCAACTGCGCCGAGCCACCGAGCGTGGCTCCTCGGGGGTAAAGAATACCAAGGCTATACAAGTTAGCCCAGGCCTGCACAGGGGGATACTTTCTTACGGCTCGGCGTCCTCCGGAGGATCTAATCCATACCACAGCGTCCCGTTGGGGAGACGGTAGGTGTACTTGGAGTCGCGGCGGGCTTGTGTCTCGTTCTGATAATGGTTTACAAAGAACGACCACGACATGGCCGGGTCTTCAGATACTTGGTCCGCCCTGGGAACTGTTAGTCAATCGTAAGCCCGGCTTGGAAAGGGAACTAACATTGCTGGGATCTCTTGCAAGAGAGAATCTCCGGCGTCGCCACCAGCTTCGAGAAGAAGAACCGAGTGACCAGCACGAGCCAGGTTTGCGCTGTTCATATCAGTGTCTGTTTTGTGCTCTGGACGAGCAGTCGAACTCACGCCAGAGGACCGCCACCTGGACCAGAACCGATGACGACGTATTCATACTCGGACTGGTTGTGAGCGGCTGGCAAGGCTGTTGCCATCCCGCCGAGGAGCGCGATGTGACTGGGTTTCATGATGGCTGATGTCTTTATTGAGTGCTTGTGAATTCCTGTGCGTGCTGAGTTGATTTCCAAAATTTCGATGAGTGGAATTAGGTGTATTTATTTGTAAAGACATAATTGTACTTTTGTAAGTCGAATTCTGTGTATTAGCCTGATGATGCTCCATAACCACTCTCCGTCACTACATAGATCCATGGTAGTGAACAGTAGCAAGGATGTAATTCTCATGACAGGAAATCTGACTGCACCGCCTCCCTGCGTATCCTATGGCAGGCTCGCAGCTGCTGACATACCCACATTTGCTTTATGCTTAATCTTGGCGTCGCATTTAGAGCCACGGTCGGGATTGTCGAGTAAGCGTTCCTGACGCGTCGTCGGATTTATCTACAAACTTAATCCCGATCCTCCGATGGCCACCATCCGGTCGGCTTTGCGACACCCCGGCCACCGAGGATGACTGGACTTTGCACACGGTACCATAGGATCCCGGCATCTGACTGTCTGACTGGACGAAGGAATTCTTTACTTCTCCGCCGAATGGCCAGGGGCCTCAGACTACCATCCTTCCGACTTCAGGATTACCAATCCTCAAATAGAGCCCCTTCGCAATGCGATACTATATATCTGGCGGCTCAAGGTTGTAGTCGATGCATACATATATAATAATAACATCTCGGGTTCAATTACAAACAATGAGTTCCGATTTAAATTGATACAAAGCATTTAGAAGTGAAGTTGTGTGTGATAGTAGCAGCCGCTCCATAGAGCCGACCGCGATGCAATAGAAGTGAAATTGTGTCGGTGACTGCCAAGCAAACTCCTTGCAGATTGCGTGGTGATTATTCAAAACTCTCTTTTGACCCGCTTGACCGTCTGGTTGGTGCCCTCAGATGGAGCGACCTCAAGAAATCCTTCAGTAGTTCCCTTATTGTCTGCGTTGGCAGATGCCTCAGCCTTGGCACGGCTGTACCAAAGACCCACAGATCCGCGTCGAGATAGTGTGTCTAATCTCATCCTTCATGTTAGCATCTCGACATGAACAACAGGAAGTCAGCTTGGTGTATTATACGTACCAGAAGCGGAGGCAGCCACCGGGCAGGTAGGCGCTTCGATAAAGACACCGGTCTGGGGGAACGGGTCAAGAGGACCCCAAATGTTACCGTCCTCATCAAGACCAACGCCCTTGGTGAGAAAATCCATCTCGGAAAAGTCGTGGGGAACCGGCGGCGTGCCAGGAATGTTCTGCTCGGCCTGGACCCAGACATTCACAGGCTGCACATATGTGCCACTGACGATGCCGTTTTTGGTGGTGCGCGTTTTCGCCACGCCGTCGATCTCGGTGATGACCCGGTACTCTCGAGTGTAAGAGTGCAAGATGTCGTTGCGGTACTCAAACTTGTTCTGTTCGTTGCGACCGCCGCGCAAGCCCATGGTGGCGATGATGCGATCCGTGACGTCTCCAGTGCAAGGGTCGACGTCCATTGCGTACAAGGCAATGGTCGCTCTGTTGTTGGAAGTAAAGCCAATGAACTGTGCACCATGAGTCAGTTAAATGCTCTCTTAGTACGAAAAGGCTCGCAATGGTTAGAGTAATGATGCGTACCCTCGACTCGGCGAACTCAGCGTTAGGGTTGGGGTTATCAATGCCAAGAAGGCCAAGCTCCATGCGGACATAGACAATATCTCCAAGAGTTTGAATCTGAACGTTCTGTGCAACGATGCTAAAAGCAATCACCTCGCTTCCTTTGCGGAAGCCTGTAAATGTGACGAAGTCTCCTTCCTGAAAGGGTGCCATCACGAGGGGGTCTGGAGCAGTGCTAGAATTCGGATTAGTGATTTGAGATGTCACGGAACAAGAGAGTATACGTACAAGGTCCCAGGACCCCTGAATGGTCTGTTGCTGAGAGGGCATAGAGGATCAGTATCGTTCCGTGGGATGCACATGGGAAATCCAGAGAAGGACGAGACACTGGGACTCTCGTCATCAGCCGTCATAAAGGGAGCTCCATTGTAGCCAACAGAAAAGACACCGTTAGGGTCGTTAATGCGGACAGTAGGGCCGTTCTGGATTTTGATGCTTCCATCTGCGTAGTCGAACGACTCGATGAAGCCGCTGGCAAGACCCTCGAAAAACTCGTAGGTGATGACTTGAGCAACACGATGAATACCGTTGATGGTGTTTCCAAGAACCTGAGAGGGGCGAAAGATGAGCATGCAACAACTTTGGTTTGGCTGAGATGAGTTCACTTACCAGAGTCTCGAAGCCAGAGAACTCTGCCTTGCTGGCCACAAAATCCTTCCAAGGAACCCAAGCAGCCGGGAACTGGACGAGAAGATTCTTGGGGACAACCATGTTGAAACCATTGACCGTGATGGTTCCGCCAGTATTGTATATCGACTCATCATCAATGGTGGCATCTTCTAATCCGCCTTGGATGAAGACAGGAGCATCTTGAGCAAAGGCAAGAAAAGGTAAACCTAAAAAGTGGTTGCCGAGAACGAGAAACACCAGAAAGGAGATTAAGCCCATGGCTGAAGATGGTGAGAGAAAAGATTGGATGTGTTTGGGATAAAGAGTGGTGACTTTGAAGGGGTGAAGGCTGTTGCTGTTGATGAGAGAATTGAGAAGGGATTGGAGCGGGTTGTCTGGCTTTTATCTTTTCCTTGACAAACAACAGACAATATTCTTTGACACATTCTTCCAGCTAGAATGATTAGTTTCCCTATGCCGCCGACTTCATGACATTCAACTCATCGTAAGGAACTGGTCCTGTGATGCGTTGTAAAGTACCAAAGCTAATCGATAGCAAGCAAGACGCGGGCGACTGATCCCGAAGGCAGTTAGCAAGAAAAGCCCTTCTCACCGGCCCCACTGAGGTAACGTCCGGACGGTTACAGTGCAGTGTAGCCGAAAGAAACAAGTACTAGGAACGGCGATGGCTTCCTCAAGTGTCGTGCTGTCGACCCTTCGGCTGTGACCCCTACCCAGTTGCCTCCCGTGACGCTTACCAATCTGTCATATCATGGAGTCGTTCCTGGCCGTTGCCACCATATCGTAACCGTAGCGAGTTCGTAGTTGGGCGGGGAGACAAATAGATCGGCCCCGGTGCCCGGCTGAGTGCATGTAGCATGCACGTCCGGGGAACAGCGCACGTGTAGAATAATGGCAAAACTCCGAGAAAAAGACTAGGCTCGACCCCGGGGGACTTGAGCTTAGGGCCGGCTGCGACATCGACGGTACGGGCCGTATTGAGCCTTGTGCTATGATTGCGGTGTTGCTTCTGGCAGTGGTCGGTGATCAGAAAGGAGGGGAATTTGAGCAGGGCTACCCAGGCCAGATGGCGTAGGGAGGAACAGGGACCATGCTCTTCACTCTTACGGGTCGGCTTGCATTGATTGTAAGGGATGGTTCCTACACTGTGTCAATAAACGCTGCTGGCCATGTGTAATCAGCCCTAGGCGTTCCATTGTTGCGTCACCGAGGAGTCTTCTGGCTCCAACTGCCTATGCTCTTCCTTCAGGACGCCGTAGCCTGTGGTTACCCACCAGACCCCCGACACACCGGCCCTCGAGACTCTATCCAAGTCAAAGAGCAGACCTATAGGACAATGGATTAGTCTATATCAGAGTCTCCCCTAAACATCAAGTTTCCAAACGAGTGCAACGCATCTCCAGTCCGAGAGGTGGATCATGCAGGTGCGAGCATGAACACTCGGAGCCGTTCCCCATCGACGTATATGCCAGGGTGCTCCGGGTGAGGCCCATCAAGAAGACCACCCTCCTAACCAGAAGCGCGGACATGTCTCTGCAGCCCCTCGCCCTGGTCCATGACTCTTGCAGGCTCCACTTACAGGCGAAGAACATCGAGGAAGCTTGGTTTTAAGCTTGGTTTGGAATGCAACGGCCCCCGCACATGTAACATTGTTCCGTTTCTCTTTCCCAGCCCCTCGAAGGAGTGACGAGGGCAACGCAACGGCAATGGCAACGGCTTGGAAGCATTTACATATTAGCCGCATAATGCCAGGAGACACGCAAGAAGATAACCTTGTTCAGTTTGGAATCTGACATGGTCTTGCGTGGTCGTTCTCACGCTATGGTTGGCTGCCTCCCGCAATCTCTTCCGCCATCTTGCGCTAGACGCGGCCAAGATCTTAGGGGTCATTCCCGAACCACATGGCCCGGGAACAACTCGAAGCTACAGTACCTAGCGCAGAGGCACGATCCTACGCTGTGCGTTTGTGTTGCAGTCACATACACATAGCGTCATAGGCATGTTCTAGAGCAAGTAGACTAGACCTTTCACAGACAAGGACCCCCTCAGTTGTGACTTGACACCGACTGTAACCCCAGATTATATTTATCGCACAGGGGGAGGTTTTTCACCCGTCTCCGGCCCCGGGCCGCCAGGGTACCCCGGTCTTTTCGACATGCCGAACCACCCGCGGAAGATCGCTAATCTATCCCTTGAATTCTGGAAAACCTTGTGGCCCCCTGTCCTCAAACCCGCCACTAGTCTGGGTACGACGGTTGCTGAGGGTGTCATTGTCTCAACTGCAACCATATATATCGCAGCCGAAGGAGGAAAGAGGAAACATAAGTAGGGAGACGGAGGCTGGGGTTTTGCGAGACAGCTTCCCTCGCGGTGAATGTGAGCTTAAAAGACATGGCAGAGAGATTACTAGTGATTAGTAGCATTAGGACGGCGATTCCGTCTCAAGTCGAAATAAGGGCTGGCTGAACATCAATCGTGTCATACAGCCAATTGAACTAGCAGAAGTGTGCCGCATGTTGACTTGGATTGCTAAGACGCCACAATGGCCTCGGTTCCGGCTTTGAAATCTTGGCAGTCTATCCCCTACGGTTCGTGGCCTTGACCTCATATGCCACCCGCTATGCTCTCCTTGCGTTAACAGAACCCTTGAGCCGGCGTACACGTGCAATTCGGGAGGCAGCCCATGCAACTTTCTGTCGTCAACGTAGCAACGATTGAAGCTGCCTGACCTATTGACAAATCGTTTGCCACTCCTATCTACTCTTTCCTCTTTATCCCAAGACAATCATCAGTCCCAGGTGGTTGATGTCTGCGATGCGAGTGAATACGCCATCGTGGGTGCATTTTCGCATCGCCGTCATCGTTGCACTCCTCATGGATCTCTTCCCTCCTTCCATATTTTCTCCCTCCGTCCGTGGTTCCCGCCGACCTTATAGTTCTGCCCCCCTGACATTCTCCACTGACTCAGAGAAACTGTGATGAATGAACCCGGAGGTTGTATTGCTCGATGCATGCCCCTTTGCCCGGATTGTACTCATGCTCCGAGAATGCGCATCACATGGTGCCTCAATCACCGTGATTGCTGGGTTGCAGGCGGTTAACTGCAGAAACTTGGTAATGGACCCTTCGTTGCTGCATTTTCTTACAGTTGGTATCTGGTATGGGGTCTGAGGAAAGATTCAAGGGGGAGATTGGTTATGGAATTCAGTCCACGGCTAAACTCCAGGTCATAATTGACTATAATTACGCGAGTCCCCAGAGTAAATAGCACTTTCTAAGCTCAACCGACAGCCTACGCAGTCACACGGGCATCTATCAGCTTTCTTTCAGCACCCTTCCCATTCTTCCCAGCTCTGCGCAACACAGTCTGATCCAGAACCCCCATTTTGCATCATGGAGCTTACCCGCTTTCTTCTCGCCAGTCTGGCTTTGAACAGCATGGGCGGGATATCTACAGCCCAGAAATGGACTTACGATCTCCCGCCAGAGGAATCAGCCGCTCTGAACGCGGTTGTTGAAGATGACTACACGGAAGTTGTTAGCCTGATGAAGAGTGACGAAAGTCCGTTGTATCCTCTCATCTACAGGAACGCTCTCCCCATCCCTCCTGTCAAGAAACCCTTGAAGTATGAACATCCTCATATCTCACTGGCACAAGCTAACTGGGTGTAAGGATCATCAAAAACCCCGTCACCGAAAAGGAAATCTGGTACTACGAAATGGAAATCAAGCCCTTTACCAAGTCTGTGTATCCCAATCTCCGGGAGGCAACCCTGACAGGTTACGATGGCATGGCGCCTGGACCTACCTTTATGATTCCGAAGGGGACCGAATCTATTGTCCGCTTCATCAACAATGCCGAACATGAAAACTCGGTCCACCTACACGGTTCCTACTCTCGAGCTCCTTTCGACGGATGGGCCGAGGATATCACACAACCGGGAGAGTACAAGGACTACTACTATCCAAATGGGCAGTCTGCTCGTCTCCAGTGGTATCATGACCACGCCATGCATCTGGTGAGTTGCTGAAACTGCATATCATGTGCTGCATAAAGCCAAGATGCTTATACGTTGTACTAGACTGCCGAGAATGCGTACATGGGCCAAGCTGGCGCCTATATCCTGACAGATTCATCTGAAGACGCACTGGGATTGCCATCCGGGTATGGAGTGTACGACATCCCCTTGATTCTAAGCTCAAAGCAGTACAATGAAGATGGCTCGCTTTTCTCTACCGCTGGGGAGACTGAAAGCCTTTGGGGAGACGTCATCGAAGTCAACGGCCAGCCTTGGCCATTTCTGAACGTCGAGCCACGCAAATACCGGTTCCGTTTCCTGAATGCCGCCATCTCTCGTTCATTTGCCTTGTACTTTGTTACCTCAAGTGCACTGAACACCCGGCTTCCCTTTCAAGTCATCGCATCGGATACTGGCCTTTTAAGTGAGCCTGTCAAAGTTTCAGACATTGTGAGTCAACCATTGGGCATTTGGAGCTCAACGTAATCAGCATGTTACTAATTTGCCTCTCGTATAGTACATCTCCATGGCTGAGCGTTACGAGATTGTTTTTGACTTCTCCAACTACGCTGGCCAGACGCTCGAGTTACGTAACCTTGAAAAGGTTGGGGGCATCGGCACGGATGACGACTACGAGGACACAGACAAGGTGATGCGTTTCGTCGTGAGCTCTGACGCAGTCGAGGACACTTCGACAGTGCCTACAAAGCTGCGAGACATCCCATTTGCCAGACCGAATACGACCGAGATCAATCATCATTTCCGTTTCCATCGCACCGACGGCGAGTGGCGCATCAACGGGGTCGGGTTTGCCGATACCGTCAACCGTGTTCTGGCCAAGGTCCCCCGCGGAACTGTTGAGATTTGGGAGCTTGAGAACAGTTCCGGCGGGTGGACTCACCCGATCCACGTCCATCTCGTCGACTTCCTCGTTCTCGACCGTGAAGGCAGGCGGGGAACTATGCCCTACGAGAAGGCCGGGCTGAA
Source organism: Neonectria ditissima (assembly GCA_001305505.1). NCBI lineage: Eukaryota > Fungi > Ascomycota > Sordariomycetes > Hypocreales > Nectriaceae > Neonectria > Neonectria ditissima. The sequence continues at coordinate 2,878,244 of LDPL01000122.1, read as the reverse complement.
AGATGTAGTATGGCTGGGCAAAGGAGAGACCGTCCGTGTCGCCGCCGTGTATGCTCCGTTTGACGGCGTGTACATGTTCCACTGCCACAACCTGATCCACGAGGACAGCGACATGATGGCTGCCTTCAATGTCACTTCGCTCGAGGACTTTGGTTACAACGACACGAAGTTCCTGGACCCCATGCAGAAGGAATGGCGTGCAAAGCCCTACGTCCTCGCGGACGTTAAGGGGAGGACAGGGCCTTTCTCGGACGATGCGATTGTGGAAACTGTCGAGAGCCTGGCGCGTGCCAATCCGTATGGAGATGTTGATTCAGTGGAGAAGGCTCTGAAAGACTACTGGGCATCTAAGAACCAAGTCAAGCGAAATGTGGAGTCCGGGTCTATCCCGCGATACCGCCGTTTTCAGGTCTAGATTCCAAACTGAAGGGTGGATGATGCGGTAGTTTTCTTGCTTATGGCGGTGGACAAGAAATTCACTTTGGGATGGGATTTGAAGATCGGGCGAACGGATCAAGATGCTCAGGAACTTTGTGGCGATAAGATCATCTAGGAGATATAACTGATAAGCCTCGCAGTATGTTCTGCCCCAGTCGCTTTGACCCAGGTTCAAGCCCCAATCGGATCGTAACAGTAATAATAGGGGCGGAATAATCGAACACGCAAACACACACAGAGTAATATCTGATCCGAAACATACTAACTCATAACTCAAGACTATAGTATTTGGCCATACTGTCTTTTGTGGTTCTTTTGACACAAATAAATTTCACCTAGGGACAGCTTTAGTCGGTGTAGTTATGGAAACTGGAGGCGTAATTGTAGGAACTGGAGGTGTAGTTGAAGAAATCGTAGGTGTGGGAATTGTAGTGGCCTTCTTCAGACGACGCCCTTCCGCTTTCTCCCAATTCAACTCGTCTTTTTCCCACTCCTCGTCTTTTTTGTTAGGCAGTCCATTGAAGAAGACCTTTCTTAACGCATGACCGTAGCCTGGATACCTTTTCTCCAATGCAATCAAAACTTCCCCTACTGTTGGTCTGCGGCTGGTAACACTTTCACGAAACCCAAGTTTGTCAACCTCGACAAGTGGAATGCCATGTGCTTCGGGTTCTCGAGGCCATGTGGCGACCACAATGTTAACAATGGTCCCCACTAATCCAACCCCCAAGAGATACCAAGTATCTCGCTCAAGGCCGCCGACAGCAATCAGAAGAATGCCCCAAAGTAAGGCTAAAACCAACGAAAACCAACGAGTGCCTCTGGTGGCTCGATTTGAGGTGGTGGCCATCTCATCCAAGCGCGGCAGACTCGATACATTTTCTTTTTGGCCTTGACCAATGTCTTGCACCTCTAGGGAGTCCGGCTGTATAATGAAAACGTGTTTGTGCCCATTGCCGCGAGTGAGTGCGTAGGTATGAATGGAGTGCTTCCGGATCCCACTTTGTTCCCCACGCATGGATGGAAGTGCTGCGGTGAGGGTAGAAAGCAAGACGCCCGTCGCTGTGATGAAAAGTACGACCCAGTTCCCGTGCAAGGCCAAAGGAGGGATGGTGATGCAGATCTGCGCAGGGATGGCAGCGCAGGTGCCCCAGTAAAGCCAATCCTTCTTTCGCTTCAGAGCCCTATATGGCTTCCCTTCGCAAGAATCGAGTTTGAAGATGGTGACCATCAATCCCGAATCCAAAAGTCTGAGGTCGTTGTGCCTTTTCTTCTCGGCGCTCAACTCCAGGTCGCGAATCAGACGGCCGAGAACCCACGACTGATTGTCACGCTGATCCCCCGAGCCGAGACTGTCACGCGACCCGGCTAAGATGACTTTGCCGGGATAGTCAGGCGGTGGGAGGAACGTGCCGTTGCCCAAGGCGTTGGCGGCTGAGGTGACAGCGTATGATACCCAGCCGAAGCTGAATACCACGGGCGTGAAGATGTTATTGGCATCTGTCATCTGTGCGATGGCCTTTTGGACGATGTCACTGCCGACGAGAAGTAGAACCGACATGACGCCCGTTGGATTGGTGAATTGCCGGCGAAAGAAGTCTGAACCAGGATCCAGTCTCTGCAGCCTGGTCTGCATTGTCGGGATAGGGTCTTGCCTCAAGGTTAAAGCGAAGAGTGGCCATGCCGTTGCTATTGTGACAAAGAGGCCCACCGCAAGAACCGAAAGAAATAACGCCGTTGGCATATTGAGTTGACCCATATTGAGAGCGTGAGTTGTCGATGGGAGATCAAATGAGCATGGGATTGACCAGCGGCACATCATTTGAACCAAATTTCTGCACTTTCCTCTCAAATTGCTGACTGCATGAGAGGCTTTGTAATTTCGGCACCTTGTAGGCGTAGAACCAATGATAAGAGGCCATCACGCGCCGTGGCTTAGCGCACTTGACGAGACTTGCATATTTTCAGTTTGAGCGACTTTAGCGATGGGCGACGTCTCTATCTGCCTAATCATACCGACCTTGATTGCACAGGCCTGGGTAACAGCGTCGAGGTACGTTCGAACGACTGGCTTCGATGACTCAGCTCGGAGAGAAAGCTTTTGCTGACGCTCGAGTCGAAAATACAGACACTGCTAAAAGAAAACCTCCCGGAACGCTCGATCATGGACCATGTGCAATTGTTCAGCGACGATTTGGCTCGCCCTACCATCGAAATCCCTTATATCTGTGACGACAACTTTTCCTACGATGACTTGAGCTTCCTGACGTACCCCAGCCGAGTAGGGATAGACACGAACGCGCTCAAGAATGACAGGTTAGCGGGCCTAAAATTGGCCGACGCTGCGCCATTTCTACAGGCATGGCTCTGGTTTGGCCTACTTGGGGAAACCTTACAGGTTGGCTCGAGGCAGACGAAAGCGCCCAAGAGAACGAGCTCCGAGCTGTTTGTGAGAATGGTTGACGGCCAGCAAATTCTCTCCACGGCCAGGTTGTATAGTATCGTCTCGTCGATCAGGAACAAGCGGCTACTTGAGGCTCCCATGTGGGGTTCTTGGCACTTGGAGAGGATTTTGGCCTGCAGTGGAGTTGCGGCCAGCTTTACGCAAGCTGCTGTATCGACACTCTTGTCTGAGAAGCCAAGCATACAATACGCGGAGAAAGAAGACCTCTCTCCGACTCTACGGCTTCTGTTGGCATGCCAAGTTCTCTGCCAAACCATCTTGAACGCCTTTGGTAGTTCGCGGCCTGGTTGGGAATCGAACAGTGTTGCGACATCGACTCCAATAGCGGATACGCAGTCATTCGACCTTGTCAATCACCTTCTACGCCAATCAGGGTGGTGTCCAAAACTGATTCAACGGCTACCTCAAGATATAATTGTGAGGTATTACCTGAGTTTCCTTCGACAAACACATAAGCACGAGACATGCGGCTGCCAAGAAGTCGCACATCGGAAAAGGCCGCATGTGCCCAAACACACACATCCACAATGCCAATGCAGCTCGATCGCCACTTCTGCGCCTGATATTGATGCAACGGCAAGAGACGGTAAGATCATTCTGTTTAGACTTCAAATTGGACCTAGAAGCCCAAGAGAGCTTGAGACTTGGGTCTCAGATCCGCTGGATGCCGCCTGTCGGTACGTTGCTATAAGCCACGTACGATCCGCCGGCTTAGGGAATGACATGGCGAAGTCTTTGCCCTTCTGTCAGATCTCACTCATCCAGTCATTGGTAGATCAGTTGTCCGAGTCTTCTTCAAGTGCATTCTTTTGGCTCGACTCACTCTCCCTTCCATCCAGTCGCCAGATGCGAAAAGCCTCACTTCGGTCTGCCTGGGACGTATTCGCGAACGCTCATCACGTCCTTGTCCTTGACCCGCCTTTGTATCTTCACACATACTGTTCGCCTCAAGAAGCAATTCTTCGACTCCGCTACTCGACCTGGAAACGCCGTCTCTGGACACTGGAAGAAGGATTCCTGGCAAAGAGGCTGGTCATTCGGTTTGCAAACCGAATGACGTCTCTTGAGCAACTTTTGGACGAATTCAGGGTTCAGTCCAGAAACAATCCCGAAATCTTCCCAATCATACGAGAGCGGGAATGCTGGCCACTGGAAGTCTGCTCCAAACAGGTCAACGATGAAGACTTAACGACACTCTTAAAGTTATTCGTCCACGACACCTTGGATTGGCTTCAGGAACCTTCACCTGCATTACCGCAAGGACTCTATATCGATCGAGAGCATTTGGTTGGATTCTTGAGGTTAGGGTTTCTGGCAGCATCTAAGTTTCGGCTTCTCATCGAAGATGATGAGTACCAGCGCATTCCGCATATGTGGAACGCCTTGCAGCGCGTCTATGGCGAACCCCCACGTCCTGCTCTGGCGGGCGAGCCAGACTTACGCGATGGGAATGGAAAGGTGGATAGGAAGCGGACTTTTGAGCGCCTTGCCCAGATGAGCGATGCTGCCATAGAATCAAAGAACCAATCGGCCAACCCATCGATTGATTTGGATCCTTGATGACATCCTTGGGAGAGATGACAGCACGGAACCCCCCAAATCAGCGAAGAGAGGATTGCTCCCAGTACACCAAAACATTTCTAGCTTGGATCTTGGGAGATAAGGGTTGTGTTTATTTTTGGTGGAAAAAACTCTAGAGGTTGTAGACTTCGCTGTTGGGACAGTAGAATGCGGAACAACGGAGGTTTTCTTTTTTAAACTCGTGATAGTAGCAACCACGCCCTAGAGCCGACCGCGATGTATCAGAGGGTTCCGAGGTTTGCTTGATGCATCATATCATCGTGCTAGAGCCACCGTCGAGACCGTGCATCAAGACAAAGACAATGACTGCGGTGGTGGCGTCTAGCTCGTGGGCGTGACCAGGAAGACCCAGCTAGCTCACTTCGTTCTTGAAAAAGTTCGAGTGTGGCGGGAGTCTGAGGAAAAGAGGGAAGCAGTCTAAGCGGAGACAAAGCTCATCTGACCATCTGGTCGTCTTTTGAACCCAGTTCATGTGTACCTGCCTCTAATGTCATTCTAGATCTCTAACTTATGTACATCTGCATGGGCCGGTGGCGCTGTATTGCACGTTGGTCCAGCGATCGACGGTCAATAGCCAGCCACAAACAGCCAGACCAACGACCAGTGACTTTTACCGAGCCAACGTGTCTCCAACATGAGTCGTCGTCGTAGAGGATGCAGAAAGGACAATCGGGGTGGAGGCTGACCTGGAAAATCCTTAGCGAGGGCTCTGTCGACCTGGCGTGTCAGTTATAAAATTCACAAAGCACATAACAACCCCCGATTTCATTGTTTCCACCAGACCACCCTTTCAATCATTTTCCCCATAGCCTCCCTTCTTCATTTCAGTGCGCGCTATCAACATCAACGCACAAGCATGAATGATTCCAACGAGATTCCCAAGCCAACCCAGTTCGATGTGCCGCAGGTAATTGTGGTGGATGACGCCGTGGCAAAATGTAGGTAATCCGTAGGCATCCCCACGCCAGATCCGGCCCCTCACTTTCATACAGATTTTCCATCGGGCTCTAGGCTCAAGGGTGCTAGATCTCATCGTGCCAGTTTTTGGACAGAGACCGCCCGCATTGATGTCGAACTACCAAACAGAACTGTGAAAAGCTACTTTTTAAAGGCTTCCACGGGAGACTTGGGTATGAGCATGATCCGAGGGGAGTACGAGGGCTCCAAAACCATACACAAGTACACACCCGAAGGCATTCCTCTCCCGGTAGCTTGGGGGACGTACAAGACAGATCCTAACAGGCACTTCTACCTATGTGAGTTCATGGACATGATCGAGAAACTACCGGACGTTGGCAAATTCTCGGCCATGCTTGCCAAACTCCATCACGACAGCATGGTCGACCCGGATGCCCCGCAGGAATTTGGCTTCCACGTTATGACGCACGAGGGTAGCATGTACCAAGATATATCTTGGTGCAAAACCTGGGAGGAGATGTACACACGCCGCTTTCGGTCTTTTGTCAACCAGGAGAGGCTTTCTCAGGGACCAAGTGCAGAGCTCGACAGCCTGTTGCCCCCATTCATCGAAAAGGTGATCCCACGTCTTCTCCGCCCACTGGAAAGCCACGGTCGATCTGTAAAGCCAGTTGCACTGCACGCCGACATTTGGTGTGGGAATGTGGCGATCAACAAAGCCACTGGGGAGCCGGCCTACTTTGACGCGTCTGTTTTCTGGGGCCACAATGAGTGCAAGTATTTTTTGCTCCTTCTTCTCTCCTTCGGAGCAAGAACTCACGACTTCTCTTTAGATGACCTCGGAAGCATGGCTACCCCACGCTATGGACTTAGCCGGCATTGGATGACAGAGTACCACAAATTCTTCCCAATCTCAGCTCCGGAGGAGGACTATGAAGATCGCAACCTTCTCTACGCTATGTGAGCTAAGTCTGACTGTCTGAGTTGCCTATTTTCCCTGACACATATTTAACAGAAGCGGGCACTTCTGTGCGTCCACACTCTATCCTGAAAACAAGAAGTTTCGAAAGATGTAAGAGCATTTCTTTCTTACCAATTATTATTTGCTAATTGATTGATTTAGAGCAATCAAGGACGTGAAGCGACTTCTCGAAAAATACCCGAGTGGATACCAGGGAGAGTGAGGTTGAAATGATGTGTACTTTCCTTCATCTTCTATACTATGTGTAGCTTGCCTGTACTTTGTTAAGAAACCCGATAGAAGGAACACAACCCAGAATGCGAAGTCAGCTATGCAATAAGACCTAAACTTTTACTAAATGGTGTAATGGTTGAATCTGACAGCCAGCTGCGAGTATAACGTGACTGCTCAACAAGTAGCTAAACCACTCTAAGAAATTCTCCGAGCTGACCATTCGCGCCTAAACCCGCATTCCGCTCCCGCAATTCCGTACCCAAGCTATTATCCTCTATCCATGGGCCTTGAGGCAACGGCCTCGAGACGGCCATCATGGATCCCGCAAGTATCATTGGGATTACTTCAGCCGTCATTTCCTTTGTCGATTTCATCGGGAAAGCAGTGACAACAGCCCGTCAGCTATCTGACGCCGGAAGCATCGATGAGTATGAGCAGCTGGGCAAGCTGACGACTGCCCTCGAGCCGAGCATCGCCAGCCTGAGAAAACAAGAAGATACAGGAAATGAGCAACTGTCCGACGAACAGAAGAGCGCGCTGCGGGTCGCTGAGCAGTGCAAGCAAATTGGCGACTCGATCCAGCGTCTTCTGGGGAAGATGAGACTTCCCGAGCCGACTGGCCCTCTGACGGCGAAGCAGCAAAGTTCCATGGCGGACAAGCTACTGGAAAAGGTCACCCGAGCGGGAAAGGCTGGAAGGGTTGCTTTTATTGTGCTCTGGAAGAAGCAGGAAGCCGAAGATCTGCGTAGGCAGTTTGACTCCTGCACAATTCAGCTCAATACACACTTGATCAGAATGGCAAGGTAGGCAGAATTCAGAAAGAATCCCAAGCATTGAAGACTATGGGTAGCTTTCAGGAAGCAGGCTAATTGCTGCTCCAGCTCCGACGTGACCGAAAAGCTTGACATCCTACTGACGAAACACCTTCCCCAACTATCCAAGGACATAGGGCTTGTGCAAACCAAACTGGGTCACATCTCACGAGACCAAGCTCCCTTTTCGCGCACACTCGCATCATTTGATAAGAAGTTCGACCGAACGTCCGAAGATTTTCTGATGCAACTGAGAGGAGTCAAGAAAGCTCTTGAAGTCTCGGACTTGACGCTGCAGGCCATAAATCATCGGCGAATTCTCAACGGCATTCGCTTCAAAGAGATATCGATCAGATATGACCAAGTGTCAAGGGCCGAAAAGAACACGTTTGGGTGGTTGCTTGAGGGGGCCAGCGTTCCGAGTCACTTCAACTTGAAAATCTCGTTCCGAGACTGGCTAGCGACCGGCACAGGGGTATTCCACTTCTCGGGAAAGCCAGGAAGCGGCAAGTCAACACTGATGAAGTTTTTATCTAGACATTCCGAGGCTGCAAGACAACTGAAACTCTGGGAGGGCGATAAAGAGCTGGTACTGGCAACTGCCTTTCTGTGGAAGGCTGGAGCAGAGAAGCAGAGGTCCATGGACGGAATTATCCGATCTCTCCTATACACCATCCTGGATAAGAACCGTGAGGACCTTATTCCGAAAGCGTTCCCACAGTATTGGTCCCCGAATAGCTGGTCGCCGTGGACACCAGCAGAAGACTTGGAGATCCCACTCGACAGCGACGAGATCCAATCTGCGTTTGAGGCCATCATCAGTGACAACTCTTCGGGCTACCGATATTGCTTTTTTATCGATGGCGTTGACGAGTTTGAAGATGCCGAGATTCGCAAACGTGAGCTAGCGTCGACTCTGCTACGGTGGACTTCAAACAACCCGGAAAACGTCAAGATTTGCGTATCGAGCCGTGAGGAGCCAGTATTCATTGACCTCTTTCCCTTGGGCCAGAGAATCCGGCTGCATCTGGTCACTGCAGGCGACATTCGCAAAGCGATACAAGGGTCATTTGGCAAGCACGAAAACTTCTTGAAGTTCCCTTCGGGCGAACGTGAAGAGTTCATCGAAAGGTTTGTGCGTGATTCTGAGGGCGTTTTCATCTGGACGAAGCTGGTTCTGGATGAGCTTTGGAACAAACTGGATGATAAACAGCCACTTGAGCATCTTCATAATGTCCTCGACATCGTACCGAAAAACCTCGATGAGTTTTACGAAAGTATTCTGCTCTCGATCCGAAGCTCAGACGCTGCTGAGTCTTCGGCGATCTTTGACATATTGATCACCGCAAGGGCGGAATGGACGGATCCTGCGTGTCTTTTGGTCCTTGATTACTCTTTTATCCGGGACTTCATCGAGCCGAACTCTACCTGGGCCGCTGCAGCTGTCAGTCCCCAAAACACACATGGCAAGGGCCAAAAATCGCAGATTCGACAGATTCGAGCCCGGATCCAAGCTTTCAAAGATCGAGCACAGTCCCTCTTTCGAGGGATGGTCGAAGTCACGACGTCGCTTTCGCGCGCGCGAATTGACGATTATCGATTAGATGAATCACTGTCGTTTGCTCATCGATCTTCTTATGACTTTCTCCGTCGGCGGCATGGGAAGAATCACCCGGGCGTTGATGTCAAGGCCTTAGTCCTTCATTGCCTCATGGCTCGAGTGCGTTGCGGCTGGGGTCTCACTGGCTGGAAACCTTCTGTCTGCCAGATGGTCTCTTCCCTGGTCTCGATTCTTTCTTGGATTGAGGACACTGCTAGCCCACAAGATCGCATCTCGTACTTTAGATCCTTATCCGAGATGGACAACGTCCTTGTCAGAAAGCAGCTTGGCCAAGATTCGACAGACCGTTTGCAATTTGCCGTCAACATTCTGGATTCCGAGATTCGATACCCGCTACCGTTAAAGTCTGACAAGCTGATCGTCTCGGTATTCACCGTCGCATGCTGGATGGGACTTCACAATTACCCGAAATGGGTAATAGAATGGCGGGGCTCGTGGGTATTGAAGAATGCTACCAGGATCCCATTATTAGAGTCTCTGTGCTGGGTTGATCAACGATTCCGTCGTAATGGAGCACTGGTACCTTTGATTCAACGTCTGCTCCAGGATGGGCCTTACGCCAACGTTCTCGATGAGCACCAGTCGCCATGGGGAACCTGCCTCACCTTGTCAATCATGTCGGCCGATATTTTCCAAGAACGCGGTTCATCCTGGCAAGCCATTTCCGTCTTCCTCGAACATGGCGCCAATGCTGATGTCCGTTTCTGGTGGGATCGGACAATAGGAGCAATCCGCCGAACTGATGTAACTCTCACCGTAGGGAACTTGAGATATTCGCTCGTGCACAGATCTATCCTTCTTCCAGATTATATCGAGTTGGATGAGCGGACTCTGAGTGTATTGCAATTTTACATGCCTTACGGAGCTTCGCTCCGGGACCTGTATGTGCACTTTGGGCCCAAGGACCGACCAGAGATTCTGGAGATGATTGATAAGAGTCTAGGGCTAGCGCAGTCCAAGCCGGAGGAAACCACGAGAACCATTTTACAAGCTTCAGATTTTCGACCAAGTATCGAAGGGTTCAAACATTTCCTACGGGGATGGTGGGTGCAAGTCCTCTCCGTTATCATCGGTCAGTCGCTGGTTGCCCTTTACTAGGTAAAAGGATGGAACTAATTTGATGTAACTAGCACTCATATGCGTTATTCTCTCCTATTACCTAATTTCGTTTGTTGGAGGCGGCCAATAGTGCTGATGTGACGACGGGTATTTCTGATTCATTTTCTTAACATAAAGCGACTTGTCGAAAGATATCCCCACAGGTTCTAGGGGAATCAGTAACAAAATCACACATGCCTTCTCTTATTTCACGTTTCTTGTCTATCTAGCCTCCATTTTCGTCCGTATCGCAACTCGATGAAGTAAAAGATCCCAGCAATTAGGCAAAATGAGCTCATAACGGATAATGACCACCCAAATCCTATTCCATCAATCATTTTTTGAAGAACAGCGACTAGCGTTGCGGAGAGAACGCATCGGACTATGTTGGACGAGGCTTGCGCCGTGGCCGGGGCATCCTGGTTGATGTCGACTAGAAGAGTATTGTTGATCTGGGTATGTTAGCGGAACCACAACAAGAATACTATGGCTGATTCACATTGAAGCATGTCTGGATAGAGAAGCCGGCGATAAAGAGGCAGATCAGAGGGCCTGCGAGGTGCTAGACTGGGTTGAGTAGTGCGTTCTTTACGAGTATGGTCCAGAGATACTCACAATTTGCTTGTGGACTAGCCATCCATAGGTTAGAACAGACCCAAAGGCGAAGAAGGTTGGGATGAAAACGCTCTTCAAACGGGCTTCCTCGATAGGGAATTGCAGTAGGTCATCCCCAGATACCTTATCGATTGGTAGCTTATGGGACTTGGCCACCACGCGATAGTCGTGATCAATCCATTTGCTTGACACCAAAGTTGAGAGGATGGCACCTATACCGAACGGGAGATAGATGAGGCCAGCCTGCCACTTGTTGAGGCCGTAAACCTGCATGAAGATTGTTGACAGTGACGCATGGATACAGCAATACACCGTATACAGAAAGCTGCCGGGCATGATACTTGCAGTGACGTCTTTGCGCTCCAGGATACGAAGACACTTAATCGGGTTGGGAACCGACGCTGGTCTACGAGGCTGAGGAGTGGTACTCGGGCCGCGATGTCCTTCCCAGGGCCTCATTATGCTCTTGATGACCGGACGCCAGAGTCTTGGGGGTTCGGTGCCACCATTACCAACAAAGGCGCGGTGAGTCTCGGGAAGGGCAAGAAACATGGCGATGAGGCAGAAGCCCGACGCTATAGTGAGAAACCAGAATATCCATCTCCAGCCAGGGCCAGAAGCAAAGGCGCCGCCAATGACGGGACCGATACTTGGTGCCGTGGTGATTCTGACATGTTGACAATGCTTCAGTGGGTGTTACAGGGCCGGCGGAGACTGGGACTTACCCGAACGAGAGGGCGGACACGAATGCGCCTCTTTCACTGGGGGTGGATATGTCGGCAATGACGCCGTAAGCGACAGAAAAGGTGCCTAAAGTCGGGCTCACGGGTTAGTTTTCCCTAAGGATGTCGCATATGCGACAGACAACTGGTGGCAAGGGAGGTGAAGGTACCAGAGATGCCGGCACTCTGCAACATGCGGAGCAACAAGAGCGCGACAGCAGAACGCTGAAGCGCTATGCCGATATTGGCGGCAATATAGAGGGTCAGGGTGATGGCGTACAACGGACGGCGGCCCAAGGTGTCGGCAGCATCTCCAACAATGGCCGGAGCGATAGCAGAGACGACCAGGTAAGACGTGACGGTGAGATCGATCATGCCAACCGACGAGCCCAGGTCATTGGCGATGACTGGGATGGCGGGATAGTAGATGAAGCTGCTCAGCGTTGGAAACCAGCCGGCGAGGGCTACCAAAGCTACGATTCCCCATCGCTCGTTGTCTGTGAACAGAGAGTAGGGCGCAGGCGGCGAAGTCTCCGGGAGACATGCTGGCTGAGGAGATTGTTCGCCCACCTTTTTCTCTCCTGCGTTGCTGAACATTGAGGCCATGGCGATGATGAGGGATAGAATACTCGTCGACGAAGAGCGAGATTGGGAAGCTTTGTTTATTCTCTAGCTGGTCAGCCGTGCAGAAGGTGGCTTTGAAGCACAGTACCAAGTACATCTGTGCAGAGGGCTGAGCATCCACATTCACAACAAAGAAAGTTGGCCGCATGGACGTGTAATCGCGAGGAGGCTTGCTCTAACTGTCCTCAAAACAAAACAATCAGTCACGAGAGATCCAGGGCCCTGTCACCTCCATCTCTCTTGCACCAACAGATCTATCACCATGTCCCAATCATACTGGGAAGTCCAAAGCCACCCCAAGGTCCACGAAGGTGACATTGAGCTTGATGCAAACATCATTGCACGTCAGTCTTTCTTTGTCGGCTTTGCCGCTGCATCGCTCAATTTGCCTAACCTCGTCATTAGAACTCCCATCTGGCGCCACCATCAAGAGCTGCCGTGGTCATGGTGGAAGCAATTGGAACACGACAGCCCGTATTGACTTCCAAGTCAACGGGGAGCAAATCACGTACTTCCTCAAGGTGAATTTCTGCTCTAGTTCACTTTCCTTCGTCTTTATAAATATTCTGACAAACCCTCCTCGCTTCTAGCTCGCCGAAGGACCCAAAGCTGCTGCCATGTTCCACGGCGAGTACGAGTCCATGAAGCTAATCAACGAAATCGTCCCAGCCTTCTCGCCAAAACCACTGGCTTGGGGCAAGTGCAAAGATTCCGATCGCCACTTCATCCTATTCTCCTTCCACATCCTTCACAAAGGCTTACCGTCCATACCTCGTCTCACCCACGCCGTGGCTCAGCTCCATACCCTCAGCGTCGACGCAAACCCGACAGGGAAGTTTGGGTTCCACACAACCACGTACAATGGGACGCTCCCGCAAGATAACAGGTGGACCGATACATGGGAAGAGTTCTACATCAGGGGAATGCGTCAGATATATGCCGTATTCGGCATCGAAAGCTTAAGTTCTGACTCTTGCTCGTGCGAACCCGCTCGTTGGTGTGTTGGCTGACACTCGGAGTATCGGCGAAATCGGAGTTCCGGCACCAGACTTAAATGCCCCTCCATTCTTCTCTCGGCGCCATCACACTAGCTCTTCGCCGACACTGTCCGAGGACCACATCAACGGCACGGAGAAAATACGAGACGAAAAGCCCTCTGCCGATAGCCAGCCGGAGAATGTCCAGCATCAGGCGTGCCGCGTGCGAGCCCTGTCGGACCTCGAAACTCGCCTGCGGCCATGAACAACCAGTCTGTGCCAGGTGCCAGGATCGGGGCCAAGGTGACAGCTGCGCATATAGAGACCGGCCCTTCAAGAGAAGGAAGCTGCGTAGCGATGCTTCCAGGTAAGTGCAGCTAGTTGCCGTTTTTTCTCTCAAGTGGTCGGCCGTTCATCGTGTTCAGGGACTCGCCGACGACGCCGAGGGTAGAAGGGGCAACCGCGTCTTCGCCTCAACCACATCGCTACCCGAATCCCGGCTACCTAGGGTCGTTGAGCCACTCTACGATATTTAACCAGATGAATCCCTGGCCTGCATCTGAGAACGGGACCCTAAATGATACTAGCGCGGCTCAGGAGCCGGTGTCTTCTGCCTCCAGAGACATGCTCAACGGCCAGAGTCTGGCTGACCGGGCTGCCCACGCCCTGAACCAGCTAATTCGGATGGACATACCCAGACTCAGGAAGCTCGTTCAGGTGTGGCTAGATAAAAAGGTCAACCTCCCACTTGCAGAGCCTTTCGTGGCTCGCTGCGCAGATGCTACACAGGCCATGACGGCTTCGCTGCCGTCTTCAACCATAGGTCTCCCAGAACCCAGCGCGGTCGTCGTGCAGCAGGCAAAGCTAATGCTGCGGAACACCCGAAGGCGGCTCGTTCTCCGAAGGGAATCCACTGTCGCGGAATACTTTGCCCAAATGTTCGGCGACAATTTGCGATGGGAGTCGCTCGGGATATTCTTCAACGCTGCCACCAGGGCGGCACTGGACGTGGCCTCGTTCCCTTCGCTGTATACCGACGACCAGCAAAGACGTGATCTTATTAGAGCTCTGACTTATGTAGGAGACTGTTGTCTGGAGACGTGCCTTGCGCTCGACTCTATGAATGATCTACAACTCATTTTACAATATGAGAACTTCATTGTGCACTCGCAAGTAGACGGAGATCAGAGTAGGCCGTCACAAACTTACAGTAGTGTGTGTTGGCTAACCACCTGCAACGTAGGTTACCACTCCTGGAGGAGAATCGGCGACGTCGCAAGCTCTCTCTTTGCGCTTGGATATCACGAAAAGATTGACGAAACCACATCCAACATCCCCCTCTTCGTCGCCGAGCTGAGAAAGGCCACATCCGCCCGCGTCTACGCGGCGGACAAGAGTCTAGCGATATTTCTCGGTCGCCCACCACGTATCGTCAAGGCCTATTGCATTTTCCAGCTCCCAGCCAACCTGCCGAACATATGGGACACTGGAGATGCTACTACGGCGGCTGGCCAAGATGCAGAAAGAACCGTCGTGGGAGAGACGAGCTCAAACGACTTGGAGGTCATCAACTACACGGCGGATACGCGGTGCTCTGCCCGTTTCGCGTGGCTCAAGGAGGACGTTTTGGGGCTCTTCCGTCATCGCATGTCCCCTGATCAAGTTGAAAAAGCAAGGTTCGTTGCGTTTTTGTTCAAGGCTTCGTTTCAAGTACTCAACTAATTGTCCTGATAGTGCCATCAGAGCAGCGGTTGAGGACCAATGGCGAGAACTACCCGCGCACTTTAAACTCACCACTAGCCTCAGACACTGCCACTCGGACCCATTCACTCGCGACTTTCTCGTGGGAACCCGTCTTGACTACTTGCACACGCTCTTCCTTCTTCACTTGGCTTCGCTTCGGCAAATATCCGAGCCCGATGAAGCACTCCTGACAGTGGCTGGTGAGATGCTGTCTCACATTGTCGAGGTCATCATCCTACGGGATCGCCTGGTCAACTCTGGGACCTCCCTGATCTGGAAGGTAATTCTCGGTATTTTATCTGATCGCAGACAGAAGCTAACTAGGTATCAGGTCGCTCAGTACGGCTTACCTGCTGCGGGAATAATCTCACTTGCACTCTTGCATTCCACGGTCAACACGGGCGCGAGTCCCTTTTCGCGGTCGAGGCTGGTACAAGATCTAAGCGTACTTGTGGCGGAGATCCGAACGGGCGCCATGATCCAGGCTGGCGAGCCCAACTTTGCGCTGTTTACCCGCGCTACAAGCACCATCCAGAGCCTCCTCGACTCTTTAATGACCTGGGGGCAGTCCAGGACGGATACTCTCAACTCCCAGGTAGATACGTCAACTCAGTACATGGATCGGTGGGACCCTTGCATCAACTTTGATCCTTGGGAGTTTGAGATTGACTTTTGGGCAAATCTTGCGGAGCATCCGACGTTGCACGGCACCAGCCATGAGAACTAGGCATATCCTGTTGTATGGGTTCTTCATGTGCCAAGGGGAGATGAAAGGACAAAAGTACGAAGCCCTCGGAATTTAGGATATTTCGGGTGTATGATACTGGTGCGACTCGTCAGTAGTACATCAATTAGCTCCGACCAAGTTGAGACAGTCCAGCCTCTTATTTTGGTATAAATGACTTCACCAACGGGCCATTTATGAGACGATGTCTTGCCGACTTAAACTAGCCGATGTGATCATAGTGACGAAGGTCTTTTTTTTCTATTTATTCTGTAATAATTAATCCTCAGACTTCATCCATTATCGTGCCGTAACTCGAATTCCTCCCACCGCTCACTTCCCACCACTGTTCCTCTTCGTCAGGTATTCGACAAACTTCCTCAGAGACAGCGGAGCATCGTCCATCTCCATAAAGACCTCAATCATGTTCAACCCCTTGCCCTCCTGAACCACAGGATCCGCTAGAACAGCCTGCAGCTCGCCCCAATTACGCGCGCTCCTCGTCGTCACCCTATAATCGGGATCGTCCACGGGCGCCCCGAAATAGCTCGGCGCTTCGAGGTTACGCCACGGCTGCACATCGTTGTAGTCGGCGTGAAACCCGTGAATGATGCGCTCGATAGTGTAACCATTATTGTTCAGGATAAACATCGTAACGTCGAGCTTGTTCCTGATGATGTCGCTGATGGCCTGCGCAGACATCTGAAGACTGCCCTCTCCTTCGAAGAGAATCGTCCGGCCAGCGCGCCGTGTTCCCTCGCTGACCATTTCTCGTTGTGCCAGGGCTACCCCCTGAGAAGCCGCTAGGGCGTATCCGATGGACAGCCAGATGGTAGAAGTCATGAGAGTCGTGTCTTCGGGGAGGACAAAGGACTGGCCTCCGTATGCGGAGGTGCCCGTCTCGGTGAGGATCATGTCCCCGGGTCGGAAGAAGTCGGACATGCGCAGCCAGAATGAATACTGGTCTACTGTAGCGTCTGGCACAGTTGGAGGGAGGGCCTTGAGGATTTCCCTTGGGTCTTCCGGGTTTGGCGGGAACGGATCAGCGACGGCTAGGTTTAGTCCGTCGAGTTTCGCAATGACCTTGCTCAGGAGGGACTTGATGCCAACTCCCCGCAATGGTGTAGATGTAGTAGTCGCATCACCGATAGTAACTGAGTCGGCCTCTAGGACAACGCTGACTCCCGCCTCGGGACTGGCAGTGAAGCCATACGTATTGATATCGGAGCGCAAAGGTCCAAAGTGAAGCACCAGGTCGCGGCTCTTTACCCAGTCCGAATGCTCCGAGCTCCCAGCAAGCCCGTAGTAGATGCCATGAAAGTTGGGCAGCCTCTCGTCAACCAAGCTCTTGCCAAAGGGCGTCGTCAACGTGGGAATAGCTGTGCGCTTCACCAACTCGTTGATACTGTCCTGAATGCCAAACCTCCGCGCAAAGCCGTCGACTAAGATCAAAGGCCGCTTCGCATTCTGCATCTTCTCAACAAGAGTACCGACTACCTCGTCTTCGAGCCGCTCATCGTACCCATCAACGGTAAGATCGATAACCCCCCGGGGAGCCGCCACCTTGACCCTAACCATATCAGAGGGAATCTCGATATACACCGGCCGACTCTGCAAAACACACTGCCGAAGCGTCTCGTCCACCACACGCGGCACGTCCTCGGCATCCGCCAAATTAGCCTGCGCGACCGTAACCGACCTGTACATGTCGGCAAAGACCCTGAAGTTGCCATCGCCGAGGGAATGGTGCAGACACGCGCCCGCAAGCTGAGCAGCCCGCGGCGCCGAGCCGACGATGTGCACGACGGGGGCTTTTTCGGCGTAGGCGCCGCCGACGGCGTTGATGGCCGACAGCTCGCCGACGCCGAACGAGGTGACGAGGGCGGCGAGGCCCTTGGTCCGCGCGTAGCCGTCGGCCGCGTACCCGGCGTTGAGCTCGTTGGCGTTGCCGACCCAGCGGAGGCCCGCGGGCTCGAGGTAGTCTAGCACGGTGAGGTTGTAGTCGCCCGGGACGCCGTGGATGGATCTTACGCCGAGCTGGGCGAGTCTGCGGAAGAGGTACTCGGGGAGGTCGACGTGGTTCGCCATTGTCTTGCTTGGATGAAGGGTGGGTTTAGAGTTGGAAGATAGAAATGAGACGGGAGTGTCACTTGGAGTGAGGCGATGGAGTTGTTCTTATGTAGTGATGCCCGGTGCGGAAGGCGTACATCTTTCCCGTCACGCAGGCTCTTTGCACCACGACACCTGTCTACTCCGCCAGGTCGCTCCTCTACGGCGTCTTAGAGGAAATCCCTCGAAAGGTTCCTGGCTGCAGTCTACAGCACACCGTGAGGCAAACGCTCCGAACACGATCCACAGCATGTGTGGGATAGGGCGCAAACGTTGACCTTACGCCGAGTTCTCCGGAGACTCCGAGCTGTCCGGCCACGGCGACTGCCAAACCCGGAGCCGGGTCGTCTATCCCCGGACTTACACCCGGCGACACTCCTCCGGCACAGATGCTCTCCTCTTACAAGCCCAACTCAAGTCATCTTCTAGATTCTCAGTCCTGATCCTTCCATGCACATGTCCACATCAATAGCCAACTTCAGCCATGCCCCTCGCCACCGAATTAACTCGTAGACTCGGCATCCGGGGTAAACCACACCACCCTACCAACTCGCCCATCTAATAACCTAACGCCCACCCGTAGTCCCCGTCGTCCAGGGCGGCATGATGCACGTCGGCATCGCCACCCTCGCCTCCGCCGTATCCAACGCCGGCGGCCTCGGCACCATCACGGCCCTCAACTTCGCATCCCCGACCGCCCTGCGCTCCGAAATCCGCCGCTGCCGCGCCCTCACCGCAAACCCCTTCGCCATCAACATCACCCTGCTCCCCAGCGCAACCTCACCAGATTACCGCGGATACGCCCAGGCCGCCATCGACGAAGGCATCACCATCGTCGAGACAGCTGGCAACTCGCCCGGCCCCATCATCGCGCAGCTCAAGGACGCGGGTGTCACCGTCCTGCACAAGTGCACCAGCATCCGGCACGCGCAGAGCGCCGCGCGTCTCGGCGCCGACTTCTTAAGCATCGACGGCTTCGAGTGCGCAGGCCACGTCGGCGAAAGCGACATCACCAACCTCATCCTGCTGAGCAAGGCCCGGCAGGTACTTAACGTGCCCTTCATCGCCAGCGGGGGCTTTGCAGACGGCTGGGGCCTAGCCTCGGCTTTATGTCTCGGGGCCAGCGGCATCAACATGGGCACGCGGTTCCTATGCACGCAGGAGGCGCCGGTGCACGACAACATCAAGCGGGAAATCGTCCAGGCTCAGGAAACGGATACGGTGCTGCTCCTGCGGCGCTGGCGGAACACGAACCGTCTGTACAAGAACGCGGTCGCGCGGGAGGCCCTGGAGCTCGAATTGGCGAGCGAGACGGGGAGCTTTGACGAGGTGGCGCCCTTGGTCAGTGGGAAGAGAGGCAAGGCCGTTTTCGAAACTGGGGATCCGGAGGCTGGGGTAGGTTGTTTCTGGTGCGCTGTGATGTGGGATCGATTGTTGACGCGTGCACAGGTTTGGACGACGGGACAGGTGATGGGGCTGATTCATGATGTTCCTACCTGCGACGCTCTGGTTCAGAGAACCGAAGGGGAGGCTGAAGCTGTGTTGAGGGATAGGCTGGGGATGATCATCCCAGGGTGAAGCGTAGTTGTTCAGTGGAGGTGCATCGAGGACTTACACAGCCATACGAGACATCAACCACGCTCATAAACCCCAACGTACCCAAGCATAATCGAGAGCCATCTGTACCGTCCGCTTTCCTAATAGCATATATCTATAAGACCACAGAAGACACCAGGTGCGATCCCAAGCCGTCAGCGAGCAGTGCCAGCCAAACCTCGTCGCTCGTATACACAAGGACATCTACACACCACGACAGCATCCGTCAACACCGCCCATCTCAGCACCCATTCCCCAGACCACTACGATCATAACCGTTTCTGGACCTGACCACGCATGACCGCGGCCCACTGCGCAGTCATATTTGCGCCCTTGGATGTACAAGCGTCTCCCTCGGACAAAGGCGTGTCGGTCGGCCAACTCGGAGAAAGCGCTCTGGCTACTCCGCTTCGAGCTTGAAGAGTCATGGACCGTCTCAATCACACCTACTTCAAACCTCTAGAGCTCACCCAAGTCCAGTCACGCAAACAAAGAAACCTGGATATTCTCGATTAAACCATCGGCGCTCCTCACAATGTCCAAAGTCCCATACGGCAATTACCCTCCCCATGACCGAACCTTTAACAGAAGAACCAACAAAACCGTGATGCGCCTCCAGTGACCCTCGATGTCTTCACATCAACAAGGCATCTACAACCCATCCCAGCTTCATCCCCCCAATCCCTTCTAACCAGCCCCTCAGATTCAAGGGCAACCAGCTCGCCATCATCAGACTCGCCAACACGCTATCCACCGCGCACATGCAAGCCATAGCCCGCGAGTTCAACTTCTCCGAAACCGTCTTCCTGCGCGCCCAGCTCCCCGACGGCTCGTTCCCCATCAACATCTTCACCCCGGTCAACGAGATGGCCTTCGCCGGCCACCCCGTCGTCGGCGCCGGCCACGCGCTCTTCCGCAACCTGCTGCCAGGCGACCTCCTGACCTCCGAGACCGACACGCGGCTCACCGTCCGGACCAATGCCGGCCCCGTCGCCGTCAGCTACGACCGCGACGCCCAGATCGTCTCCGCCGAGGTCCCGCACGACGTCCACGTCCACTCCGTCGGCACCCCGAGGGCCAGCATCCTCGACACGCAGCCCGGCCTCGCCTCGCCGCCCACGCCCTGCTGCCGTCGTACCCCGCGCTGTCCATCGTCAAGGGCGTCACCTACACCCTCGTCGACCTGACGGCGCACCCGGAGCTCTTCGCCGCCGTCGGGGCCGCCGAGAGCCAGGCCACGCCGCTCGACGACGGATGGGCGCCGTCCTTCCTCGGGACCATGTACTACCGTGTCTTGGACTCGCACGCAGAGGCAGGCAGGAAGGTCCAGAATCTCCGCGTCCGTATGATCGCCATCAACCTCGAGGACCCCGCCTGCGGCAGCGGTTCCTGTGCGCTGGGCGCGTATCTTGCGCTTCAAGGCGGTGGCAAGAACGGCCAGTACAGGTTTGTGCTTGATCAAGGGTCCGAGATTGGCAGAGATAGCAACATCATAGTCGACGTGGTCCTCGACGAGCACGGAACCGGAGTGGCCTCGATTCTTTTGTCGGGTCATGCTGCGCCCGTCACCGAGGGAGTCTTATCATTGCCCGAGTGACTGGGATAACCAGTGACCTCATCACAAAAACTTGGACATGAATGAGATCATTTTTTTTCCACAAATTTATAACACACATCGACGTTGCCGGTATCATCTACCCAACTCCCGCCCAACACCGAAAAGAACAACCAGCGTAGCATCACTCGTCCCATGTCCCGACGCGGACTGTTTCCCATATCCTGCCACGCACGAAACTTGCCCACTGCGGATCGGCCGCAAGCCCAACTCTACCAAACAAGCCCGCCAAGACTCTTCAAAGTGCCAGGTATCAGAATCGAAGTGGAGAAGAGTCAACCGATTATGAACGCCTCTTCAACATATAAGTAGATCCGGAATAATAAGCAGCGTCTCCGTCCCTTCCAAGGTCTGGAAAACGAAAGAAGTGAAGGAAAATGAAGACCCGATACCCAGCAGATGTGACATAGCATGGTGGCAAGGTGCGAAACAAGAGCTCTACGCCAGCGCCAGTGGCATGCTAATCTCCAGAGACCAGCCCTTCATATGTGCAATAGCGATGGGGCAGTGGAAAGGGACAACGTCCTGTAACAAACATCTCCACAAGTCTGAGCTAGTCATCAGCCCACTAGTCCGTCTATTATTCAACCTTGACTCTTTTCGAGTCCGATGATGCTTCTGCTGCCTCGCTCTGGGCGGTAGCGCCATACTCTGGCGTTTTCCGCTTCGTTGCTGCAGTGTTGCTCGTACTAACACTCAAGTTGGAGCTGTTGGTGTGAGTGTTGGAATTCACAGTGGAGTTGGGGCCGTCATCCCTCAGGAAGCTCGGTCCTGATCCAACCACGGGGGTAGCAAAGTTCAGCGGGCTTGGCAATGTGTTGCTATCACCGCCCCTAAAGTTCCAGTCAGGATAGAAGCTGCTGGGACTGGGCAGGAACTCGTTGTTCAGGAATCGTGACGGCAATGCAGACACGGGCGTTTCGCCCCCATTCACATTCTGCTGGGGAGGTGGTCGAGCAAATGGATTCGGAGGGCCCGTTGCTCCAGCCGAGAGCAACGCCGAAGCAGAAGGGGACGGAGGAGGCAGCACCAGCGCTGACTGGGAATTGTGTCTTTGGGGCACCTGAGTCGAGCCTTCGGGAGGATTCCGCGGCGAATTGGACTCGGCGGTTTCGCTCTCTCCAGCATCCGAAGCCTCGCCTGGAATCTGCACCGTTAAACGTGGACCTCGCGGTCGAGCTCCCCCAGTGGCTCCGATCTTGAGACTATTCGACCTTGACGGGGGAGTGAGCGTAGTCTCCGGAATAGACGACATGGATATCGTGCGCGACTTGTTCGAACTCTGCGTCTTCGCCCGTTGCGGCTGCGGAAGAGGAGGCGACGAGGTGCCGTTGTTGGCGCGGTTCAACGCCGCTATGTCGACAGACTGTGAACGACTCGCAGCATTGGCCGCAGCGGCAGCCGCACCCGACTCGGTCTTGATAGGCTCAGCAGCAAATGACGCCAGATGTTGTGACAGAATAGACCGGTTCTCTTCGATTGGCGTGAATATGCTGTGTGACTTTCGCTGCGGCATCTTCTTAATAGCCGAGTCCGTATTAAGCAGTGGTGGCTGAGGCCGATCCATGGAATCCATCCTGCGTGCCACAGGCGGAGGAGGCGGAGGGTCCTGCAGGCGACGCTCGCCCTGCTGTGGAGGTTGCGGTGGAGGTGAAATGATGTGTGGGACAGGAGGATTCGAAGGCAATTGCTGATGGTTTGGCTGAGGCGACGGCGTGGGTCTCGAGGGCGCTTGAAGTACCTGTGAGGGCGGTTGTGGTGAATAGGTGGGAGGCATTGGGGGGCGTCGGTCATCGACATAAGACGGCGGCGGCTGCTGTTGTTGCTGCTGTTGCTGCTGTTGTTGCTGCTGCTGCTGTTGTTGCTGTTGCTGCTGTGCCTGCTGCTGTGCCTGCTGCTGTTGCTGTTGCTGCAGCACCTGACTCGACTGTTGCCCATACGAGTACGGTGGCCCCTGCTGGGCCATGAGAGGAGGGGGAGGGTTGTAAATGGGAGGAGTAGGCATGTAGCTAATCCCGGGGTGCGGAGGTCCGGGCGGCGGTCCGGGCTGCGAGACCATGCCGGGACCGGGACCCATCCGGCGCATATCGTTTCGGGAACCCGGCCGCGACCCGATCGGAGGTTGAGGGGTGTGACCGCGCTGAATGGCGTGGCCCGGGTGGGCTTGGAAGTGGCCACCGTTGGTGCCAATTGGCGGTGATGCCGAGGGTGTATGGTGTCGGATCTGAGGGAAGGGCTGTTGGGGTTGCCCGTGGAAGTGCGGAGGCATCATCTGGTTGTCGATGCCGTCGGGCGCGTGGGGAGGAGTACCGTCGGCCTCCTCTTCCTCTTCCTCATCGTTGCCGCCGTTGAAGTCGGAAGGGCCTTTGTGCTCGTTGGGACCACCGTGCTATGGAATTGTCAGTATTTGGCGCCTTTGCATGATACTAGACACCGCGACTGGCCACAAGAGGGCACGCGGGCTGGGGGATTAACGCGCGCAAGACGAACATATTGGTATCGGGTGATGAGATCTCGCATATCAGAGGACGAGTACTCGTAGAGCTTCTTGTTGTTGCCAAATATGAAGACGGCGACATCGACGGAGCAGAGAACGGAAAGCTCGTGTGCCTTCTTGAACAAACCGCCTTTTCGCTTCAAAAAGGTTCTGTAGCGCGCAAGATTAGCCGGGTGTCGCGAGAGCACGACCACAGACGTCGCTGGAGAGGGGTGCAATGCTTACACAGAACGGTTTCTGTCATCCTTGATGGCCTTGATCTCAATCTTTCTTCGCCCCATGGCGACGGTTGGTGTGTCTTGGGTCGGCGAGTGCTAGGTGTCGCGTCCCACGCGGGGCAAAGGGGGACGGATGGCGTCGGGAGTGTCGAACTCTTCAAAGCGCGGCGAGGAAGGATGCGATGCGAGAAAGGCGGAGAGGTGCAGCTGAGCGTCGCGCGACGAGAGCTGACTCGACAGTCGTTTCTTTCGAGGATCCAGGATTGGCAGCGTGAGCGACGTGGACGGCAGAGGGCGGGTGGGTATCGAAGGGACGGTTGGCGGAGAAGGGACGGTTGGCGGAGAAGGCGAATCGACGGTGGGTGAAGATAGGTCTCGCGGGTGAAGGCGAATCAACGGTGGGTGAAGAAGGCGAGAAAAGGAACGAGGCAGAAACCACGTCGTCGAGGCTTGGATGACGGAGACTTGGGTGACGGAGGCGGCGGCGAGGTTAAGGTTGAGGCCGAGGTGGAGGGTTTTCAGAGGTGGAGGAGGACGAAAGACCGGGATGAGAATAGCCCAGAGACAAAGGGTCGAGCCGTCGACTTAACACTTTGGGCAGACGGGATGCGAGAAAGAAGAACGGCGGCGGCGAGGAAGAAAAGAAGTGGAGGGCCGAGACAAAGCAGGGACGTGCAGGTGGGAAATTGGAACCCTGCGGCCGTTGCAAGGGGAGTAGCTGAGCGGCTGCGGCTGGCTGTGGCGATACCTCGGGCGTAGTGCCGCCGGAGTACCTCTGTCAGACGAGCCGAGCTAGGCTGGGTACCTGTACTTTTTTCGAACCCGCCAGGCAGGCTAGGTGTTAGGGTGCAGAGGTAGTCCCTTTAGGTTGGCAGGTTGAAGTAGGTTAGGCGGTAGGTATTTAGGTGTCCGGTCAGTCTGGAGGGGAATCCAGGCCCTGTATCCTAACCCGTGCTGTGTGCGGGCGGCAGACGATGTGGAAGCGTGGTCAACTGGAGAGTACCGAGGAGAGACGCAGGTAGAGAGAGACGGAGAGAGGAAAGAGAGCACGCGCAAGAGGAAACAAGAGCCGTTTGCCTGGCGATTCGATGCGCCGCGAGCGTATGTGTATGTGTGACTGACAAGACACTCAACACTCACTCACTCAGCTCCACAGTCTTTCCTTTCACTGCCCCCCCAGAGCCGGCGCAGCTCTTTCTGCTCCTTCCTCAGGCAGCGGACGTGTCTGTCTGGGCGGCGCGGGTTGGGGAATCTCGCGATGCAGCGAGCGACGGCGCGGGATGCGATGCGACCTGCGGCGACGGGGGGTGTTGGATTGGGCGCTGCGCTGCGATGCGATGCGATGCGATGCGAATGGGGCTGAATCTGGCGTTTGATGGGGGGAAGGGGGAGGGGCGCAAAGGGAGGGGAGGGTCGAATGGGTTCTAATAATAGACGGATCGTGTTCACTTGCTTTGGGGATGGAAAAGAAGGCCGTCATGCATGGAAGGGCGGAAGGGGGGAAAAAAAACATCGTCGATGACGGGGACGCTGTGTTAGGTAAGTCGGCGGTAGGGGGGGATGTCCAGGAACCCCCCCTAACGGCCAGTGGAGCACACCGCTGCAGCAATGGCCGCTGGCCGCTGGGGGGGCTGGAACTAGATTGCTGCAGGCGGGTGCACAGCCCAGCCACCAGCCACCAACCAGCCCGTCCAGCCCATCCCGTCAGGACCTCCTCGTTCGCGATACCTACTACTCCCGTCGCCAGGTTCATCCTCGTGTCATACAGCAACATGCCTTGACCGTGGGAAAACCCTTGGAAAAATCTCTGTTTCCTCCCAGCCTCCAGACACATGCACACACAGACATCCGCAGGGAGCGCCCCGGGACTCTCGGCTGCTTCATCCAGTTGCTGCGCGTGCCTGGCTTTGTCGATGATGATGCGAAGGAAGAACGTGGAGCGAGCTGCTTCGGCCTCTGTCTGTTTCAACATCGCTAGAAAAGGACCCGCTCGGTGTATGTCAGTCTCTCATCTTTCTGTCGTCGGGATGCTCAAACATCGCCATCCCCATCTCCACCAGGACGTTTCCCTTTTTCGACGGCACTCTTTCGATGCTCAGACTAACACAATCGACAACCCAACAAAAACATCCCGAGAGCTCTGACCTTGGCCTGGCTCGAGTGTCTGCTACCCCTCGGGGCTAACTCGCAGTCCCGTCAATCTATCCATCACACGCGGCTTTGCGCTTAGGCGACAGTGCCGCCGTGAAAGTCGCTTGTCGTCCATAGAACAGGCGCCTCGCACCCACCGACGCTCTCTGTCTCTGACTCTCTGGCTCTCTCCCTGCATGCAAGGTCGGTCAGCGAGGCTGCGAAAATCACCTCCCCCGGCCCCGGATCATTTTGTTTCATGCCCCGGTCCGCCATCTTCTCGCTGAGCCTCGCTGCTTCTCCGCTGTTTGCTATCCTCCTCTCTCCACTCTCCAGCTCTCTCCGTCTGCCTGCCACCACCGTCACCAAAGTCAACCGATCCTGTGCCTGGGCCGCGAGGGATGCGGCCGCATTTCGTGTCGGACTCCGACATGGTCCTTCTCAGCTGCAAGCACTCATCCCGCAGCTGCTGCAGCGGCCCATTTCCCATTGCTCGTATCCATTGCCTTGTCGAACCACGATGCTCGGGACCGTGTCACTTTGCTCTCCATCCCAGCTCCAGATGTCATGATACGCCCGCCTCGTCTCACCTCTTCTTCGCCCGCCCCCAGCCTTGCTAGATACAACCTCGTCCCCCGCGAAACCTCCATTCACAGCCTCCTCAGATAAGCGCCCGCTTCTACCCACCCAGTCACCGTTCACCGTCCCGCCGTCCGTGAGTAAGAATCCCCCCTCCCGTTTCTAAATATAAATCCCGCCCCTCATCCGCATCCACACCCACATGCTCGACGTCCGCCTCAGTCCCTCTCGGGCCAATTAGCCCGCCTTTTCGCTCCTCAACACCCGTCACTGGTCAGGCCTCGTTTCGGAGCTGCATGAAATGGGGCTAATTTGTCGCATTAGCCCGCCTTGGCACCCAAAAACACCCAGACCCTCATCACCACCAGTCCACACACACACACACATCATCACATCACACATCACAAATCATACATCACAGGGTCCCTTCACCGCATCCTGCTCCCAACTGTCCCGTCTCCGTTTCCACGTCCACGTCCTCCTCGTTTTGTCGGGTCTCGGGTCTTGAGTCTCTTCCAGTCTGTCTTGTCTCACTTCGTTATGACCTTTCCGCCTTGTCCCGTCATGACCCACCCAGTACTCCCCAAGCTCCGATTCTCCCACTTATTCCACGTGTCTGCCACCCCATCCACCTACTGGTGCCCGTCCATGCCCATCACCATACCAAGCCGTACACGTTGCCAAGTCTGAATTGTATTGATGTGGGTATTATTGCCAACTTAGAAACTGAACGAGCACTCCCGTACTTTTGAACTTGCCTTGCCTTCCCAGCTCCCTCCCCCTGAATAACCCAGGGCCAACCCTTGACCGCGGCGCCGTAACTCCTGAATCAATGCGTTCCTTGCTTTCCCTCAAATGCTGAGACTGCTGTGCATGAGGCCTTGTTCCTGCTTAATGAAACACCCCGTTTTCCCCCCTCCCGTCCTTGTTTCACCGAGAATATTCAGTCCGTAACCGTCATCGAACTAAATCGACCCGGTCATCCCATCAATATCCCAGTTCGTGCCTCGAGGCAATACCATCGTCGTAGGTCCGGTTATTCTTCTCGGTCGCATACGTCGCAGGCGTCGCGCGAACCAAGACCACGGTTGATCTGGCTTAGATGGGCGATCCGGCATTACCAGACGGGGCATTGTAATTACCAAAACCACCGTGTTCCGCGGCGCCGTTGTCCGCTTTCATCGTCCCGTTGAGCAGAGGACATAACCTTTTCGCCACACAATTAGTAAAATGTTCTGCAAAGATTGCCATGATCTGAAAATGTTGGAGTTGACGCTTGTCAGTGCCGGAGCGACCCATAGCGGTATTTGGGCTTTGCTCGTGCTCGCCTGAGCCGCTCTCGTCTGCGCCGCTCCCTCTCCAAGCGTTCGCGTTTTTCCTGGTCCGCAAGTCGCTTACGCTCGCGTGCAGCCCGTTGTAGTTCTTCTTTCCGCTTCTTCTCATTCGCTGCTTTCTCTTCTTTCTCTCTCTTGATTTCTGCGGCGCGGCGGGCTTGCTCTTGTTTCTTCTCCTCCTTTGCACGTTCTCGAGACGCGGCTTGCTCCGCCTTGGCACGTTCCCGAGCCGCAACTGACTCCAGTTTCGCGAGCTCTTGCGCCTTTTTCCGAGCCTCCAAGTCGCTCTTCTGGAGACTTTGATGCAGAATGGTCTTCTGCGGCCGCTTCCTTCCACTCTTGGTTTCGTCTCCCACTTGAGAACTCCACCAATCAAAAGACATGCGAGGGGGTGGTGAAATGGGGCATTCCATACTTTTTGTTTGTCTTGATGTGACCAACCTGTCCACAATTGGCACACTTTCGTGTTGTTCCAGTGGGAATCTTCTCTGCTCCGTTGACCTTGGGAGACCCGGCGTCCCCGGCGCTGGCTTTGTGATGCAGCTCCTTCTGCTGTTCGCGGGCTTGTCGTCGTGCCTTGTTCTTTTCCAGTCTTTCGAGCTCCTTCTTAATTCTGATTGACGGTCAGTCTCGAGATCCACAATGCCACAATGGGGGAAACATACCTAATGCCCGCAAGACGGTCATGGTCGGCATTACCCGTAGGTCGAGAGCTGTAAATGCTGTTGCAAGATATACGTAAGCTGGTGCCCTCATCTCTAGTCCAATAATGTCCCTCTCTGAGCCGGGGTTCCCAACACCATAGCAGTATGATGGCTTCTTCTTGGAGGACTTGCTCCTCGAGTGTTGTTGAACGGTTTGGTCGGAATTGGGTGGGTGCACGTACTCTTTCGACTCCAGATCCGCCTCTGTTCGCCGCTTCATATACTGCGATATCACTACGGGATCGTGAACAATTTCAACTCGGCTTTGGGTGGTACCGTCTGCCATCCGAACTTCTCGGGTGATGCGGATCGTGCGCTTCTGGTGGCGACTGGACGAAGTCAAACCACTAATTTGGCTGGTGCCGTCATCGAACTGAGCGGGTGTCACGGCCGACTGCACATTAAACCTGTCGTCCTCGTCCTCTGTCACGGCGACGTCTTTATCGTCGTGCTCCTGGTGGTCGGAAAGAGTCGACTTTTGTTTCTCCCAGATCTCGCGGATGCCCTCCTCGTACATTGCCTGTTGCTTCTTGACATTGTATGCGTGGCCACCGTTAGCTCTCTTTTCACGCTCCATCGCGTCTGCAGAGGTAGCAAGAGGACCCTGCACCGCCTCAATGTATCCACCCTTCATCGACGTACGGATGAAGCTGAAACCGAGTCCATGACCAGTGGGATCTCCCTCACCGTGAAGTTGAAGCATGGCTTTCTGAGCACAAGCATCAATAAATGCCTTTGTGGTCTTCCAAGGTGCCATCTTGTCGGCAAGTGTTTCTTCCTGCTTCTCCGGCGCTTTCTTCGTCCCCTTGGCGATCCTGCTGCCATCATCTTCGACGTCCTCCTCTTCGGCGTCCACTTCTTGGACCTGAACGTCGTCATCTATGTTGGCGTTTCGAGGGTCGTAACCAGCATCCTCCAGTTCCTTGATACCAAGTTGCATAGCATCAAGTAGAGACACCTCCTCGGGCTTGATCATGGATCGAACCGAACTCTCGTCGGGAAGAACTTCCCCAGGCTTCAGCCGCCACATGCCTTTCTCGCCGCTTTCTCTGTCATACTGAAGGAACTCCTTTAACTTCTGCCGATTCTGCGTGTCGGTCGATTCGGCAATATGCTTAGTAATGTCCGACAGTTGACAGTTATCCGTGACGCTATGTCGTATCATGCGGAACGCGAGCATCTTCATCCTGTTCTTGGAAGCGTTGGTGACCTTTCTGCTGTGCGGCCCAGGAACCTCGACCGAGGGGAACTGTTGTCCAACCACATGTAGGTGGTCGATTTTGTGAAGGAACCATTTGGAACCGTACTCGCCCGTGCTGCTTCGGACAACGAGGAAATCGCTATTGCGTGGCGTGTGCTTGAAGACTGGTGCGCGGTACATCTCGTTGTGCAAAGTAGGCACGGTTTCGCCAGCATCAACGGTTCCGAACAGAGAGAATGGAGACCGGTCTTCGGGAAGAAGCATGCGGTACTCGCCCAGGTCTTGTTTAGGCAGCTGCTCGTCTTCGTTGGTGTCCTTTCTTCGATAGTAGTTGATCAAACGGTTGCCCATTCCGAAGTTGCTGATCACTCGTGGTCGTTGTTCACAGTACTCGAAAAGGACGGCTGTGGAGTTGTCGTTGATACTGAGATCCTTAGACTTCAGAAACACTTCGTGTGCCTTGCCCTTCATGAGCTTGCGCTTGTGATGGTTGGGCTTGTCGAACTTAATGACGTGGCCGGCAAATTTCTTGTACCTGAAGCGAGGGCGATGATACTCATCAGTCGTACCACCGAGCTTAACTTTGTAGTACGGCCATGAGAGCTTGATGGCAGGCATGCTGTGTTCGACCGAGATGTTGCCAAGAGTCGCACGGACCTTGCTTTGGTGGTTCTCTTTCAGGGCCTCGTACGCCTCGTCGTTCGAAATGTTGAATCGCTGAGAGACATCTCTGCCCAGATTGCCGTTTGCCATGCGCTTCAGTTTGGTCTCCTGGCGGGGTCTCTTCGCAACGCGCTGGGAATCCTGAGTCTCCAGAAGAAGATAAGGGTCACTCATGTCCAAATGGACACGCTTAGCGCCTCGTCGGGTTGCATCCTCAAAGTTATCGAAACTGGGTGCTGAGTATCGGGGAATCGCGGGCAGGCCGAGCTGAATGGTCTTGCGCTTCTTGGGGTGCGGCTGCGCTTCGTCCATGTCCATCAAAAACTCGGCATCCCACTCATCGTCCTGCTCCTCAATCTGGTGCTTCCGCGACTGAAGCTGTTCCTTTTCGGCGGCTTGAAGCGCTATGAAGTCGTCCTCCACGGTGCTGATATGAACGCTCCAGTCCTCGCAGGCCAGCTCAATGTCGCGAAGAGAGAAGCCCGCAATAGTCTCCGAGTCAGATTCCTGGTCGACATCGAACTGCACGGTATCCCCTGCCCGTTCAGACTCGTCCTGGCCACACGGAACAAGCCCTCTAGCCTCTGCTTCCTGCGCCTTTTTTCTGGTCGTCGTCGCTGTACCGGGAATTCGGAAAAGCTTCTCCTGGTCGGGGGCAAGATCGAGACTGAGCTTGCTGGTGACGAGATGTTTGGGCTTCTTAGGAGGTTTCTTTTCCTTCCAGGTTGCCTTCTTTGGGGGCAAGAGCTCGCTCCACGTCAGGACGTGTCCCTTTTTGAAGGCGGGCCAGGTAGCTTTCAAGAGGTCTTCGACGGTCTCGGCGGGTGCGGGGATATCGGGGTCTTGGTTCGCGCCGTTCTGAGGCTCGGGATCGAAGTTGATGCCGGGGAAGCTGAGTCCTGAATCGATCGGCTGGGTGTCTTCACCAGCTTCGGCATCGCGGACGTGGGGTGCGGGCGATGAAGGGCCAAGGATGGGATCAATCGGGGAGGACGCTCCCTCGCCGAACAAGTCGTCTGCGTCGTTACTAGTTCCTCCATCGTCAGTCAAACCCGGCATCTCCAAGGAAGCGCCCGCGCTGGGCTCCTCCTCATCAGGCAGGTCATCATCGCTAATGTCCTCGAAATCCTCCGCATCGTCGGCTTTGTTGGTCTGGTCAAATGGCGTGTCGTCGAGCTTGAGGCCACCGCTGGCGCCGTCCTGGCTCTGCTCGAGCAAGCGCGCAATCTCGCGTTCATCGGCGGCGTCCTGGGCCTTCCAGGCAGTGTCGTCCAGGGACGAGAAGTCGGTTTTCTCGGCCATGGTTGCAGCGTTGAGTTTCCCCTCTCGAAGGCTCCGAAGCCGCGGCAGAGTGTCGACGTTTATTGCATGCTTCTCTTAAAAATGCGTCCTCGCGTCGATCGGGCGAAGAGACGGGGGCGCAAGGAGGGGAAGGGGTCGCAGGCGGGAGGCGTGAACGGTTTGAAGGTGGATTCGCGGTTGCGCTCAAGCTCGCGCGGCTTGGGAAGTTGCGGCGGCCTAGCGATGCTGAGTCAGCCAAAAGGAGTCAACGGCGGATGGAGACACAGGTGATCCATGCATCAGTGGCGCAGTCAAACAACCCGCAGTGGATGTGGCGCAACATTCAGCGCTGAGCGGCTCCGTTGCCAGTGTCAGGAGTGGTTTCACGTACCTCTGGTTGTTGTTGGTGGTGGTTAATGAAGCGGAGAGTCATGTATTAGAGGCAAAGGACCTTTTTGCTTGTTCTTGCTTGGCCGAGTCTGGCGCGTGGGTTTTAAGTACGGTATCGACTTCTACCAAAAGAAAATCCAACACAGCCGAAATGAGGAGGATGAAGGCATAAGCATGAGGACGCGTACATGATAAATCGGTCGGAGTGATATGACGAGAATGGGTTGAACATGTGTTGTGTCAGAATACTAACAAATGATGCTGTTGATGAATCGGAGCTTAGGGTGGCCAAGGCTCGTATGTCCTGCATAAATACCATGCGGAAGCACAGTGAATCAGCGACGAAAGAGGGATTTTTCTAGAAACTGCGGCATAGAGATGAAAGGAGAGAGAAAGAACCAAGAACCGGGCTTGTATCTCACTTGGAACCGTAAGGAAACCTGCCCCGAAGCCCAAAGAAATGTCGCTAAGTGAAATCGGCGATCTTGTACCTGCAGGGTAGGTAGGCATGTAGCTACCTCCGGCTTTCTCGAACGATCTTGGGCGTTCAAAAGGCTCAAAGCTACGGTATAAAACGAACAGTTTGGGCTTCTGTTTCATCCCGAATCGCTCTATAAGCATCCTCTATTAACATCCCTCACAGACGTTCAACATGAATTATGATGGAAAGGGGGCAGTCCAAATACACCAAGGCATCAGCGCAGACGCCAAGATCGCGTGACACCAAACTCCTCCCGAAGAACGTCAGTACATAATTATTCACTGAACCCAATTCCAACCAAACACTACCGCAAGCGATCCAAAGATACGTGCCCGGGCATCGACTCGACACAGCGAGCAACAAAGCGCGTGCCTAAGTGGACGTTATGTCGGAAGCAACACCGGCCCTCACCGCCAAGACAAAGAAGATACAGAAAAGCACTGCAATGACTTCCCCCAAACCCGAGGCCTACTACTATATGTCGGAGATAACATGATTCACATGCTCACACCCTCAGCGATGCTAGAACTACTAAATGCGAGCTGAGGACCTGGTGGTTAAGCGGGCGCGAAAGCTCGGGGCCAACTTAGACGGTCAGAACGGCAAGCACTCCCAACAGCCAGCCGATCAGCTTTATGCCTTGCGGACTTGCGAAACCTGCCCGAGCCAGAAATTTCTTGTGCACCACTGGGACGGGAAGTTGCTGAGGTGACTGTTGTGCTTGACATTCACTGGTGGCGGAGCAGCGGAGGACGAGGATCCGCAAGCGTTCGGAAAGGCTACGAGCGTCTGGCCGAGCGACGCTTGCATGGGTACACGAACACCTTGTTGTGTATAGCTGGATTGTACCGGGGCAAACATGGTTTGATCGAGCGCCCGTGCTGGCACAAACGGCGAAGGAGGAGTTTGCCCTACGACGGGGGATAGCAGCATGAACAACATGCATGTGGACAAGCGCGGAAGGCCAAGGTTAGAATCTCGTCCATTCTCCATTTTGAGCGATGCGAATAAGGCAGCTACTCTAAAAAACACAGTACCCTCTGAGGGAGACCCAGGATATCTTAGTATCAAACGCCAAGCAAGCCGTGGCCGGAAGTCCCACCCGGTCTACGCCAAAGCCCATAGAACGTGAAGGGTCGTCAAGCAAGTCAGGGACATTATGTAAGGGGATAAGAATGTACATAGCAGAAGAAGTCGTCGAGCACAACATTTACGCGAGGAAGACAGTGGCCATGACAGCGGCTAGGAGAGGCCAGAAGCCGAGGGCTTCT
The DNA here is from genome assembly GCA_001305505.1 of Neonectria ditissima. Lineage (NCBI taxonomy): Eukaryota > Fungi > Ascomycota > Sordariomycetes > Hypocreales > Nectriaceae > Neonectria > Neonectria ditissima. The sequence continues at coordinate 2,844,643 of LDPL01000122.1, read as the reverse complement.
GCCAGCGCATGCATGCTCTGGCCCGCGGCGGAGTCGTCGCTCTGAACCGTGGTTCCGTTGGGCAAGGTGCCATTGATGAGAATGCTCATCGTGTTGTTAACCTTAGCCACGTTGACGATGGACTTGTTGAGAGAAGCGTAGCTACCGTCACCGATGAGATCTTTGTAGTACGCAGTGTCGTTGTTGTCGTTGCATCCACAGACGGCGAAGCGAGCGCAGCCGCAGATGACGTCGCGGGTCTCGTTCCTTTCGCTCGACGAGTTGTAGTAGCGGTACTGGTTGGGGTAGTGGTACATGTAGGCGCCGTACAGCCAGACGCCAGGCCAGAAGGCGAGGGCGCCTCCGAGGAAAAGTGCGCCGCCTAGACCTAGAGGAGTCTTACTCCCAGATCTATAGGGAACCGCAGCACCTCCGGGATAGTATCGGCCGCCACCGTAGCTGGGCTGAGGGCCCGAGCCTGCTTTCGAGGAGCCGCCTGTGTTGGAACGCCTGGAGTGCGACAGGTTAGCAAAGACGTGTTCGGGTAGTACACTATACGGTGTTGGGAATAGCTTCACTCACGAGCTTGAGCTTCCGCTGCTGGAACCAGACTTGCTGGAGCCGGAGGACTTTCCAGAGCCTGATGATTTACCGGAACCTGATTTTGATGAGCTTCCAGAATTTTTAGAACGACCGCTGCCACTGTACGCACCTCCGCTACTGCCTCCGCGACCTCCTCCGCCGCCTCCGCCGCGGCGCTTGAACAGCTCGTTGTCGTCGGCGCGGGGCGCGATTTCGATTCGCTCGACGTGTCGGGGCGCGTCGATGACGGAAGCGGCGGCCGAGCCCAGGACCGAGAGGGCCAAGAGAGTGAAGTCGAGTCTCATGGTGGTTGTGCGATGTGGATGTTGGAGGGAGAAAGGTGGTGGTGGTAGTGGTGGTGTCTTGGCGATGGAAAAGCCGACCCCTGGCAGAATATATACAGGTCAAGAAGGACTTGGAAACAATGATCTAGCGATGGCGAGCGCAAACGATGCAGCAATGCAATGTTGTTGTGACGGAGTTGCTTGTATTGTACAGAGTTGACGATGCGTGATGGGGGTTTGCTGACAGGGGGTTTTCGCCGCCGACGGGAGGGCAGGATGCAGGTTTTATCCCTTTGAGTGCGGTAAGGTAACACCTCGATGCTCCGCCCCACACCCCCCCCCTGCTTAGCCGAGGTACATAGAGTAACCCAAAGTGTGTTCAGAAATAATGCAGCCTAATTCCTCATACAATATATTCTTTATATTCCTATAGATTCCTAACTACCCCCTAGCTAAGTGATTAATATATATAATAATAATAGCTTTATCTATATTAACTATAGTAGCTACTATAAGCAGCTAGCTAATAATATATACTAACTAATTGAAAATCTAATCCTAGATTATAGTTATAACTTCGAGCTAATAGACATTCTAAGCTAAGCCCTTATAATAGTAGCTTTACCCTAGTAGCTACTATTACTATTCTAGGAATTCCTACCTATTTCCCTAGTAGAAAGCTAGATTAATTATACTAATAGCTAGGTTAATTACCTATTATAGTAGTATAAAGCTAGTAGCTATAGATTAAAGCTATAGTTATAGCTATTAGATTAGAAGCTAACCTCTATTACTAAAATCTATATATAGCTTATAATCTTAATATATATATAAATTCATAAGGAACTAAGGATTAAGGACTATTAGAAGGTTTCCTAGCTAAAGGATATCTACCCCTTCTATCTAGTAACTAATTAGATACCTTATAACTAATTCTAACTACTATCTTAGTATCTTTATCTCTTTAACTTTATAACTATTAATTAGAACCCTAACCTAACCTTCTATAGCTAGACCTACAGCTAGGTTAACACCTAGTCTAACTATATATAGTATATATCTACTATTTTCCTTATCCTAGGTATATCTATCACTATAGATAAGTATATAGTCTACTTCCTTAGCCAGTCTAATAATATAATAACTATCCCTAACAAACCAATACCAACGGGCTTCAAAGTATAGGCTATAGCCTAATAAGGCTATTTACTATAGTGGATTTAGCATAGGCTAGGGTGTAAGTTCAGGCCCATAGGGGTCTGGCCGGCTTACTGCCAGTATATATTATTACAGCTACAGTAGGCCTAATAGTAGATACAAGAGAGGAAGATAATCTATCTGAACCTGACCTAAGCTGTAGTTATTACCCTAGTAAATCTACTGCTAGATTCTATATACTATATATTTCTTAATAACCTATTCTCTTCTAATAACCTCTTTCGCTAGCTCTATTAGCTAGGTCATAGGGCTATAAGTATAGCCTACTGTAACTATAGTCTTTATATATCCCTTATTAAGCTTAAAGCTATAGATAATATAGCTACTAGTAGCCTTAAATTCAATACTCTTAAAGCTATCCCTATAGTAGATAATAAGATTAGTTATAAGGATATAGTTATACTATATTTCCCTTACTAACTTATCTTCTATTAGGTTAATTAAATCGTATAAAAAGATAATATTCTTATCTTATTCCTATTAACTATATTTATAGATAATGAAAGGAGTAACTATAAGAGGAAGAGACTAATAGAGGACTAAATACAGTTATAGCTAATATAGTGTTTTTTTAGTAATAACCCTATTAAGCTAATTTCTATCCTATCTATTACTACTACTTACAACCTTAAGATAAATATAGTAGACTATAGTAACTAGCTATAGTCTTATTAGGGCCCTAACTGCTATATGTATAAAGGCAGCTAGAAGGCCCTTACTTAGGACTTTCTATTAGAAATAGCCCTTATTAATAGCTTTCTTTTATAGTAATAAGGGTAGCTACAGTAGAAGCTAAAGGTATCATAAGGTAGTTAGTAGTAATACCTTATTAATAACCTTATTGTAGTATATACAGTAGAAAGTTAGTTATATCAGAGGTTTTAGACTAGAGATGAATTTATACCTATCTTATAGTATAATTAGGTCTAAAATAAGAATCTATTGGTATGTTAAGCTTGTAGGAACATACAGCTAGGCGAGGGTCGGCTGCGGCAGCTGTTATAAGCAGTTAGTGGTAATAGCCGCCGAGCTGTATGGAAATCGTGGTATTGGTGTGAGGAGTGTAATATAGCTCTTTGTAGATCAGGGAATTGCTGGGACTTCTATCACCATATAAAATAGGTGGGGGCAGAAGTACCTTTCATTTGCTTTACTCTCGTTAGCTGGACCCCCCTGTAAGCAAGCGAAGTGTTGCCTTACCGCACTCAAAGGGATAAGGTGAATCATCAATCATCAATGCAACGGCAAGTGTGATGGAAGGCGCAGGGGTGTCTCAGTGGATGGGCTGGGATGGGCTGGTGCTTTGGGTGCTTTGGGTGCTCTCCTTTGCAGGAGATTTCTACAAGCTGCGGGCACGGGCCACTTGGGCTTTGTGCTGGGCCGCACTTGGACAGGCGTTGCAGGCCTAGTACAGGCACTGCCTTCACTAACGGGCCATGGCTTTTTAATTCCCTGGGTCAGGCGGTGTCCATGATCTCACGATTTCTCCAACGAGGCGAGATCCAACACCTAAAGCGGGGATTGATGTCCCGAGTGGCAAGAGAGCATCAATGAGGTCACGCCGCCACGCAAATGACGATCTGCTGCTGGTGCCGCATTAACCATGTTCCGCATACCATGATCCGCCTGCCATGTTCCCTCTTCAAGCATCAAATGTTTCACATGAATGCCATACATATGTACTGTACGAAGTAGTGTCACCAAGGTGGATTGCCGCGAAATACGATTTTACATTTTCTCTCCGGGAGGAGGGGAATCCCCGTCACACCGCATATTTCCTGGCTTTCAATACAAACTACCATCCTGCTGGCTTTCGCGCGCAGCCACCTTTGAGCTCACCCACGACGGACCGGGCAACCGTGGAAACCATCGTGGGTTTGGCTTGTGTTAGCTAGGGCCGTCAAAGCTCTAGCCCAAGCTGAAAGAACTAGCTCGCGATGGAGCCTCGGTGGCGCATGTGTCATTTCCTCTCTTTGTTGGCATCATGTCAATCTCTTGAACGTCTCGTCAAGTTCCTGTGTGTAAAGAAGCTCATTCTCAATGAGCATCTGGCGTCGATGAAGCAGCCCACCTGAATCAAGTCAGAAAACCAATTTGCGACATCGTCACGAACTCGGCACACGGCTGCTGGTTTTAAGATGGTCCTGCCCGATGGGGTATCGCGCCAAGGCAAGGCGCACAAGCTTGAAAGCTTTAAGCTTCTAGCACGGCCCAGCACGGCCCAGCATGCCTCACAGCCGCTCGCCTATTGGCCGGCTCGGCCCTGGAAGGCTGGAAAAGCTGCGGTAGGCTGACTGTGTTTAGTGGGCTCAGCGGGGGTCCTCAGTGCTGTGTTTTAGTGACAGCCCGTCGCAGTGAAAGGAAAGATGAAAAGTCGATCCCTTCACCTACAGCGCGTTTAGTATGAAGGAGGGGATGATCAATCGATCAACCGATCATCGTCCAGGCGGTTTTCGTATCAATCGGCGGCCTCTTCCTCTCCATTAACTTGTGTCGAGCAGGATACGACCACAAACGGATGAAATGATCCGCGTCGCCGTAAGCAGAAATCGCCGGCGAAAGACAGGTGAGAGGAGTCGATGGGCGGACCAGCAGACGAGCTAGAGCAATAATTCAGACATAGCCACCGACAGACTGGAGTCTAGCCTGCCATGCAATTAATACGTAGTAACCTGATTTTATTCGTCCGGTTGCCAACAAATGATGGGACTCGCATGAACCGCATAAACACGTGTTGCCGCCAACATGTGCTAGCGCGTGTCAGCGAAGCACTGGTGTGAAGACCAGTCGGAGAGATTATGGTCAGCAATGCACGGAGACGATCCAGACCGACAGCCCGAAGTCCCGGCGAATTCTAAAAGCGATAGTTAGGGACTGTCTAGGCTGACAGCACTAGTTCACCGTGTGTTCCTAGGTGATCGCCCTTGGCGTTGGAATCAAAACCCGTCTGGGACGCATGTTCAGTCTGCCAAGCGATGAGCCTCGTGCGGCGTGCACCACCACCACCACCACCACCACCACCGCGCCAGATGACCAAGTAGATCGAACCCCTCATCCGCTGCCTCCGTCTCAATGCCGCCTCAGGTCCGTCTCTCGTACGGGGATACTGTTATTCCCAGGTTACTCCGCACTTCCTCTGTCAGCCATGCCTTGGCGGCCTCCAAGTTCCTGTCTCTGCGTGAGATGGCAGCTACCGTGTCTTGCAAGTCAACCGGCATCAACGGCCCCCAACTCCATGCAAAAGTATTCGAGAAAAATTTAGTCAATTGATTGATTGCTACATGCCTCGCTACTCCAAACAGACACGTGATGATGATTGCATGTGGGCAACCGAAACGTCTGAACGCCTGGCCGCCTTGGTTCTCGCCTTGGCCGCCAGGACGCCTTACCCGGCCACGTCCAAGAAATGCTGCCTCGTCAAGGCACCCTGCACAGCCCTCGTGAAAGATCCCCCAAGCTTCAACGGTCAATCTGACCTACCGTCTTCGAAAAATGAAGCCCTTTCAACGCAATTTCCAAAATGAGCCAAAGTTCCTCATGCTGTGGACTTTGTCCAACCCACGTCAGCTCATCGGGTGGCGATGACCGGGTACTCCGTCGCTGGTCCTCATTTGCCGAGTTGGACAGGAGCGCCAACAACGGGTGCGACCTATGCATCCTGTTTCGACACCATCTCGCCATCGCTTCCTCCGTTGACAAACTTCGACAGCACTCGGGCGGAATAAGTCTGCACAGCAGTGGTGACAGATGGTCCTTGGAATGCGCTGCCTTTCCTGGCGCTCTCGTGCTCCCCTTCCTCGATTCCCCCAGTGAGCTTCGACGGACATCCTCGCCAGAAAACCCAGCGAACGTCCTGGATCAAGCCAACACATGGCTTCGAAGATGTCTCTCGTCCCACCCAGATTGCCAAGGCGACACTGGGTCATCCTACTCTATCCCGGGATACAGCCAGCGAGAGCTTCCCAAGCGCTTGGTCGACCTAATACACGGCGACATTCTTCAAGTCTTTAGTTGCGAGGACAGAATAAGAGCAGGTTTGCTCTCTGCCGACCATGCAGAATACTGCTGTCTAAGCTACCGATGGGGAACATCTCCCCATTCCTCGGTTCTCACACGGCCCTTTTCAGTCACTTGGGAACTTCCTCTTTCTGTCGTGCCGCAAACGTTTCAGGATGCGGTCAACGTAACACGGCAGCTTGGAATTCGTTACATCTGGATTGACGCTCTGTGTATCGTTCAACCGACCACCGACGACGAAACGGAGTGGCTCGAGGAGGGATCTCGCATGGGCGTCATATATCGAAACGCAATCTGCACCATCGCCGCGACAGCCTCGCTCCATGCGAACCAAGGGTTTCTAGAACAAACAGGAAAGAGTTATTTCGGTGCCGAGCCAGTCGAAGTCTCCCGATACAGGGACGCGGTTGAACCAAAGTTCTATATCCCCATCAGGACCCCTGACTTTTACTCGTGCGTCAGCAGGTCACCGCTCAACAAGCGAGGTTGGGTCGTGCAGGAGCGGGCCTTGTCGACGCGAATCCTCCATTTCGCCGATCAGGGCCTGTTCTGGGAATGCGGCGAGCTGAAAGCTCACAGCCCCCATGGGACTTTGCAGGACCGCGACGACTTCCCTTCATGTCGCTCGAGAGAGACCCTGCTCAGCGTCGCTCGTACCAAACGCACCAGCCATATCTGTCCCGTCGAGTGGTTTCACTTTGTGAAGCAATATTCATTCACCAACTTCACCAATCCTCAGGACCGCCTTCTTGCCCTTTCCTCGGTGGCAAAAGCGGTGCAACCATATCTCGGTGGCCATGAGTACATTGCCGGGCTCTGGACGAATGACGTTGTGCGTGGGCTTGCCTGGAAGTCTTGTCACCCAAAGACTCCATCAAACGGGACTGTAAAACCTGCTGCGCCATCCTGGAGTTGGGCATCGGCGGTAGGCGGTATTGAACTGGGCGTGTTCTCCTTCAGGATGTATCGATATAACCTCGTCGATGTCATCACCACGTCGGCAATCGCAGCCCAGAGATCAAACCCTTACGGTTGTCTTAGCTACGGAAGCATTACGCTCAAAGGCAAACTTACGTTTGAGACGCTGACTAGAACGGCCCGTTTCGAGAACAAGTTGGACCTATCCGTATATTGGGATGAAATCCCTCGAACAGAAAGCACGCAAGGCTCTGGCAGTCACCAACTCGTTACACCGAGCCCTCAACCTGAAAAGTACGTCTTGTTGCCGATTGCTGAGGAGACGATCCCACTGAGTTCTATAACCCACATCGGGGCGTTGATTCTTGAGCCTGCTGGACAACCAGAGGTGGTCCAGAGCGACTCAGGCGATAGGCTGAGGACCGAATTTCGCCGCCTAGGATGGATAGAGTACACTTACAGGCACCATGATCTCAAGGACAGGAGAAGATACTGGATTGAAAGAGAGCCGGAAGAAATCGTTCTAGTATAGGAGATGTGCTGGGAATTCTAGTCTTATAGGTAGGGTCAACTGTGGATAGGAACATGTTGAGGGGATTTTACCTTCGCATTGAGATGGAATTATATTGTGATGTTTGTTACATCATCTTCACCAAATGTAGGAAAGGGGGTTTCATGCCAATTGCCTTCTGCTGCCCAGCCAATCCTGATGAAATGAAGCTATTGCAGTGGCTGAAGTGCGCACCCCCGCCCACCGGATGGTCGGTCTCGTTGTGCCAATTACCGGGACATTGAGAACACCAGAGCCTTGCGTTGTCCACTTAGAGGCCAGAATGAGTAGATCCGTTTGAGGATTGGCATCGAATCATGGTTTGGGACATCTTTGCCATAAAAATACGACCAATGCCCAGGGCAGAACCTTTCTGCAGAGTGCCACTGCGGTAGGAAACATGCTACAAGAGGACATCACCCAAGTCATTGATTGACTATTACGGTACATGTTTCTACTAAGGGCTTTAGGGCGCCGTCTAATTGAGCAGAACTGCCAGTTTGACCACAATTCGTGTCGACTCACTCTAGACCTCCATAACCCAAGCTGCACCATGGGCATTCCTATCTCGCTCTGGTTCACCGCTTGAGGTCCAAATAGCCTTTATGCACCCATCTGATCGGGGCTGTTCTACCGAGGCTTGCTTGCGGGGTAGTGATAATGCGACATGGTATGCTCTTGGCATTGAGGAGGATTTGGCCTCACTACAGCTTCCGTCTTCGGATAATGTTCACGGAAAAGTCACCAAAAGACGGAAGTTTCATGCAAGAACGGAAAAGGAAGCACGAATTTGATAGAATTAAACGGCAATAGAATAAAAAAGTAGATTTTCCCACTAGTAGGACGCAGTGTATCGTCGCTAACATGAGTGATCTCCAAGAATCGGCCTACTTGGACGCATTGCGGCCTCCAACCCCTCTTCACCCCACCGACGATGGGCAGGAACCATTGCATCCCTGACACCGTTGTTTCCTTTTCCGATGGGGAATCGCGACGAACGCTCCGTTTGCCATTCAGAGATTCCCACTGGAGGAAAAAGAAACCAGAATCCGGGGTAGTAATTATGCTCGGCATGTCGATCGTGCTGCAGTGGAAGGGGAATAGAAGGATACGGAGCCCTGGTGGGTATTTAAAGGGTATCCCGACCAGCCCTGAGTTTATGGGATCACCACTCTCTTGGAAATTGAACTCCACCTTCGCAATCCGGTTTGAAAGTGTTCATCATGAAGGCGTCTGTTCTCCTTACCGGGACCGTGGCCAGCTTATCGTTGGCCGCCGGCGTAACGCTGCCGAATGGCTGGTTTTCCATCCCACCCACGGCGAAAATCGAGCCCGGAAAATTCCAAGGCAAGCCGCGATATCTGACATGGATGGCCGACTCGCAAATTCAACATGGCGTTGAGCCCACGCTTGCGTACACCGTGTCCGCCTATTACTCTGGCGTCTTGCGGGCATATGAGCGAACTGGAAACAAGAGATACTTGGACTACGTCAAGTACGGCATTGACATTCTGCTCTATCCGGAACATGACGGCAGTATTCTCATGTACAACAAGAGCAACTCCATCGACGATATCCGTGTTGGGCACAGCTTCCTCGACATTTACAACGTTACTGGAGATGAGATTTACAAGACCGCTGCGCAAACTCTTCGCAACCAAATTGATCGCACTGGGCGTACTCCTGACGGTGGATTCTACCATCGCTTTCCTACGTACATCGACCAGATGTGGTTAGATGGTATCTACATGCTCGATGTGTTTTACGCCCGATGGACCTACGAATTTGAGCCAAACAACAAAACAGCTTGGGATGACATTGCTTTGCAATTTGATCTCATTGATGCCGGTACGAGATCTGATAAGCGCACGAATGGTCTTCCGGTCCACGGCTTTGATGTCAGCAAGACTCAAGTTTGGGCAGATCCTGACACTGGCGCTTCTCCTCACGTTTGGGGAAGGGCAGTTGGATGGTACATCATGGCCCTCGTGGACACGTTGGACTATTTTCCCGAGAAGCACGCTGGACGAAAGCGCCTACTGGGATATCTCAAATCTCTTAGCAAAGCCATTGTTGAGGCACAGGACAAGTCTACAAAGGGTTGGTGGCTCGTCATGGATCCAGGCCTAGAAGGACGATCGGGCAACTACATCGAAAGCTCTGGGTCAGGTATGTTTGTCTACGGATTGCTCAAGGCCCACCGCTTGGGGTACATAAAGGAGAAAAAGTACCTGCAGGCAGCGCTCGACGGCTATGAACTGATGACGGACACGTTCGCCTCGCCTCGAGGCCGTGACGGGGCTTTGGCGTATGAGTGGACAGTGCAGACCGGAAGCTTGAGCTCGAACGGAACGTTTGACGTGAGTCCCGTGATGATGTTTTTCTGTGGAAGAATCTGACATTGTGAGTAGTACTACGCTAGCATGCCCCTATTTGAGAATGATCTCAAGGGCGTTGCTCCATTTCTGTTTGCCAGCTACGAATATGAGCTGCTCCGAAGTAAGGGCAACTAAGGAAGTTGGTGCCAATCAAGTCAGATTCTTGATAAACTTTGAACAGAATCGGAAACGGCATTAAATAACGAACTAAGACCTCACTTGGCACATAGTAGGGCATGCTAGGTAGAAGTTGCTCCCTGATTTGGGATATGAAAAGGATATGCTTGGTTCTGTTTTCATGACCTCTTCCCACTCATGAATGCCCATTGCGTTTCTCGTTGGCTTCATGTTGGACTCCGACGATAGAAACCAAAGAACCACGGTTTGACTTGATTGCAATTACTGATTTCAGTACCATGGCATTGACGAATGATATCTTTCTGGATAGTTGCTAGTTGCAGGAAGCTGGAATTTGAGGACCCCACACCGAGTGTCTCGAGCTCTGCCTGGGAGTAAATTCGATCCTCATTGGTGCATTGCGAAGAAATGCGCCGTCACTGATGGCCCTTGTTCTCATCACAGCGCAGAAACTAGCGGGGCGAAAGCTGGACATCGGCTAATTGCGAACCCCCAAACCCCAATCTTGCCAACTAACACGTGCTAGACTGGACAAATGGAGGAAAGCTGATGATCGTGCGAATGATGCGGGGTGTGGGGAACAGGAGTTGGAGAAATTATTCTGTCGTAGTGTGTGAAAGTAGTCGACGCGTTGAATACTAACAGAGTGTGCTGCCACAAGCCTCAAGCCACTGTTATTGCTTGCGCGTGATGACCAGTGGAAAGGCCAACAGGGTCTTCCCAGCTAAGGTCACTCCTGTCTCAAAGCGAGAATACAGTTTGTAGGGGAGACTCCGTGGTGCCGACTTCCGGGACCCTGGCCACTTGGCAGCTAGGCAAATAACCCTCCCAGTCTGAAACGACAAATCATATAATCAGGACAAGGCAATTACCAGTGACCGGCCAAGTGCTGTTTACTCAAAACTGCAGAAAATTAAAATGACATGGACGGGCAACATGTCATTGACGAGTCTTGTTGTTAGCTTTGCTGCTGCCATCTTAGCAGGGCTCCAGTCCAGGAAATGCATCAACTTTTGGAATCGTCACTCGGCTGCCCCCGGCTAATTGAACCGGAGCCCCCAAACCAACCCAACCCCGCGTATTGTCAGGAATTGGCCGTGTGCGGGGCGTGGGGTGAAATAATGAGGAGGAGATGTCTTTGTGGGGTTTGAGTTGGATGAACAGACCATCGACATCCCGACTAGGATGGTCCGGCTGTCTGGGGAAGAAGCCGGAAAAACAACGAGTTCTTCCACGTATGAGAGGGCAATGATCGTCGGCTCCAGCTCGTTTTTGACCCCCTTTCCGGTGCACGCTGCGCAGTGACAACCACGAGCTCCGTATAAGTAGGCAGCTATGACATGGCTGTGTCCTGCCTGTACAGTCTGTGATAGCGCATCCTAGCTTTTCTTTCGCTCCCGGAAGACGCGCAGTAAACATGCTCGGCCAATCCTTATTCTCCTTCCTTGCCCTCTGTGGTTTGTTGTCTGCAGCAGCAGCACGACAACACGTCCCGAAGCGACCGCATCTAGTCCCCGCCCCGTTCAACGCTGGGAAAGCTCTGCCGTACTCTCCACCGAGAGACAAGGGCCGTTACTGCTACGTCAATCCTAACCACAGCGACGATGCGGCTGGCATCTTGAAGGCGTTCAAGAAATGCAACCACGGTGGCACGGTAGTTCTAGACGACACCTACCTGATCGCGTCGCCCTTGGACCTCACCTTCCTCAAGCACATTGACGTCGTCATCACCGGAGAAATTGACTTCAAGGAGGACATCTACTACTGGGCCGACAACAGCTTCAAGTTCCCGTTCCAGAACCAGTCCGTCTTCTGGAAATTTGGCGGCAAGGACATCAACATCTACGGCGATCTGACCAATGACAAGTCGGTCATTGATGGTCGCGGAGAGACCTACTGGCAGGAGTTGCTAGTCAACAAAACTGTATGATGTGTGCTATATCTCTGTCGACGTTGCTGACTGAAGTTGATAGCTTCTGCGGCCGATGCTTTTCGCGTTCGATGGTGTTGAAGGGGCCACCATGTCGAATCTGCGGATGCGAAACCCGCCCAATGTACGTGGTTACATGACTTGCACTTGTGGTGCTAGAAACGCTGACTGAAATAGTGGTTCAACCTCATCGCCAACAGCACCGACGTGCTTGTTAGCGACATGCATTTGAAGGCCTCGGTGAGTCCGCCGTTCTAATTATACGGGGACGAAAAAGAATGTGGTGCTAACAAAGACGTAGAGTTCCCAAGGAACCAAGGTAGCAAACTCAGATGGCTGGGATACCTACCGCGCGGATCGAGTGGTCATTCAGAACTCGGTCATCGACAATACAGACGGTATGCAAACATGAGCAACTTGGATATTCCAAACACAGCTGACAACTCCGCCCTCTTTTAAGACTGCATTTCATTCAAGCCCAACAGCACCAACGTCGTCATTCAAAACCTGGTCTGCAATGGGTCCCACGGAATCAGCGTCGGGTCCCTCGGCCAGTACAAGGGCGTCGTGGATATCGTGGAGAACCTCTACGTGTACAACATTTCCATGTCCAACGCCAGCGACGGAGCAAGAATCAAGGTCTGGCCTGGAATTGAGACCGACTTCCAAGCTACGCTCAATGGCGGCGGCGGGCTTGGGAGAGTACGCAATGTCACATACGACCTCTTCTACCACCAGAACAACGACAACGCCATTACAATCACCCAATGCTACGGGCAGTCGAACCAGACTCTTTGCAACGAGTTTCCCGTAAGTTCAGGCTACAAGATGGCTTCTCAAGATGCAGTAAATGCTAAACTAAGTCGTGCAGGCAAACTTGACCATCGAGGATGTCACGATGAAGAACATGTGGGGAACCACGTCGAAGAAGTACGATCCACGGGCAGGTACTCTTGTGTGTAGTGCAGCAGACGTAAGTACGAGGCCATGTTGAGAATGAGAAAATGCTAATGTTTCTCCGATGAAAAGAGGTGCAGCAACATTCAGGTCGAGAACATTACTGTCACTGTTCCCAGCGGAAAAGCACCCGAGTACGACTGTGTCAACCTCGACGAGTCGCTGCTTGACATCACTTGTGTACACCCTGCCACAAGTGACCGAGACACATCTCAGGGTTAAGCTGAGGGAGGTTTATTTGAGCACTAACGCAATTTATGAATGTCAGCCTTTTGCTCAGCACTAACGCCGCGGTTCCGTGCTGCCCATCGGCGTCACATGCGGACACTGGAGATATCGGACTTAAGCAACCCTCATAGCTTATTTGTGCATTAACTGCGAAGTCCTTCTCATAGTAGTTACCATACCATTGGATTGCAATCATGTTCAACTAAATTAATCCATTATGCCTTCCGGATGTAGTCTGTCTCCGCCGACTCGGTTAACCTTTTCGTTATCCCCGCTGTTGCATCAATACGGACCTAGCTATAAAGCATGGGTTTCGGCTCCTTGTAAAACTTAGATCAACAAGACTTGTAGAAATAATTATTCTAGAGGCTTCGAGATCTTTACAATGTCCCCGCCAAGAAAGCTCCCAACCCACCCATTGGGCAAAGATGGCCCGCTGGTACCTGCCCTTGGATTCGGATTGATGGGCCTGAGTGTGTCTTATGGCCAAGCCCCGTGAGTGCCCTTTAACTCCACTCAAGACCAACTACTAAAATTGGATAAGACCCGACGAGGAGCGGTTAGCACTGCTGGATCGAGCCTGGGAGTTGGGCGCAACGTTCTGGGATTCTGCCGCGGCATACGGCGACAACGAAGTCCTCATCAAGAAGTGGTTCACTCTGCACCCGGAGCGGCGAGAGGACATCTTCCTCGCTACCAAGTTCGGTTTGGGCTGGAAGATTGAAGATGGCAAATTCTCAGCGTCAATCGATAGTTCGCCTGATAATTGTCGAGCGTCTTGCCAACAAAGCTTGCGAGACCTTGGAGTGGATTGTATCGACCTGTTCTATGTCCACCGATTTGACACGGTGACACCTGTTGAAAAGACCATGGAGGCATTTGTGGAACTGAAGCAGTAAGTCCTGAGTTAAATCCTGGTCAGACACAGGACGTTAATGCTGGACTGTTTACAGGGAGGGAAAGATCAAGTACATCGGATTATCCGAATGCTCATCAGATACCCTTCGCCGCGCTCATGCCGTGCACCCCATCACAGCAGTACAGATAGAGTACAGCCCTTGGTCGCTGGATATTGAGGGCGAAACAGGTACCAATCTTCGAGACACTTGTCGTGAGCTTGGCGTTGCGATTGTTCCATATTCGCCCCTCGGAAGAGGGTTTCTGACGGGCAGATTCAAATCCTGGGATGACTTTGAAGAAAAGGACAACCGTCGCATGCTCCCCAGATTTAGTCCTGAGAACTTCTCGAAGAACCTAGATCTTGTCAAGATCTTCGAGAACCTTGCTGCCGAGAAAGGATGTTCGCCGGCGCAGATCGTCCTTGCCTGGATCATGTTCCAAGGATCCGATTTCTTCCCCATTCCCGGAACCAAGACAATCAAGTATCTTGAAGAAAACTTGGGCTCATTCAATGTGGAGATAACGTCAGACGAGGACTCGAATATCAGAGCCAAGATTAGAGAGACGGGAGGTGCAAGTGGGAACCGAACTGTGGAGGCATCCAACGCTTACGCAGACACGCCGCCGTTGTAGCGAAGATGGGTTCGTGCTTAAATTTGTTGGACACTGGGGCTGTCGGATCCTGGTGCATTTCCTATGGGTTGGCATCATGAACTATCCTATCGTGTGTTCATAATTGTTTGTAGTTACATCCTCAACTAGCCGATCAGAGCTTTCAGCCCGCACCACAGCCTGTTCCTTTGAGGTTTTAAATCCGACACGTTGGTGGTTCACAAAAGAAAGTTCAGCATCCTGGCTAAATGGTGTTGTAGATGTCGTCTTGCAGGGCTGAGACAATTTGTTGCTCAAGAGGCTGAAAGCTCCCCGAAGGAACTGAAGAACCGGATGTAGTGCTGGTATAGTGCCACACACGATAATCAAGAACAACTCGGCCGTGACCCAAACAAAGATATCATAGGTAGCCCATGTCTGATCGGTTCGATTGGATAATTCAACGAGATATTGTGTCTTGATGCCTGAGCAAATCGATGTGAGAATATTGAGGCCGAATACGATCGTAAGTTGCACCTTTTCTATGGCGCTGTTGTTTAGTTTCCAAAATATCGTGGCTGGGATAATGGCTAAGCTGGCGTCCGCGAAGGTGTTGAAGGCTAGGAAATTCGTCAGTGTGATCGTCCAAGTTGGCTAGAAGGGGGTGTATACTAACATCCTGTGAAGGTCCCATAGCTCGCCATGACTTGCGGATCGATGCAAGTTCCGCCAACCCTCTTATCCCAGAGAAACTTGGCCGGGGAGCATTGGGCAAAGGTCAAGATGGAACACGAGATCGCAACAAGCGAGGCAAGAACAATTGTGACCGACCACAAGTAGATCCTCTGCCAGCGAAGCTCCGTCAGGTTGATGATGGCGAGCAGCAAAGCCGCGACGGAGATCTTTCCCACGGCAACGCCTAGGATGCCAAAGACTTGACTGAGCCAGTTTAGAAACAAGACCAGCGCCAAGTTTTCCACGCCGGCCTTTTGGATATCTTGGAAATGTTGCAGCCCTCCATGTTTGGCGTATACAGTCAGGGAAGTCGACCATCCGATAAAGCATGTCTATCTGTGCATCAGTGACATAGCCTATACTAGGCTAAGTGGGACATACCGCGGCAACAATCATGAAGAAATCGTCGTAGCCGAAAGCCCTTTTCCTGACACGAATGAGGATACGGAGCCCGGCTGTCACGCAGGCTAACGCTGTCAAAGGCCACATGATGCCGATGAGAGCATCCCCTCTATCAGGCACATCAGTCGAAACACTATTTGTAACTTGGAAAGAAAGCATTTCGCTACGACTGGAAATGAAGTTACGAAGCAAACAAAGGGGTAGGAGTCCCATTTTGAATATTTACGGTGATGGCTCGGACGTCAAATTCCCAATGGACCAACCTCTATCCCACTTAACCCGAAGTGATCTCCAGAAGCACGCTTACCTGTGATTCTCTGTTGGTTTGCACTGCATTCTACTCTGCCCACGTCATTGAAGCCAATGCAGGAAGGTATGGAAAGCGTGGACAAAAGCAAACATTCCAGCGAACCAACAGCCTGTTGGCCTGTGGCATTGTGTCTCCGACAAGCCGTACCCAGAATTCCGATTGCAATTTCCCAAGAAAAAAGGTCAGTCTAGAAGACTCTAAATCAAAAAATGATGCTGCACGGGGCGCATCTTATTGTCGCTGAAACAAACAAGTAGCCGCATTCCACTTACAAGAAAGCCTCGCGACGTATGGCGCCACCTCTTCTCCTAACCGAAGACCGAATCTGGAAAGTGCTCTTTTCGTGCAACCAGCCGAATTCTTTGGCGTCGGGCAAAGCACTTCCCGCCGGTTTCTTTGTGCCGCCACATCTGATGTTTGGGACTAGGACTTTGCTAATCTCGGCTTTGGCGCTGTGGCATGCTGGGTGTCCGCCACGCTCCAGCCCCTTTGAGATCTGCTGGCATAAGAACCGCACGCCGAGCTGTTGGTTGTTGGTTGTTGGTTTGTCCAGACATTTCCTCCCGGCCACACAGACCCTCGAACAACAAACATTTGTTCCTTACCATTCCTTGCAGCATCCACGCTTTTCTCCTTGCGAGCTGAACTCGGATTACCTCGGCGGTCGTAAAAGAAGAAGACAGCATGGAAGGGAAAGGTTTTGATAGCGAGATGAAGCTAACAGCGGATCCCAAGATCCTCATCGAGCAACTGAAATTGCTGGTGGCACATCCGGCTTTACTGGGAGATGAGAAACTGCGACAGGAGGTCAAGCAGCTCGCTCGACAGGCCGCAGGGGCCCTCGAGACACCCTTTGAGACCGTCCAACGGCTCGCTTATTCGGTATGTTTTGCCCCTTCGCAAAAAGAAACTCAATGTTGACTCAGAGAAGCCCTTGCCGCTTGTCACCGCTAGGATTGCCCAAGAGCACAAAATCTACGCCACGTTGGCCGCGTCGACGGAACCTGTCACTCTGGCCACTCTTGCAAAAGCGAGTGGATTGGAGGTCCGGCTCTTAGAATCTATTCTTGACTACTTGGGTACTCAGAACATGATTCAAGAGGTTAAGCCAGGACAGTTCTGCGCGACCAAGCTCACTCACCTGATGATGATGCCTCTATTCCAGGATGCCATTACTCATTTGTAAGACTAGGAGATTTTAATATTGGCCCTCAAAACTGACATCATGTAGTCACGATAACTGTCTGCCTGCTTTTGAGGCCTTCAACACTGTATTGAGCAGCCCTACGACGGCTCTGACCGCCTTTCAGGTTGGTCAGCACTCTGAAGATGACTTCTATACTTGGATGGAGTCGCATCCAGTGCAACAAGGTGCCTTTCACCGATTCATGGAGGCCCAGTTCGCCAGCCTCCCCACTTGGCTTGACGTTGTGGACTTTCGAGCTGAGCTGGCCAAAGGCATATCGGCCACAGAGACTGCCTTTGTAGATGTTGGAGGCGGATCGGGACATCAATGCGAAGCTCTCAAGAAGAAGCTACCTGGTCTAGAAGGAAAGGTCGTTCTTCAAGATCGACGGGAGGTTCTTGAGAAGGCCCTGGTTGTCAATGGTGTTGAAAAGATGAGCTATGACTTTCTGACCGAGCAACCAGTGAAAGGTAAGATTGGCCAAAAGCCCTCGGTAGTTTAGATGCTGACATAGGCGAAGGCTCCCGGGTGTACTACTTTCGTCAGATCATGCACAACTATGACGATGAGACGTGCATCAGAATCTTGACATGCCAGATCCCCTCTATGGGCCCGAACAGCGTCATCGTCATTGATGACAAAGTCCTACCGGATTCAAAGCCACCTCCAGACACTCCTGGCGTTGAGTATACGGCGGGCCTCAGCTTGGCCATGAAAGTAATGTTTGATGCACTGGAGAGACGTGAAGCGCACTGGAGACAGCTTCTGGCCAGCGCAGGACTGGAGATCAGGGAGATTCGGAAGTTCACTGAGTTTGATGATTCTGCTATCATTGCCGTGAAGAGGGGTTGGGAATATTAGATGGGATGTGGGTTTACAGCGCGGTTGTTGGGTAAATGCTCTAGATTTATTGAGAGGCGGTATTTCTTGCGTGTTCAGCAAGGCATTTCCGTTGTTCGAAGCCCAACATCTAGCTCAACCTCAGTATCTCTAGACTATAGTTAAGTGCAGTGAAACGAGTATCTACTCAAGCTACGCTCAATTGAAGCGACGACTCAACAAAATATCCAGGCCTCTTGCGGCTGTACTAGCATCTCGACTGACCTACCTGTCAACGGATCCCGGCGTTTATCCACTCACGGAGATCTCACTATTCCACATTGTACCACTGGTCTCCAACTCTGAATCCAGTTGGAAATGGATCAGTCGAATCTAAAACGACCTGCTTGAAGCTAGTGATCCAAGCACGCCCTTTGACTGTCGGTAACACGGCCGGGTAGTCACCAACAGTAGTAGTACCGCGGATGTGGCATACAAACTCCGTGCCAATAATACTCCTGTGGATGAACGTCTCATTGACGCCCAGTTGGCCGCGCGCATGCATAATTGCCATTCTCGCACATGTGCCTGACCCGCAGGGACTTCGGTCGAACCGTCCGGGGGACACCACCACCGTGTTCAAGGCGGTCTTCCCAGCTCCGTCCGGCAAGTCTTCGGGAAGGTGTATAAACTCGAGAATGCTGACTCCTTTGATGTCTGGGTTCTCCGGGTGCACTGGAGTGTACGACGCCTGGACTGCCTTTTTGATCTTCTCCCCAATCTCTATCAATTTGGGACCGTGGACATTCGCGACGACGAGGCCGACTGATGCGGCATCGACGACGACGTACATCATCCCGCCCCAGGCGATGTCAACTGAAACTTTCCCGATATCCGGAACGTCGACTTCGTAGTCCAATTTGAAGACAAAGGCGGGCACGTTGTCGAAGGCGACGCTCTTGCACTTGCCGCCTCCGCACTCCGCCCTTGCGGTCACCAATCCCGCCGCCGTGTCCAACACCACTTCGGTGATGGGCTCCTTCATAGGGACCACGCCAGTCTCTAATAGCACTGTCGTTGTGCAGATGGTGTTTGACCCAGACATTGGGGCATACTCCTCGCTTTCCATTATCAGGAAGCCGGCGTCAGCCTTTGGGTCGCATGGCGGGAGGACTAGGTTGGTGTTCATCGAAGATCGGCCTCTTGGTTCGTTAAGCAAGAGCTGTCTGAGCTCATCCTGCTTAGTGGAGAAGTGTTGCAGCTTCTCAAACATGGTTTTGCCGGGAACATCCAGAACGCCGCCCACGATAACATCGCCGACTTCGCCCTCGGAATGGCAGCCAACAACGGTGATGGTGCGGGAAAACGGCATGACGTGTGTTGATCTAGAAATTGGATTGAAAGGGAGATCTTGGTCAGCTTCTATCTTTGTTGCCTGCGCGGATGACCTATTTATGTACTAGACTGTCCCCAATCGGCCATTGCTTCCGAGATTACGCACTCGGCGGGACGATCTTCCGACGTCGGCATGACATGCAAACAAAACCGAAATATTTTCACTTTTGCAAAGGTGGCTCTTATCTATAGGACTGCAAGGTTTACGTGCTAGTTGTGAGTGTGATCTTTCCGTAGTACTAGCTACTGCAAGACTAGATATCAGAGATTCTGACTTTTGTAAGGCCAGTTCCGAATCGACATCGCAGTCTTGTAATCTCTTGATTACTCTTGAAGGGAGCACGTAAGCCAATAGTTTATTATATCCCCAAGTATGCAGCTTTCTACATGAAAGTACTGTACGATGGGAGCACGTTGGTGGAGATTTTCGATGTCAAAATTCTCGGCTTGAATACTGGATGCTGACCGTAGGTATATTAAACTTTGCAGTGTGAATTAGTCTTTTAAAGAATAAAAATATAATTTTATATTCAATTGTCAGGGGAAAGAGCACTTGAACAAAAACATCAAGGTTCCCGACCCTGGTGCACTGCATTTGGGTTTGCAATGGCACATGACTCCATTCAACGTGAATCACACCTCGTCAGCTCGCCAGTTCTAATTGTTTTCTGGATTGTAATCTTTTCCAAACACCAAATTTCTGTGTTCGGTTTTCTTTCTTTCTGCAAATTCAAAACACCAGCCCAACTCCCACCATGTCTACTCCCATCGATATGAGAGGCAAGCGCAAAGCCCTTGTCGACGCTTTCGACAATCTTGAACTTTCGCCGATGTCCGCCTCTATACCGTCCTCCAGCCCTCGCAAACGCGCCATGATGGTGCAGGGTCTTCGCAGCACCATCTCGAAAGCATGGCCACCCCAGTCCTCCCAGAACATGGAGCAGATGTCGATGACTATTCGCGCCGACGACGTCTACCGCCAGTACGCACGCGATCAAGACCCAACGAAATTGTTTGAGAAAGCTACCAACTGGATTAATGCCATTCAAACCACCCCCACCGACGAAAACCAGCAAGAAGTTGTCGCCAACGAAATCCAGGAGACGATGGTACGAGCCATTTTCGGCAGCAACATGATCGAACGAGCTGGCCTCGGCTGGGACATCACTGTCCAGCTCTGCAAGAGAATCTTCGCCGGCGAAGACGTCGGCCCCATTTCTGAGAGGGACGTCTCGTATCAACATGCTCTACTTGATCTTCACCGCCAACAGCCAGGTCTTCGCAACATGCCCGCCCAATACGTTCTCAGAGGGCGAAACGAGATCGTCCAGCATGCGAAAGCCTTCCAATACCTAGTTCATGCATTCGTGGTTGGAAAGCAGGACCTCACCGAAGACTTGATTAAAACGACTCACAAAATACTCACCAAGGGTGTCCCGATCGTGGAGCCAGGCATGCCAGATGTCCCCCCAGAGAAATACGGCGGAGTGTATCGAACTGTCGTTGTCGGTGCTGGAACTACGAACTTTACGGTCCCAAGCTTCGTTCCAGCGAAGATGAAGGAGATGTGCGACAACATCACGAAGGATCTTGCGAACGCCGAGAAGCAGAATGTCATCGACCCTTTTTCCATCGCTTCCAAGTACTCCCTCGAATTTGTATCCATTCACCCCTTCCAGGACGGTAATGGCAGATTGTGTCGTATGATCCTCAACGCCATTCTTTGCCGATATGCTGGCGTGATCATTCCAATCGGGGAGCAAGGCGAGGAGAGGGTTGAGTACATGAATATCAAAAAGCGAGCCAGCCAGGACATGGAAGGTCACGGCGAATATGCAACGTTCGTTTTGCAGAGAGCTGTGACCCGCCTTCGAGAGATGAAGAAGAAGTTGGCGGGTAAGGGGGGGAAGGTGAAGACTGGCATGAAAACGGACAACTGAGGATGATGATAGTTCCGTGGTGGCAGAATTGTGTAACTAGGTCCACTTAGCAATCAAGAAAGACCCATGAAATCGGAAAACCGGGTGCTTTATCCTACAAAAAAATTGCAGTTGCTACCGTTTCCCACCAGTACGAGCGAAAAACTTGCCCGAATACCTCCATCCATCTACCTTGGATCCGCCTCCTTAGCATCCGCCCCTCCAACATCCCCCAAGTACCCGCTGAATTTGTCCACAACTGCGGGAAACAGTTTTAAATGTGGAAAAGTCATTTTAGCGTTCGTGTTCATTGCCAACTGCTGCCCCGCCGTGACTAAATTTCGTACCTGTCGTAAGTTCATTTTTTACGCAGCCAGCTAGCCCATCGACGTGCAGCTTAATGTCGGCGAATCAGCACTGTTACGTCGGCGATACCATACCCAATACCATCTTACTAACATATCATTTTCAATTGTTTTGTAAGGTTCCGTCGGATCTTTTTTCGTCGATAGGTTCTCAACTTCTCGTAGTAAAGTGCTAGCTAGAAGCGCGACGCAAGTGGCTCCTAAAAGATGCCAGCATGATTCGTGGTACAAAATAAGACACGACTAGCGCATTACAGTGTTTGCAAGAATAAAAATACAAGTGCGTTGTACTTGGGGTCTTAGACGGTGATGCGGTGCTCAAGAAAGACACCGGCTTCGTCAAAGAGCACAACAAGATCCCAGCCTTCCCCAGGTGAAAAGAACACTCGGAATATTTCTCGACAGTCTTAACCTCAGTAGTGAAGCCTTCGCAAATGACTAATTAGAGCGGATTGTTTGCTGTTGCGGCGACTAACTCGGCGACTAACTCGGCTATGAATGGTGCGCCGGTGCACCGGAGACCATGCAAAGGTATAATCAGGTCGTTGCCCTTGGTACTAACGATGCCTGTGCTGACTTTATGAGTAATTTAGTTGGTTAAGAGATTGATAATAAGTTATTTCATGCCTTCGTTCGCTTTTGGACTATTGAAGGGGTGCTCATTTTAAGTGACGTCTTGAATGCGATCAACTAAGATCAACTTTTTGGGTTATTAGTTTGAAAAGGCTCATTTCCAATCTAGAATAAAGCTAGCCACTTTACTTCTTGCGCCGGAGACCAACCCCGGGGACTAGAAATCAAAAGAAAGTTAGATCATGGGCCCCAAGCTCTCAAGGTGGTCATCGAGTTACGACTCGGTCCTGGCGATAATCAATGACTCCTTCAAAACGCGCGCCACCATGCATGATTTCAGCATTGACGTGATCAGAACGTTGACTGCATCTGCCGTCCCGACGATTTGGGCTTTGCCAGGTGTCGAAAAGCCGAGGGCGAACTCCATCTTGACCGCATCCGACGTCATAAAATACCTGACATATCAAACATTACGAATTAGCGGAGCGCCGAAGACAGAAAAGCAGATTTCGTTGCAATACTCCCAATTTCACACAGCGCAGACATCAAAGGCGTGCCTTGAACTTTTCAGGCAAGTTGTTGCAAACCTAAGAGGTCAGCTTCATCTTGTTCTAGATTTGGCGACAAGGCGTGCCTCATTTGAGGATACAGACTCGTTTGACTTTATTAAAGAGTTCAGCCAGATGCTCAATTATTTCAACTAAGGAATGGGAACGAGGGTCAAGGTCGCTTTTCTCATCTACGAGGCTGATTGGCTTCAAGGGCTGTCCAATGACGTGTCGAACTATATTGTTCCACTCAAGACAGCGAAAGCAAGAGGACTGAATTCTAAGCAAATGAGGGATCCAATGACTACGCGTTTTATTCCGAGGCGCGGAAAAGCCACCAGAAGGGGGAGGATGGCGGCTACAGAAGTTGTCAAGTTGAAGGCGGTTTTGTTTCCTTGACGGTGTATTTTGGAACCTCTCGGCTAACAAGTAACCGAGAGACAAACAAAAAAACGCAAATTTATAGCTCATCAGTCACTTCTAGCACCGAGAGCCTTGTCCATGGTCGCTCCTTTGACAAGCCCCCCGGTTGTCGTAATAAACGAAAGAAACTGAGGAAACTTCTTCTCAGCGTCGTTCAGTGCATCACTCGGGACAGAGACCTTTAGTTCTATATGATGCGGAACTCGATCAAAAAAGGCACATAGCCTTGGGTGCTTGATAGATTTGCGAGGAATGTTGTTCCTCCACCGGCGGTTGGAATCCAACCAAAACGTTATCAGACGAAGGCTTGTAAGTTTGGGGAGGGCTTGGACGAGAAGATCCCAGTCGTACGCGGCGGATGGTGAGTGTCTTAGCTCCTCCGCCAAAAGTATTTCCCGCAGTTGAGACACAATTGGAAGCCGTATTTCGATAAATTCGGCGGCGGAGTGAAATGACAAGAAGCTGAAGCGGATGTTTTCAGAAACAGACTTGAAAGCCTCGAGGTAACTGCACAGTCGGTCAGCTTGCCAATCAAGAATGATGCACATCTGCATTTTCTGATCACTTACATCGTTTTGCAACTTAGCAATATAGGCAGGAAAGCGTCCTGTTCAACCGGAGGCGATGGAAGGTTTCCTGAGTCAAAGAAGCAATCAAACGATCTTGAACAATAGTAGCAATCCTCCTTCTACCTTGGATGCGTTCCGTCAGTGAATGACGGATCAACGCGTGTGAGACGTTTCGATTCTTTGTAATGAAAGTTCCCGGGGGGCAGCCCTCTGTCGTCCGGCGCGTCGTGCTCAGTGATGCATCGCGCATGATGGTATCGCGCCACTCCGCACCCACCGGGGAATACGTAGTGCGATATAAGATACTGCGACAGGCCCATTTGGCGCCAGAGCTCCAGGTAGATTTGAGCACGGATTTCTACTGGGAGCTTGGAGAGTAGTCCACACTGGTTCTGCGGGCTGGTTGTCTTGTAGTCCACGAACGTCTCGCCGTGTTCATCACCATAAAGTCGGACAGTCTCGGGCTCAGGTTGGAACAAAACCTCGAGTCCTGGTTTAGGCGTGAGCGGTAGCCGCCGCTGGCGCTTTGTCGATCTAAGATTTCTAGGCATGCTGAAATATTCCAGCTTGAAGCGCAACTCGGAAGGATTGTTGAAAATGACAGAATTGCGTAGATGTCCTCAAGACATTCTAAATCGGGGCGTCAGCAGTAAATCCAAATTGAAAGTATGCCTTAGGCAAGAAGTAATCTAAAATTAGGGGTCTTTAGCGTCGTGGTGAGACTGGCCAGATCCTGGCTATTCTGCAGGTGGGCAGTGCCTTACGTGCGCTGGCAGTGGGATTTTTGCAGTCGGCTTAGATTTGCGTCTTCAACACCAGAATAAGTAGGCGATAAATGGCTGTGCCACTCAGATATCGACTAGTCTAGATTATCCAGATATCTCAATACGCGACAGGTGATTGATAGGAGAGATGCATCCCTCTGCATATCTTCTGGGAGTCTTGTTGTTGCAGAGAGCCCTTGCGACAAGTACCAGCTGTCTCGATCTACTTGGCAAATTATTCACCGAGTGATTTATTTACCAGCAACAATAAAACGGCGTGCCGCGTTGGTATCCTCGCTCGTCCTGGTTCAAACGTGGAATAGTGCCTTGATAAGTCATGGCTAAACTTGGCTGCTAATTGAAGCAGTCCTACTCCGGCAGGCAAGGTATGCATTATTACTGGCTAATTAATCACAAGCGCGCCTTCGAACTAGGAGATGAAATCTAACCTCGCTGATGGATAACCTCTGCTGCAACTGCACGTGTCAAAATTGGATGCGCCAAGATTAGCAGCTATTGCCTACCAACAGCATTTGGCCGATCAGGCGGTTGATCTGACAGGTCACTACGGGTCACCTGCTTATGACGCGATACTGATTCACATTCATATTGCTTCCTGACCTTTCAGGCAAACTACTCTCAGCCTGCCTTTCTACGAATCCATCTCTTCGTCCCAACCCAACATTCTTTCTCCTCACTCCAAAACCCCAAGCCATCTCGCCCAAGACAGCCAGTGTTGCCAACCTACGAACGCGCTCTACCCATCTCAAGACTATTCGCTTTTCCGTGTCAGCATGTCTGATGGCCTGCAGTCTGATGTCCTGCAGACCCCGCAGAAAACCACACTCGACAAGCTTCCCCCAGAGATTCTACGGCTCATCTGCTCTCTGTTTTGCGGTCATTGCTGCGGTCAATCTCTGTTGTACAACGGCCCGGATGACGACGGCGTGCAACAGGATGGGGGCATAAAAGCGCTCCGTATTCTGTGTGAAACGTCACACGTCTTGCGCTCTATTGCACAGCCAATTGTTTTCCATCGCATCACCATTCCAAGAAGATCACGCTTCAGCAGCATCCTCTACATTCTAAGCATTTGCCCCCACCTCGCCGCCTGTGTCAAAGACTTCGCGCAGGGCCTAGAAATGATGCCCGAGACCTTCCCCGACGATGACGATGACGATTTCATAGACCTGACGGACGCCGCGCGGACGCTCGAAATGGACTCCCCCACCGATCCTGAATTTACAAAACTACTGAAGGATAGTGCAGCCTCAACCAAATTCCGTATCGACCTCGCCATTGCACTATGTCCGAATCTAACAACAATGAGTCTGCGCGTCGATCGCGAACCAACCAAGACAGACTTTTGCTATCTCTCCACCCGCTTCCAAAATCTCGGGCATGCTAGCCTGCCGCAGCTGCGCCATCTTCGGTTTAATAGCGATGACGGCAAGGGGTTTCCCCTGTCCAATCGTGGAGTTCGCTTGATAGTATATGTAGCCCCGAACTTGGAGCAATTGATATTTAATGGCACAACGGGCTTTGCGAGCCTACCATCTAGTCAGCATGCCATCGATACAGTGTTTCCGAAACTTCCATTTCTTCGTGCCTTGGAATTCCACAACTGCGCGTTTCCCGACGACGCCCGGGCTGCTTTCATTCAGAGAATGATCGAGCACAGCCCGTGCCTTGAACTTTTCCGCTACCGGGCTCGATACCACTACTTCGGTGGAAGGATTGAGGAACACCTTCCAGGCTCTCGAATCCTCAAGTGGCTGCAGTCACGTCAGGAGACGTTCAAGTATCTTGACCTCAACCTGTCTGATATGTACGATGTTCTTTACCCGAAACATGCGACCAACCTCACCGGCAAGAAACTACTGGCTGGTCTCACAAACCTACAGACTCTGAGACTGGATGAGACAGCATTCTGCAGTCACTTCCATGAACCTTCGAATCCAGCGAAGACATGTCTAACTGATATTCTTCCGAAATCACTCAGCGTCCTTGTGCTAGGGCTGATGGCAACGTCCCACGTCTGGACAGATCTGGCGGAGCTAGCAGATCAGGTGGCGGATAAGGGCTTTCCCCATCTCAAGCATGTCAAGCTGTATTTTAACCTACCCAAGCACAAGGCAGAAGAATGGATGCCATCCATGTACGCTTTTCAAGAGAGTGTCAAAAGGCACGGGCCAAAGTTACGAGATCGGTTTATGGAGTCTGGCGTGACACTCGGCATTGCAAGGGGTTGCTCATATACTGACCTAGAGGCATGTATGTTAGGGGCGAATTTCCTCGAGTCTTGGTAAGACCAATAGTATGTGACCGGATACTTTAAAATCATTTTCTTGGTCGATGCGTGAAAACTAGGTCGGTTTCTCTGTCCTTAAATAATTGGACTGGGATTATAATGGCCGTCTTGATGAACTATGTGTGAGGATGAGGCAGTGATGTTGTGTTAAGTGGTAAGAAATTAACACTCACAAAGAAAACACATATTGGATGAACTATAGCATTAGCAATAATTTGACCTTGATTTTTGATCACGATTGATTGTAAATGAGTACGAGCAGTAAACCGCTAAGCCTTTGCAAGAGAGTTTAACTAGTAAGCACATGAGCGCTTCAATAACGGTGCAGCACATGAAAGACTCCGTCTTGATGATAGCTCTAAGGCATAAAATGCAATCTCAGGGGCCATCGTTTCTCGCACCTATAATTCTACACAACTTCTGGTCGTTGTGGAGCGAGGGTTAAGCCTGGGAAGAATGCTAGGGGAAGTATTGGGTTTACAAGATACTTGAATTGCGGAAAACATTGTGCTGTCTTTTTACCTTGTGGTAGCAGCAATACACCCTTAATGAAGCGGACGCCAGATAGAAGAATCTTATGGAGGCTTTCCCCGCATCCCGTTTACTTCAACGCTGATCTAAATGATGAGAAAATAAGGAATTCCGAACAAGAGGAATACCGCGCTGCGCATAATTATAGTATGACAAAATTCTATTGTTGCCCCCCTGACTCATTGTTCGCTGTCCAACATACCCAAAGCCGCCGACTTCCCCGTTTCTGGTTTTCCTGGATCATTCCGGTTGGTCGTCTCGCTTAGAAACCAAAGAAAACAAGAGAAAATCATCATCATGGCGGCGAGCAGTACAATGAATAGCTTCTTTCCACTGGGGACGACCCATTTGCCAAGATGAAGGGTCTGGCCCTTGAATGGGCCTGTTCCCAAGGCCGCAGCCACGTACTGATTGTTGAGAAGCTCATCAGACCCGACAGAATGAACCAGCAAGCCAATAAGAGTGATGGAGTAGCCGAAACCATGTGCAAAGGAAAAGGATGTCCCCCAAATGAGCACAGAGACTGCGACCAGGAGAATGCTCTTCAGCATGCCACTGAGGGACATTGTGAGCCCCGAAGTTTTGTTAGTCTAAAAGAGAATTGTCAGCGCATTTCAGATAGTGTGAGCTTGGAACAAAACTTACCAGGACCACGCCTGCAGTGCTGGCGAGGAATGCAAGAGAAGCATTGAGGAGTAGTATGCTATAACCACCAGCCTTGGTAATATCGTCCCATTGAAAAGTGTCACCCTCGTAGATGGAAGCAAAAAATATGCTTATGACCGTACAAACAGGAGCGACGTAGTAGATGATAACGATGGGATCCAGCTGATGACCGTCTGGGCTTAGCGTGACCTGTGATAAAACAAGGCGGATGGCTTCGCAGCCAGTACCGGCAAGCCATGTAAAGAAGCCGATACCAGAAAATTTCGTTTCACCAGTGCTCGCAAGAGCGACGCCGAAGATGATGAGGAGAATATTGAGAAAGCTGACGGTGCTCGGAGCGACGACACCCCAAGCCCAGGAGACCAGGAGGATAGCCACAGGCCCAAGTGCTTGGAGGATCTGGATGAAGGCGACGGAGAGGTAAAGATACGCCATGTTGGAGAAGATGAGGTATCCTGAATAGAGAATGCTCATGGGGATAAGAGCGCGAACGATGAGACGGCCTGTGAGAGGGACATTGTGTCGCGAATCAAGGACTGAGGTGGTGCAGGCGAGAGTCTGAGTTGCAATCGTAGCAAGGAGAAGGTGTGAGGTTGTGAGAATGATGGCTGGATGTGTTGGTACGATTCAGCAACAGCTCTGGGAAAGAAGAGGAAGACACGGGGGGTGTTTGCCTGATCTGGACTGGGGAAAACATACGGTATCCTGTTACCTCGGTTAGCGTTTATTCAAGCTGGGTGGGCGACGCAACAAGAACCAGAAATAGATAAACTTACGGAAATTAGCAGTGTCAAGAAGCCATTTGTTGGATAGGACTGAGAAAGTAGACAGGAGCATCCAGTTCCTAGTGGTTCTCTCTTAGCTTCTGGCATGGCATTGGTCCATCGACTCACACGACTCATGATAGACAATTTGGGAGAGGATATAAGGGCAATACAGAGAAGGGTTGGTTACGCACACGAGCAAAAGATGTGTCGAAAGCCTGGATTCTCTGCTGGACCCCATAGCTGACGGTCCGGGGGCAGCTGGAAATCTACCCTCCTCTAGATGGCCCCACAGCTTCATGATGACGGCCGCGGATCTTCACAGGGCTGTTCCGTGCATTTACGAGGGTGCAAGTGAAAGAAGAAGGAACACGGATGAGGGAGCATGGTTGCGGCGACTCCAGCATCTTATTATGTTTCGCGCACATCAACCTCCTGGCAAGTTGCAGCGCGAGAGGCCAGGAATGCACACTGGTAGGAGTCTCACCGAACGAGATTATACCAAAACATGTGGCTGGGACATTTCGACACATTATTGATCCCTGCCAATCGACAAAGGGAGTCTGAGACTCAAGGGAGAATGTGGCGTAACAAGTCAAGACACGGAAGCAAGGGCGACTCCGTTTTTCCCAGGCTGAAATGTTTCGCAAACAAGGGAGGAATCTTGGCAGAGGGCATCGTAGGCCCTAGATGATTTAAAACGGCATCTGTGGCTCCCGAGCGTGCGGGCAGTAGCATTGGATTGTTTCGCCCTTGATTGCAATCCCTCGAGGCGCAACCCTTGAGGCTTGCCGCACGCGCTATCCGACGCCCAGAGCAAGCCACACCTGCCAACCTCTTGGCGCAATTTGACGCGCATCTGGATTGTGTCCCCCCCTGTTCCAGGCTGCTTTGTTCTTTTTCCCTCTCTCTTTTTTTCGTATTTCGCGTGTGGGATACGAGCAAATCTAGGACGACGACGCTTGGACGCGGTGCGGCATCGAAGCCGAAGCAGGGGGGGAGGAGAAGCTTGCGGAATCCGGATGCCGGCAAGTCGAGGGTTTTACGACGGGGCCAATCAACGGCGTCTTCATCCCTTGCGTCCTGGGCAATTACGAGAGACCCAATCAGCGTGGGCAGACGGCGACTCCATCGCAATTCTGTTTATGCAGCCACGGCGGGCTGGCGGGGCGGAGAGAGCCGAGGCACGGGGGCTTGGCTTCCGTTATTGGCTGCATCGTAATATCGGGAAGAGGCATTTGAGGTGAGATGCAATACTCCAGGACGATTCCAGCTGCCGTGAAGAAGCTTGGGCTATGTGAGCTTTGCTACCGAATGACTCGTAGCATATGCGGGCGCTTGACGTGTGACGCTCGACTCCCGCGGGGTCCCGAGACTGAGGCCATGGTCAGTAGAGACATTGTACTACACCGCCGTGGTACGATTGGCTTTGTTCTCGATTAACGAGGACCTGCTGTATGTATAAGACTGTCAGAGGCTAATCGCCAGTCCGGTTGATTATCAGAACCATCGAGTTCAAGGAGGTGCCGCTCTACAATCCTCTAAATGGAGGAGACCTTCCTATCAGATTCTCCATTTGCCTACCACAGGCGTTCTAAAGCACATTGAGGCTAGCTCCATCATCTGTCCTGCCGCAACCGAAGGCGATGGTAGTATATTCCGGTTCCTAGAGATGACAGATGAAATGCTGTGCTTCGTCGAGACCATCTCTTTGCCAGGCTGTCTAGAAGATTATTCGTTATCAATGTGGGAAGCATAGGATAGATGAGGCAGAGTTGTTTCACCCGAGTTCCGGTCTGGAAGAATTCATAACTTTTAAGTGTATAGTGTATATTCTAGGGCACACCCGCGGCCCTGACAGAGGCCAGAGCCCAAATTGTTGGTGAAACAATATGGGTGGGTTCGTCTAAGTGAGAATTCGCCACGTGGGGCTTGATGTTGCGCAACTCTACTCCAATTGAACGTTTAATCATTGTAGAGCACTTTTGGCTCCTGGATGGCACATATAGTACATTTACTCCCACTGGGTGCGCACAGCATCTTCAACAGCGCCCTCCCTCCCGTCACTCCATGTCTTGCTCCGCCAACGACAAAGCGCCCTTTGAGATGCGGAATTGCCCAAGAGGAAGCGACGAAACTAGCCTTGCCAGCTGCGGCAACTTCCAGGGCACCAGATCCCACGACAAGAGGTCTCTCTCCCTAGCAATGACCATCGCGTCCAGGATGTCAGCGACCTCTTGGCTGTCCCATATCCCCTCTCTCCTCCTGATGGAGCGCAGTAAGCGCACGCCGCGTCGCTGGATCCCGATGTTTTTGCACGACGTGCAGACGAGGGATATCGCCGGAATCAGGTTTGCGTCGAAGGAATAGACCGGGATTGACCCAAACACTTCGGACTGGACCAGGGCCTCGGCCCTCCGAAGTATCTCCTCGCAGGCTTCCATCTCTAAATCGTCATCAAATGACTTCAGCTTCAGCAGCGCGGCCCATACGGACTGCCCGATTGCCAGCATCATGATGCGGTATAGTTCCTCTTTTGGCATGCTGCCCTCGTCCAGTTCGCCCCTAAAAAGATCGAACCGAGTGCTCCAATTAAGATAGACAGACTCCATTGCTTCCAACTGGAACTTGTCGTCTTGGAGACAGCCAGGCTTCATAGTCCAATATGTAGAATCTGCGTCGCAGCTGCCCGCGCCCGAGGACTTCGCCAGGTGCTGCTCGGTGAGATAGAGCCTTGCACTGAACTCTGTTTCGATTGTGAAGAGGAGCTTCGCCGCCGCCGTCGCGGAATCGAATGGCGTTGTCAGGCTCTGGAACTCGATGGTCGGGGTCGTGTAAAAGTACAGCTCGGGAATGACATCCATGCCCATGTACATGGCCAGGTCCTGGCTCAGTCTGGACAGCATGGCTGCGATTTCGTTGAAGAAGACGGATTTTTCTCTTGCCTCTTCTTGTTGGAGGCTCTCTGGTCGCTCCATGGCCTCTTGCGCAGATAATTGTCGGAGGGAGAGGAGGAGCGCACACCCGGCTTGCAGGTGGCGAAGGGACTCGGAATAGCGACCCAAGAGGTTTTCGATGCAGATGAAGATGACGCAGCAGGTAAGAATGACCTCCATGTTCTTTTTGGACGGGGTGCGTGTAAAGGATTTGATGTGATGTATCGCTTGGTTGTACTGCTGAATGGCGACCTCTTCTAACCCTTGTAGCAAGACAGAGCCACCGGACGTCCCTAGCAGTTGCGATTTAAAGTGCTTGTGCGCACCCCCGAGGGCACAGATGGCGTACTTGACGGGCTCCACGGCGTGGCCAAGAGGAAGAGCGTGCATGTACCAGAACTCGGTGGGCGTCAAGGCAGTGCCCAGGTCCTGGATGGTGCATGTTCGGACGTGATGGAAGAGGTCCATCTCGGTAGGGAGTTGGCAGGCGTCTGCAGTCACGAGAGGGAGGGGAGAGGCGTTGACGGCTAGTTCTTTGCGCCGCAGCACGAGCTGTGATTCTCGGAGCTGGGACTCCTTGGACTTGGTCTTCGTTTTGCGCGTCAGGACGGTTTCGTACCCGTCGCACACATGGCCGTCCTTTTCGCATCTCTGACATTGCGGTTTCGCCTCGTCACATTTCAGATGGCGGATCCTAAAGAGAGGTGAGCAGCCGCATATAGTTGTATCACTTCGACTGGAGGTTCACGAACTTGCTAAGAGAAACGGTTAACACGCCTTGTGGCTTGGACACGGACGGGAACGCTAGCGAAGGGGGCTTTTTGCATACCAGGTGACACAGCCAGTCC
The DNA here is from genome assembly GCA_001305505.1 of Neonectria ditissima. Lineage (NCBI taxonomy): Eukaryota > Fungi > Ascomycota > Sordariomycetes > Hypocreales > Nectriaceae > Neonectria > Neonectria ditissima. The sequence continues at coordinate 2,811,909 of LDPL01000122.1, read as the reverse complement.
TGACTCTCGGAGCCTTTGCCCTGGTCCATTTAGGAGGTTTGTCTCTTGTGCTGCTTGCCATGGCTCACATGGTCGTTGGGAACAGAGCTCACATCGGGCGGCCTCGCGTTCAGGAGAGAGCAGGCGAAGGGTTACTTTACTTGTATTGATGAAACAAGCAGGTCGTTGGGTTGGGCTACTAGAGTATTCCTCGTAGTTGCATAAGTCCTATCGCCGCTTAACCAGACGCGGAGAGGCTGTGCAAGCAGCCCGGCGAGACCAAAGCGACCGAAAATCCGCAGTCTCGTATCCATTTTGCATTTGCATTGCATGTAAGTGGTTGGTCTCGCCGTTGCGGCTGCGCGCTCAGGGACTTGTGCGCGCCCTGCGGACGGGGGTGGTCAGAGTGGCATGAGTCGCAGGCCGAGAGACGATGGGTAGAGGAAGAGGAAGAATATACTTGGCCCCTTTTCTTGGTTGTTAGAACATGATTCCGGTATTCGATAATAGTTCCTTGCCGATAAAAACGGGTTACCCATTGGTTGCCAATTGCAGGAGAGAGAGGCACATGATCTTCCGCCGTTACACCCAAACCCTTCCAACATCACGTCACCGCCGTTGGTGCTCGGTTGTCACTGTTTCAGCTAGCCAACCCGTCTCCACCGTGGCAGCCATTCCTCGGCAGTCCGGCCTTATTTGGCGGCTTTGCTCCACCCATACGGGAGTCCGTCGAAAGGGCGTCGGAAACGCTTAAATCCTCAGTCCGTGGTTCAGGTCGGGTATTTATAGAGGCACAGCAACGAGACACAGGGCGTCTCAGCGAATCAAGCACGGAAACGCGTTAATAAGGTTGTTTCAATCTTGGTGCCCCGGGGAAAGCTAGACCGGATCCCTGCCCCATGCCCGCGCGTTGTTCGAGGCTGAGGGAGGACGTTGGGGAACATGCATGCTTGGTTTCAATCGGGCTGTGACGCGTAGGTTATTCTCACTACGTGTTTCATTGTCTCTCGACTGTGTCGCCGATTCCCGAAGCCAGGGAGATGCTGCAGTCGACAACCATGCTTACCAGACTGGCCGCAACACCCCTGATGGTCAGGGTGCGTCTCCTTCAACAGATGAAGGGTGACGGCAGGAAAGCTCATGTTCGTTCCACACGGAACTACTAGGCTGAAAGAATGACTTGAACCTGCAAAAATTCATGTTCGGACAAGACTTTCCAATGAGTTGTATTCTCACGCCATCGAAAGGTTACCAAGGAGACGCTACCCAGCAATATTTAGCAAGGCTGTGGTGAAGCTTTCCAAAACGATATTAACACAGATAGACACTAGAGAAAAGTTGACGGATTATGCATGACTGACTGCGGCACTCCCGAAATCATCCAATCAAAGCAGAAATAGAGCAAACACCTTCCATAGCTAAGTTTAAGTAGAGTCGCATATAAGACACAGCTCTACTATAGGTAGCGTTCAGGAGTAATATGTTGCAAACCGATAACAGCGCTGACCAAGGTACAATAACAAACACGGTAATATAAGTAACGATAAATAATTATCAAAAAGTGCAAAAAAGAGTGTACGTCGAAGACATATTTTAGCAATTGCACGTTTCGATCGTGCGACCTCCGGGTTATGAGCCCGGCTGAGGTGAGTTAGTACGAAATCGGATTTGATAAGGACCGGAGTCTAAACATACCGCGCTTCCACTGCGCCAAATTGCTTTCATTGGATGATGATCGTCTACAAAAAACAAATCTATAAGCCTACGAAACCTTCTCCCCAATTCACTGTTGTCGATAGACCATGATTCGATGTTTTTGGGGGTTCTCGATAAGGAATGAGATTCAGACCCTGTACTTTAGACAGATTCGCTAGCCTTTCCTTTGCTTCTGGCACAAGGTTCTTGGCTGTCCAAAGTGACGCCTTCTATTATCTACCCTGTGCAGGGGGGGTACGGAAGGCTATAGGGCTCAGTGTCTTAAAACCTGATTTTCGATTTTTTTAGTTAGAATTACCCTATACTATATGCTTATATATAACCCTATAGATTATATATATTTAATTATATAATTCTATATATAATATTAGCTGCCTACTAATAAGGCTATATAATCTTACTTAGGGTTATATATACTAATATAATATAATTAATTTCTTAATACTATTAAATTATCTTCTTCTTCCTTTATTATTATATATTAAAGGTATAAAAAGCTCTTATTTTTAATTATAATAAAGCTATTATACTACCCCCTATAATACTATTATTTTCTATATAATTTTATATAGCTAAGTATTATATTTTAATACTTATTTTACCTACTTTAGCTTACTTTTATAGACTTATAATTTTCTTTATAAGTATATATAACTCTAAGCTAACTTTTTATCTAATAGGATTTAATAATTTCTTTCTCTCTCTCTATATTTATATATAATTATATTTATATTCTCTTATAATATAATTCTTAACTATATAATATAATTCTTAACTATATAATATAATTCTTAACTATATAATATAATTCTTAACTATATAATATTAAAATAGTTAACTTTTACCTTAAGCTAAAACTTAAGCTAAAGCTACCTACTAAACCTTTCTCCCTAATTAATATTAAAGAAGATAATATTATTAAAAGGCTTATATACTACTTAGATAGCTTAGATATATATATCTTATATATATATTATCTCTATATTAACTATTTATTAGAATTATAATATAGTCCTAAAAGTAGAACTCTTAGGATCTCTACTAAGAGTAACTATCTTCCTCTTTAGCTACCCCTTAGTAAATGTTTACTAGTTCTATATAATCTCCCTTAGAGTTACTCTTTATATATTCTAATCTAATATACCCCTTTAGCTTAAAGGCCTTACTATTAAGCTATAATCTTTATTCTTCCTCCTTTACCCTAATATCTCTAAGGGGTCTATAAGCTAAAGCTATTAAATAAACTTTATAAACCCCTCCTTTAGTAAGCTCTTTATTAAGCTATTAGTAAGTAGTTATATTAATAGAGTATATATTATATTAATCTTTTCCTCTACTATTTTCTAATATAACTAGTAGTTATATATATTAATATATCTTAACTTTATATATAGCTATATAAGTTTAGCTATTATAAGTTAGATAGTCTACTTATTATTATATTTAATAGTAACTTTTATAGGTATAGTAACTACTTAGTATATAGTAAATAAGGATAAGTTAACTTATAGAGTAGAGATAAGTTAGCTTATAAAGAGAGCTTCCTTTACTACTTAGGATAGTATAAGGAGCTTAGCTTTAGTAGTTAATATAGTAATAGTATCCTATTTATTTACTCTCTAGGAAGTAATTCCTCTAAATAGCTTTATAATAAATACTTAGGAGCTCTAATAGTCTACTAAGTTATTAGTAAAACTTATATCTAATACTACTTATAGGCTATCTTCTTTATATCTAGGTATTATACTATATTTAAGGGAGAGACCTTAGGTTTAAATAAGATATATTAGGGCTTAGTTAGCTACTTACTAGTATTAAGGCTCTAGGTTCTAGTTAAATCTAGTAAGCTAGCTTATAGTAAAAGTAATATTAGGTTAAGTTATTATAGTAGTATATATAATAGTATTAACCTTTTATTAGTATATATTAATACTCCTAGAGTTTATAATCTCCTTATAGGATATTAGCTCTTCTTATATTATTAGGGTTATTAATTATAGGTTTAAGGTACCCTTAGGGAGTATTTAGTATATCTTATTAATATATAAGGACTATAAAAGCTAGAGGTACTAGTTTTCTCTATTATAGATAAGTTTAATTCCTAGGAACTAATATAAGGGCTTATCTCCTTCTAGGTAATAGGTTTTCTATAGGTCTTCTATTAGCCTTATTACTTTACTCTTTATCTATAGTAGAAAACATAGAATATAGTTATCTATATAGAAGAAAAAGATAATATCTTTATAAAGCTAGTAGTAGTCTTTACTAAGTACTTAGTAAAAGCTTACTTATAGTAAGCTCTTCTTGAAATGCTTCTACTATAGTAATAGGGATCTTTATAGTCTATAGAGAGCTTTCTATAGCTTTAAGATTATTCCTAGCTTTTAGTATCCTCTAGGTATCTTTATATATATATCTTTATTAAGCTTTATATATATAAAGGTATTAACTATATTATATTATAGTATATTATAGTTAAATCAGTTAGCTAAAGCTATAAGGGTCCTAAATAATATACTAGTAAGGGTTATTATATAGGTCTCTTAGCTATTAATTACTTACTAGTTACTATATACTATAAGGTATACCTTAATCTTTAGGAATCTACTATACTTATTAAGCTTATAAATATATACCTAGTAGTAGCTAAGTACTTTATAACTACTTACTATAGACTTAGTAACTTTAATCTAGGATTAGGATTCCCTATAACTTTATAAGTATATCTTTTCTACTATAAGTATTATATCCTAGTATAGATAACTAGATCTCTTTATATATAAGCTAGGAAGTAGCTCTAGTAGTCTCTAGTAAGTACTAATACTAGGCTACCTTTCCTCCCTATATATAGAGCTCTTCCTATCCCTTAGGGCTTCTTACTTTCCTACTAGATCAGTAGAGCTTATCCTATCCCTAAGGGCTTTTTACTTTCCTATATATAGTTTAAGTTAAGGATTATTTATACTTTCTCTGTTAAATAGTCTAATAGGGCTAGCTAGGCTACTGTTAACTACTTAGTAGTTACTTATATAGTTTTTTAGGGATTATAGTCTCTTAGATAGGAAAACTATATTAAATAAGGTTCTTTGTTTTACTAATTACTTAGTAAGTACTCTACTTACTATCTTATTATCTATCTTTTTCTTATTATACCTCTTTATACTAAGACTAATAGCTAAGGTATAGAAGAATATAGTAGGTAGTAACTCTAGAGGGGTTAGGAGCACTTTAAACTTAGCTATAGTATATCTCTTATTTATATTATCTTCTACTAAGCTTATTTCTAGCCTATTTAGTAAGTACTTAGTAGGTTATTCCTCTTTAGAATTATCTTAGATTTTATTAGCTTTATTATCTAGTAGCTATAATACCTACTACTTAGTTTATTCTTATTGTATAAGTAGCTCTTAGATTTATTTCTATATTACTTCTAAGTCTTCCTATAATAGGTTATCCTAAAGGCTCTCTAAGTATCTATTAAACACTTAGCTCTTATTAAATATAATATCCCTTATAGTAAAGACTTCCTTTTACAGTAGATTCTATACTCTAAAGGAATTACTTAATATATAGCTAACTAGGAAGCTAATCTAAGCTCTTAGGGACTATCTTTAAAGTTAATTTCTCTATAGCTATAAATCTACTATAAGTGTAAATACCTTATAGCTATAGGCTTAGAGATATAAGAGGTTAGGCTTTATAGTCTCCTTAGGGTAAAAGTTATAGTAGAATAGCTTATATAGGGTTTTCTTATCTCTTTATACTAAGGGTATCTAGTTATATAGGTAGATTACTACCTTAATTAACTCTAGCTATAGGTATTTAGGCAGCTTAGCTCCTACTTATATTATATAGCTCTTCTAGATAATAATAGCTATAATTTATTTAGTACCTTTATTCTATACTTAGGTATTTAGTACTAAGAGCTTAGTAAGTATTCTATAATTATATAGTAGCTCTACTACTTAGGAGTATATCTTAGTGATTTTATTATTATATTTAATTACCTTAACTTTAATTAAGTATTATACCTTAAGTATTATAAGGAACTAAGTAATTACTAAGTATAAGGTATATATTAAGTAGCTTATAGTATAATAGTCCTATAAATAACTAGTTACTTAATCTATAAAGATCTAGACTAATATATAGCTTATATAGCCTTAGGTTATTAGGTAGAAATTAAGGGTAATTTAGTCTTTTAGCTTTACTCTTACTATAGCCTCTTATAGGGCTCTTTTAATCATTTAGTAAGCCTTTACTATACTATAGTTATTATAGTCTATAGTTATAATTCTCTATAGTCCCTTAGGTTCCTCTATCTTTATCCTAATACCCCTTAAGGTACTAGTTAGGTATTAGAGAGTATCTAGTCCTAGATACCTAAGGTACTAATACTATATAAGGGTATTTCCTTAAAGGGGTTATTAATAGGTCTAGGATATATACTTATATTTCTTCTAAGGTATTAGTACTACTAGGCCTACTTAGCTATTATTAGGGGCTTAGTAAGTATTTACTAAGTCTAGTTCTATCTCTCTCTATTTAAAGACCTATTATCCCTCCTACTTATTAATAGCCCTAAGAAAGGTTCTATCTACTCTTCTAAGATAGTTACTTTCTAGTTTTATATCCTACTATAACCTTTACCTTCTTAGCTTAGAGAAAGATATAAGGTTAATTATAAGTAATATATATAGGGTAATATTATAGATTGTAAGTTTCCTTAGTAAGCTATTAGTAGATATTAGGTTAATAGTTATATCTCTATATCTATTAATAGATACCTACTCTATACCTAACTAGAAGAAATCTCCTAGTTAGGCTACTTAAAGGTTCTTTATCCTTAAGGTATCTTAAAAGATATATAGTACAGCTCTTAAATCTAGAAGAATACTATCTTATAATAGATAGTAGTTACTAACTACTAGGGCTATATTTATTCTATAAGAGCCTATTAGTCTAAGTTATACTAACCCTTCTAGTTTAATCTTTTATATCTAGTTAGCTAGGTTATCCTTATTCTTTTTAATCTACTATTTAACCTTTTTAGTTATTAGAGGAAAGAGATAGAAGCTTTATAGTTTCTTCTCTAGGAATGTATAATAGTATTATAAGAGGGGGTAGAAGAGGTTATATACTAGGTATCTTAATTCTAGATTATCCCTAATGTTCTTCTATAGTTACTTCTTTCTGTTTAACTTCTAAGTGTTTACTAAAGGCTTATTATTATCTTCCTTAGATATCCCTAGTATATAGAAAGCTCTATAGCTGACTTTTAGTCTCCTTAGAAGCTCTAGCTAGCTCCTAATAGCTTAGTGAATATCTACTATAACTGGTCTAATAGCTAGGGTACCTGCCTAGACTTAACTGATTTATATTATACTATAGGTATTAATCTATAACTCTAGTAGTAATACTCTAAGGGCTATTATTAGGTCTATAAGCTACTAGTTAGGCTTAGTTACTTCCTAAAGATTAATATCCTTAGCCTTATTAATTATATTCCTCTAGTAAGTAAGCTACTTATCTATAGCTTTATAAGTTATAATCCTTATATAGTTAGGTCCTATAAGTATCTTATAATATACTTAGTAAGCTTTCTACTTATACTTATCTTATATAAGAGAGAATTTATTATAGATTAATTAGATCTATTCTAATAGTAGTTTTTCTATAGGATAATAGTAGTAAGAGAAAGGTTTATCTATAGTCTCTAGGACCTAGTTCTAAATAGTCTTTAATTGTGTTTTAAAGTCCTTATAGTGTTTATTAAGGTATTTAAAGTTAGTTTATATAGTATTATATATTTGTAGACTCTTCTCTATTAGCTTAGTAACCTATTAAGCTTAAATTATAATATTATCTCCTTCTTAGAAGATTAGGTTATCTTTGTCTCTAACTATAATAATATTAGAGCTTTAAGTTAATACTAATATAGGCTCTTTAGTAATTATTTATATTATAGTCTTTTAACTCTTCCTAAAGTATAAGATATTAGGGGGAATTAGTACTACTAATAATAATATAAGCTTACTAGTCTTTATTAGGTTAAGGTAAGTCTAAAGGTCTTTATTTATTATAATAGTCTTAAGGGTCTTAAACTAGGTAATCTAGTCCTAGTTAGTTATAAGTTTTATTATATTAGAGGTTATTTTAGGTTTTACTTTATTAAGTAATTAGGGAGTAGTTACTAGTAATTTAGCTTTTAGCTAGGTATTTAATTAAATACTTATAGTATATATCTAACTGTTAATTATTAAAAGGCTTATATACTACTTAGATAGCTTAGATATATATATCTTATATATATATTATCTCTATATTAACTATTTATTAGGATTATAATATAGTTCTAAAAGTGGGGCTCTTAGGATCTCTACTAGGGGTAACTATCTTCCTCTTTAGCTACCCTTTAGTAAATATTCACTAGTTCTATATAATCTCCCTTAGAGTTACTCTTTACATATTCTAATCTAATAAATATAAGCCTAAATAATAGCTTAAAAGGTATTATACTTATTTATACCTAGTAGAAATATATCCTTAAGAAGATTCTTAGTCTTAGTATTCCTAAAGCTACTATAATTAGTACTAATTAACCTACTAAGAACCTAGAATTAACCCTATAGGTACTTTTAAATACTATAGCTAGTACTAATATTAAGAGGCTATTAAGGATAGTATTTATAGTAGGGAGTAAAGAGATAAGATAAACTACTAGATCACTATAAGGTTACTATAGTAAAGGTACAATAGTACTATAATATATATTAATCTCTAACCTCCCTATTCTTCCTAGTTATCTAAGCTCCTTTTATCCCTTTCTACTCTAGTCGTCTAGAGTAGGGTAATATATACTAGTAATACCTAATTAGTATAGTTACTCTAAGACTATAGTAGCTCTATTACTTCCACTCTAAGACTATAGTACCTTATAGCTCTACTTCTAGTATTATAGTATTAATAATACTTTAGCATATAATAGAGCCTTCCTACTTACAAAGGCCTATCTCTAGGCCTTTAATCTTCTAGTGAGGTAGCTATAAATGTAGTTATCGATGAATTGTTAATAACTAATGTATAACTATTGTATTATTCCTTAGCCTATTGTAGTTACCTGATTAGGCAGTAGGATAGTGCTAACCTAGCTGTAATTAGTTGTAGAGATACTAGGTATAATATAGTCCTATAATATGTTTAGTCTAAGTCTATTAGCTAAGCCTAACTAGGCTACTAAGCTGAAATTACTTAATTATAAGTAGCTATAGAGGAATTTAGTAATAATATCAATTAATAGGGTATTTGTTCTTAATCTAGTAGCTTTACTTAATTCAGCGGTAAGGTAGAGCTAACTTAGCTGTAAGTAGTTATAGGGATCTTAGTAATAATATTAATAATTAGGGTATTGTTCCTAGTCTCTAGCTATCACTGAAATAGGCAGTAAGGTTACTCTAACTAAGCTAGAAGTAAGGTATATATTTAGTTGTAAATAGTAGTATTGTTTTTCTACTTATTAGATTAGGTTATCTATTAGGTTATAAATAGTAGTATTATATTTCTATTGCTAAATTAGGTTAGAATAATTATAGTATAATAGCTATAAATAGGATTATTATTTAAGCTATATTTATTACTGTTAGTTATAGCTAACTAACTGTAGGTTTATAGGGTATTTAAAGACTTAGCTAGTCTCTAACTTCTCTACTTTTCCTTCCTTTATTATTATTATTACTATCTTTATAGGTAACTTTCCAGCCTAGCTCTAAGGCTAGCTTTACTATAAGATTACTACTAATAAGCTATAGTCTTTCTCTCTCTCTCTCTCTCTCTCTTAATCTCTTATTATATCTCTATAAGTCTTCTATACCTTTAGTAGCTTTCCTAGTTTACTACTAATATTATATAACTTAGCTACTACTACTATTACCTTAATACTACTACCTACTAGTATCTAGGGAAGACTATCTAAACTAAGGGTAGTAATACTACTATAGAGGCCTTAACCTCCTATACTCCTATATCTAGCTATAAGTATACTATAACTTTACTAGTAGTCTACCTACTAACTCCTTAGTATAGCTATCTCTTCTAAGTATACCTATTATATAAAGAATAGGAAGCTATATAAGCTAGTAAGTTACTTTACCCTTTACTTACTTATACCTATAGTATAGCTAACTTACTATAACTTAGCTTATTTATACTAATTAGCTAGTTTTAGCTTAACTCTTTATAGTACTTACTAGTAAGAGTCTCCTAAAGACTAAAGCTAAGTACTAGGACCTTATAGTAAGTTATTTATTAATCCTCTTATACTTTTACTACTAACTTACTAAGGTTTAGGCTATTTAGGCTATATATATTCCTACTTTATACTTACTCTACTAGCTTAAGTTTAGGGATAAGAATACCTAGGCTTATACTACTACTACTAATACTACTACTACTACTACCTATACTACTAGTAAGGTAGTAGTATATATATAGCTCCTAGAGCTAACCTAGCTATAGGTATAGCTAGATATTACTAATACCCTCTATAATATTATAGAGAACCTAGCCTATAGTACCCCTAATATAGTCTTACTACTACTTTATATAGGGCTTAACTTAGTCCCTTAGGACCTTAATCTAGCTAATAATAATAATAAGGAGGAGTAATAGAGGGTATTACTAGGGGGCTACTAGTAATATATAGTAGGTTTACTGATTTTTTTTTAGAGTTCTTAACCTAGTTTAGTATAACTAAGAGTAGCTAGTATACCCTCTCTTTACCCTTTAGGTATTTTTTAGAATTAACCTAATTTATATATTAGACCTATTATCTTATTATCTTACTATAAATTTACTATTTATACTCTATAATAAAGTTCTTATCTATAAAGTCTTTATAGCTAACCTATAAACTCTCTATATTATTATAGCCTTCCTATTTAATAAGATATTACTAGTTACTCTTAGATCCTTTATATATAATAATATATTTAATAATATAGATATTATTAGTAATAAAGGGGTTATCTTACTACTATATTACTTCTAGTTTATTACCCTTCTATTTCTCTAGGTTTAAGATATAAAAGATATTATATATCTATAATTATAGTAGAAGCTTAAGCTTATAGGTAAGATAATAGTCTCTAATATATCTAGTTATCTAGTAGGGTCCTATATACTTATCTACTAACTTCTTACTAGATTACTAGATCTTAATATTCTTTATAGATAGTAGGACTAAGTCTCCTATATTAAATAATATTAGTTCTCTCTTATAGTTATACTAGGTAGCCTAATATTTATAAATATTACTAAGTAGCTTCTATATTACTTTATAATACTAGTAAAGTAGGATACTTTATAACTTAGCTAGGGTACTAACTATTAGTAAGGGTTCCTCTATATAGTTTAGTCCTTAAGGGGTAAATCCTTATAGGTATTCTACTAGGCTCTTACTAATAGATAAGTACTTACTTATATTATAGGTATACTAGGCTAATAGGAGTATATTAATCTAATTAGTCTATTCCTAATTATAAAAATACTATATATAGTACTTAAGGGTTTAATTAAGCCTCTCTATCTAACTATCTATTTAGGGGTAGAATATAGTACTAAGTAGCTACTTAGTTATAAGTAGATTATAGAATATTCTCTAGTACTTAGATATAAAGAGGGAGCTATAATTAGTAATAATCCCTTTAGGTAATCTATAGTCTTAGAAGACTCTCTTAAGGAATAAGGTTACTAGTCCTTTAGTAGTAAGTTACTTTAAAGTTAGTATAAATAGAGAGTATTTTATAAATTAGTTAATAATAACTAAGATACTATTAGAAATATAGCCTTTTTCCTATATAATAGGGGGTAAGTTAGTAATAAAGTCTATTAAGATTTCTTCCTATAGTTAAATTAGTACTAGGAGTAAAGTAAGATAGCTATAAGGTTAATATAGCTAGGGCTTAGTCTACTAGTAAGTTATATAGATTTAAATATAATCTTTTATATCTTTCTTTATTAAGGGCTAGTAGTACTATACCTATAGCCTTCTAAGACTCTTACTAACTCCCTAGTATCCTATAGTAGGATTATTATATATTAGTATTAATAATTCTATATATATACTAGGGGAAATATAGATCCTTTAGCTATAATAAAGTAGGCTATTCTTACTAATAGACTATTTAGCCCCTTGCTTCTTTATAGGCTTCTTTACTATAGTCTTATAGTAAATTATCTATAACTTCTCTTAATAAAAGGAATCTACTTCTTAAGTATTTTATATAGCTATAGCTAAGGAAATCTCTATTCCTAGCTTATTAGCTCTCTTAAGGTAAAGGTCTACTAACCTTACTATAAGACTACCTCTAGGGCTCTATAAGATTACTACTATATATACTAACATAAAACTACAGGTAAATTCACCTCCTCTAAGAGGATTATCTACCTAAGTAACTAGTAATCTATAGTTAGAGCCTACTTTAGGAGCTACTATACTACTACTATACTACTCTCTAGTATTAAAAGTAAAACTTATATCTAGTATTTTATAGTTAGGGCCTACTTTAGGAGCTATTTTACTACTATTCTCCTGCCTTTTAGCTTTAAATCTACTAAGAAATAGTAGTAAAGTAGCTATCTGAGCCCTATCTACTACTTCCTTATCAAAGTGGTTAGGCTGCCTTAATAGACTATCTACTAGGTTCTTTACTCTAGGCTAATAGATAATCTTAAAGTTAAAGGGGTAAAGGTTATTAAGTATAGTAATCTACTTAGATAATAGCTTTAGCTTTATTGTAAGATATTAATAATTCAAATAGTCTATTAGAACCTTAATCTAGGTGTCTATATAGGCTAAATAGTACCTCTAAGTGTAAAAGGCCTCCTTAATAGCTAGAAGCTTAGAATCAAGGGTTAAATATTATAATTCTACTCCTATTAGCTTATATAATATATATACAATAGGGTGCTAGTAGCCTTACTATAGCTGTAATAGGACTATACTGATAGTATATCCTAATATATCTATCTTAATCCTTAAAGGTATACTAGGGTTAAAGTAGGTAAGGATAGGCTCCTCTAAGAATACTTGTTTTAACTGCTTGAACATATTAGACTTATAGTAATCCAGCTAGAAGGTTCTTTTATTATTACTATATAGTAGGTCTATAAGAGAGGCTATAATTTTACTATAATTCCTAATAAAGTGTTAGTAAAATCCTATAAATCCTAGGAAAATCTAGATATCCTTTATATAGTAAGGTAGTAGCTACTTTGTAATATACTTAATATATTCTAGCTCTATGTAGATTTCTTTAGTACTTATAATAAACCCTAGGAAGCCTATATATTAGAGGTTAAATTTATATTTCTTAGGATTAGTATATAGGCTAATAGCTTATAGCTAGGTAAGGATATTATAGATATACTATAAGTACTCACTAGGATTACTACTATATATTAGGATATTATCTAGATAGATAATATAGATAATATCTATTAGCTCTATAAGGATATTATTAATATATTCTTAGAATATTACTAGGGTATTAACTAGTCTAAAGGGTATAACTAAGTATTTAAAGTAACTATAGTAGCAGTAGAAAGCTATCTTCTATTCGTCTCCCTTATGGATATATAGCTAGTAGTATATATCCTTTAAGTCTAGCTTCATAAAGATCTATACCTTACTAAGCTGATCTAGGATCTTATAGATTAGAGGTAAAGGAGCCTTATCCTTCCTAGTAATCTTATTAAGACTATAATAGTTAATACAAAGGTATAGCTTACCTCCTTTCTTAGGGACAAATAGGATTAGGGCTCTAGCTAGGCTATGTAAGGGGCTGGCCGAGGGTCCGGTGCGGGCTTGCCGCAGGGTTGCCGCGAGGTCCCGACCCCTTATAACCTGTTGTGTAGCGCAGTCTGGGTAACGTAGCTTACTCGGATTGGTTGATCTTTTGGCCTAACGGCGGATTGGTCTATTGAAGGTTAGGAACGCTACCCTAACTCTTACAGGCTAATAGACTATCTAATCCAGCCTTTTACTAATATGTTAGTAAGGTAAGCCTAGAGGACTTCTAGTTCCTTTATAGTAAGACTATAGATAGGTCCCTATAGTAGTATTTTGCCTTCCTCTATATTAATAGTATATATTTGTCCTTTAAGTATTAGGGGATCTACTTTCTCTATCTTAAAGATATCTCTAAATTCTAGGTAGAGTTTAAGGTAGTTAATTACTAGCTTTTTATTACTAGGTTACTATAACTCTTTAGAAGTTCCTTTTGGTATTATAGGGGTAAGTATATCTAATAGGTTACTAGTAATTATAAGGGTAATAATATATTCTTTAGTAGCCTTATATATTCTCTTCTTCTTTATAATAACCTTAATATTACTTTATAGTATACTATACCTTTAAGTCTTTATTTTCTACTTAAGGACTTAGGGTTCTATATTATAAAACTAAGGGTCTCTAAAGATTACTCTATACTAGTAGATTATAGTAATATAGAAGTAGACTTTATATATCCTTATCTTCCCTATACTATTATAGACTATTATAAGTTATTAGAGGGTTCCTTAGTTCTTAAGGACTTCTTAATTAACTCCTTTAATCTAGACCTTACTAGGTTTAATAAGCTTCTATTTAGTAGTAGTTAAGTAGTAAGGGTAAAGGAAGTTTACTTTAGCCCCTATATCTACTAAAGTATTTCCCTCTAGTCTTTTCTACTAGCCCCTTATATATATCTAGGTTCTAATAGTCTAATATATTAGTAGGGATAAGGTCTAGTTAGACCTTTATTAGGTTCTAAGGCTTATAAATTAGATATTATTAGGAGCTATTATAGGTATAGTAGGGTTATAGCTAGCTAGATACTAGTTTATAGTATAATAGTTACTCTTATATATCTTATAATTAGGCTTAAAGTACTTTATTAAGATATATTCTTCTTCTCTATACTTATAGTATATAATAATACCTCTATAGGGCTAGTAAGGTACCTATAGAGTTATAGGGGTATTAGTAGGGTTAGTATTTAGGGTAGTACTTAAAGTAGGTAATAAGTATATATTACTAGGGTTAGGTCTTCTAAGGATAGTCTCTACTTAGGTAACTAAGCTAATGAACTTCTACTAAGTAGAAGGGATCTTATAGCTAACTATCTAGGTTTATAGTACAGATATAAGTTAATAAATCACTAAGTAGACTTAATAGGAATTAGGTAACTAGTCTAGGAGCTTAGCTTCTAGGGCTTTATAGTAGTTAAGGAAGTTCCTAATAGTCTAGCCTAGCTTTATATAGTAGTATACTAGCTTTATAGTTATTTTAAGG